>JAEAOA010000672.1:550000-702500 GCA_016746295.1 Potamilus streckersoni | reverse complement strand
ACTGCCATCTTACCTCTGTCGGCGTGAGTTAAGTCCAGACTCAGCTAACGTGGGTAAGGAAGAAAGCCTGCCAGTAGCTTCTCGTGGGTCGATGATTCTTTCTGGGGTTTTCCAGGGTTCTTCAAACACCATTAATACTGGCCGCCATGTATAATCTATCTTGTGCTTAAACCCTACAACAACAACTATGTTCGGCGACTTATGCAATTTCATACTTCAAAACTTAAACTTTATTTAACAGCGTAAATTTGTTTTTTTCCAATATTCAGAGACCAATAGAAAATACCCCTAACGAAGAGAAATGATGCAAATATTCTCATTGTGCTAGTACCATCTTAATTCGCTTATAAGTCTATTTTAACTGCAACTGCACTGTTGATCTAGTATATATTGCCGCTGGTGTCCACTTATAAGAGAGTACATGCAGTCCATATTAACATTTATATTTCTTTTACATTGCGTAATTTGAACTTGTCCTCCTTTTGGGTTCACACAATAAGGTTGTTTGCTTTTAACGGGGAAATTATCGACATTTCTTCTAGAAAAACTAGTTTACATTGCCTTGAGGCATATACCGCACAAGAGGAACACCAGGGAATTTCTAAGTACCAATAACAGAACCAATGTTCTCCTTAAATTCGATAATACACACGTGTTTGCATACTGAATGAAACGTTTATATAGAACGACATCGATATTATGTGACATTCGGGGATCAAAGTCTGTTTTGTAGAATAGAAACCCAGCCTCTCACTGTGTATAACACAGCCATTATTAGATTTGGCCTGTGTTTTGTAGCAAAAAGTCTTAAAACACCTACAATTATTTAGTCAAGTTTGTTTATCTAGCGCGACAAGACAGACACCGGATCCAATGCCATTCTCTAATCTCACAATATTCAGGTCTTTAGAACTCCACGTTAAAAGAGATTCGCCTTGAATAAATATTTTTCTTGGCGAGATGAGGAAATCAATGACAAAGGGGCTTTATTTCAAAAAGTATCTGCTTCACGGCCCGGGGTGATCCCCTAAACGCAGTAACATTATCTCAACCTGACACAAGTGTCAGGAAGTCAGTCTCAAAACTACGCAACACAAAACGTTGAAAAGCTCTCATAATCCCCCACGTATATTCGAACTTACAATGAATACGTTTTCCTTCAGCAGTATTAAACCACTTCAGCGAGATTTCAGAAAGTTGTATTATTTTATTTATGAAATATACCACTGTGTATCAAATTAAATTCAGTTATTGGTTTAAGATCTAATGTGTGAATCATTGTGTTTACTTTCGTTGGAAATAAGAACTTGATATCGGTAGTTGAAAAATAATCTTTTAAAATTCATTTTAAAACATGCGTTGACCATTGAAATATACATAGCTTGAATAAATACTAAACCCATTAGTTTCCAACACTATTATAATGTAATGAAAGAGATTATATCGACGAATGCAATTGCAATTTATTTGGATAATATTTGATTTCAGCTATTATTGTAATAGGTCTTATTCCACGCAGCTCTTTGCTCTGGAGGCGTGATAAGTCATTCACTTTAAAACTTTTAAAACTTATACATCCTGAGACTACGGTAAAAATCGTATCTGTTGTCTTGTTGTTGTTGTTGTTGTTGTTATTATTATTATTATTATTATTATTATTATTATTATTATTATTATTATTATTATTATTATTATTATTATTATTATTATTCAGTAATTATAATTGGATTGGATTTTCCACGTCCAATCTTCTTGTATGCTAATTATTATTTCAAGTCCATCGCATATTTTCTATACGTTGAATATACAGAGATACACATATTTGTCTTCGTTTATCTTTGTTTATCAGCTACAACAATAACAAGTAACGCCACCACTCCTAATTTACACGGCTGGTGACAGCCAGGAACTTACAATAAATGTTCGCTTCTTTGGCATAAGTTGGATTACTCTCAAGAAGTAGATCACTGTTATTCAATATTTGTGCGCAACACACCTTAGTCGTAAGAGGTACATCTTCGACGGCAAAATGTGAACAGTTATCCTAAGATACGCCAGCAGTACAAAGTGGGTCTCAATAATGAAATACGAGAAACAGGACTCTCAGATGCATTGATGTACGCATTGACAAAATGAAATCTACATACACATAGCCTGACTTTTAAGATGGTTTAGTAAAAGTGATGGTGATGTTGACAGAAGCAGCAGCAGCAACAACAACAACAGCAGCAGCAGTAGTAGTAGTAGTAGTGGTGGTGGTGGTGGTGGCAGAGAACAGCTCTTTCGATAATATGTAACTGTAAAGCATAGAACTCGACTGAATAATCTTTACTTAAATTCACAATTTTTGGTTCTAGTGACATATGTAGAATTTATGCTACTTAGAAAGAAAGAAAGAAAGAAAGAAAGAAAGAAAGAAAGAAAGAAAGAAAGAAAGAAAGAAAGAAAGAAAGAATAAACCTCTGTAAAAACATCATTATGCATGGCAAAGATGAGCAAAAATTGAAAACCCGAAACAACAAGAACACTGATGATGACGATGACACCAAGAAAGATAATCAATGCTGTTGACGTCCGATCATTCCGCAAGTTTGTTATACATCGAAACAAATCCACAACTACCGCCATCGTTTTTATCATCATCGTCGTGGTCGTGTTCGTTTTCGTCATCATTGGAATCAAATTCATGTCTTGCCTATCTATTCTTTTCATTTTCTTTATTTTGTGTTTTATTGTTATCATCATCATTGTCGATCTAATCTCCCTCAGTACAGACACTACCACCACTGCTCTACATCCATACCAGTAGTGTTGCTACCGTGGTTGATCTACCCTATACAAGTATTTTTTTAGTACTTATTGTTTGGAAATTGGTCAGTACCACTGAGAAAGGAAGATGATGAAGAAGTTCAAAAAGATTACACGATGGTAATGGTGGTGATAATAAATATAAACTACTTTTCGAGGATGAGAATGGGCAAGTAATAGGTGACGATAGTATAATCACTTTCTGACACTGGTGTATACATTGAACTTTGAAGAATTATTTAGATTTTGGTTTAGAATTGAACAGTCTGCAAATATGATAATGAGAACAGTATATAGGTAGCTATCTACTGACAGTGAAATTAGTAACAGGATATACTGTGTTAATTCATGAAATATGCTTTAAACATTTTTTAGTTTGATGAAGTTTTGAAGATTCCTGATTCTGTCAATCGCTTTATATTTTTCAAATTTTGGAACAGGAAGCTACATAAGGTTTTCTATAAGACTGATTAATAACACATCACAAACGATTCTGATATACTGTCTCTATATAATCATGCAAAAACACACTTTTGTCTCGAATATTATTTTAAATTCTTGTATCACGTAGATTAGCTTTGACATTGCTTCGAGAGTCTTCTTATAACCTGAGAATTGAAACTGAGATATATGGAAACAACGGAAGAGACAAAAGTGAAAGATATTGTATGCAATGTGACCACCATAATACCGAAGAATGATATAAGTTTATTTTAGTGTGTCCCATACTTAATTCATTAGTTCTCCTGAACAAACCAACCAATTTATACATGCATTGAAACACTAACATTAAGCAATAAGAAAAATAAACTATACTCGCAATAAGCAAATTTATTTATGAAGCGTATAAATAAAGACATAACTTATTTTTTAACAGTGGATTATAATAAATGTTGTTAGTATTTGACCATCCTCTCCTTCCAAACATTTTGGATAAATTTCTTGTGTTTCTTTTAAAAGGTGTACATTTTTTCTTCTTCTTCTTCTTCTTCTTCTTCTTCTTCTTCTTCTTCTTCTTCTTCTTCTTCTTCTTCTTCTTCTTCTTCTTCTTCTTCTTCTTCTTCTTCTTCTTCTTCTTCTTCTTCTCATCATCATCTCACGTTCCAAGAGAAAGAATTTGTATAAAATGAAGCCGTCGAGAATTAGTGTGTTATCCCTTGGATTCATTATGTTTTGCGGTTGTACCAATTTTTTTACTTGAATGCAATTTGGCCCGACTGCGGATGTTACAATAAATATTATTATTATTATTATTATTATTATTATTATTATTATTATTATTATTATTATTATTATTATTATTATTATTATTATTATTATTATTATTGTTATTATTATTATTATTATTATTATTATTATTATTATTATTATTATTATTATTATTATTATTATTATTATTATTATTATTATTATTATTATTATTATTATTATTATTCCTCTCTCCTCTTCTCTAGCGGTTTAATTTTGTGGCGAAGTTTACCACACACAGTAGACAGATGACGCTAACATCTGCCAGTCTTAAAATGACCACTAGTCACCTTATGGTAAAAAGGCCACTTTATTTTGCATCTTATCTCTAATCCTCGTCCCTTCCGAAAGGTCGGAAGATAACATTCCTATTCGCAACATTCTGCAAATTTTGAAGTCAGATTTCTGATAATATTCTATTGAAGTCCTTAAAGCGAACAACGTTCACCTGCGAGCGCCGGGAATTGTTCGAATAAATTAATCAAAGGATTTGAGGATTATCTCGTCTTTTAACTTGTATTTGAATCTTCAAAGAAGCCGCAACCACTTCAGATCGGGTCTACAATATCGAATTTATGGGTAGTTTTATGGTCCTTTCACCCGCGGCTAATTATTTCATAAAAAGAAAGCAGAAAAGGTTACTCGTTTTTTCAAGAGATCTCAAATTTTAAATGTCGCACCGAATATTTTAGCAGTTTGCCCCAGGTTATTAAATAAATCCTTGAGTCGTGGAAGAGGACTGATAAATATTTAGATAAAAATTTGATAACATCTCTTTAAATTATATTATAATCATCGATTTGTGCGCTACATCTCCTTCAAAGAGGATCTTTTGTAAGTTATATAGTTTTTCGCAGTAGGAACGTCGAGACTAAAAACGGTGTTATTGATTTAAACTTCACCTGTTTAACAACATTCAGCAATTTTTCATTAGTTAAAGGTGTAAAATCGCACAAGTGATCGAAACTGACTAAACAATCATCTTCCTGCCTAAGTCCTGGTGACAATAATTCAAATAAGTCCACACATCAACTATTATCATAGACGGTATGTACATAAAGCATGTCGTTTCAAATTACATGGGAGAAATTGAGTTTATAATAATTATCAATCATATTTATAATAGATAAGACGGTTTAGTACAACGCTTGATCAGTCATCTCATTTATTAGTAATGTCTTTCATTAGTCCTGTCATTCGATTTCTGCGAATCTGTTTTACAATGCAATAAACGCATCCAGCACGAATTCTACCAATTCTAGGCAAGTGGAAGTAATGACCGGTAATTGTAAAGTTTTTTTATGTTCGTAGGTAATTGTAAAGTTTTTTTTTTTCTTTTCGTAAGCAATCATGTCAAACTTGTGTATCAAAAGTTTGTAGTATTGATATGATACGATGACCCTTTTGTTCTTGCTTGTCGTTGAATATAGTTCTCAAAACCAGACTTTTGGCTTCGACTTTGCAATATTCTTTCCCATCTTCATTGCCGTTAATTTTATTACACCCAAAACAAGAAAAGATGAGATCTAATACTATTGAAATGAAATATCAACGACTTAAATAATAATTAAACAAACGAACATGGAAATGAAAGCATTTACCAATGTTTTTATGTCGAAAATCTGTTGTATAGATTTATTTTCCAATTGTAGTATAGAATCGTCCGTTACGCTTCAGTGCCCTTAGGCAAACTGTTATCAAATAAAATACTATTCGAAAATTTTCGCCATGATAATTGATGATTATTCAGCAAAAAAGTGCTTAAAAACAAAAACAAAAAAAAATCACATTTCAAAATGTTAAAAATTTAGTAATGAGGTGTAGCTCTAATTTCCTTGCTTGCCTATACTGTCTACACAGTAAATATTTTTATTATAACGACCGGCAAAGTTAGTTTACTTGGTGCCTGGAAGCAGATGTCTTCATCAGCGGTCTTGACAGTAAACGCATTGCATTTCGAGTCAGAGTTTCATGACCTGATAAGAAACTTAATATTGGAACTATTTTACCTACCATAAACAATAATATAACAATTTATTTAAACAATTGGATATACTTAATAGTTATATGTATTATTTTTAGTTATTAATTCGTGCATCTTTGCTAAAATTTGAAACCCTCTCAATTTACAATTTATATTTTAGTAATTCATGCAGGAAAATCGTTTTACGTGAAAAGAGTATTCTCTCTCTCTCTCTCTCTCTCTCTCTCTCTCTCTCTCTCTCTCTCTCTCTCTCTCTCTCTCTCTCTCTCTCTCTCTCTCTCCAATTACACGTACTATTTAAAGACACGTGAGAAATGACTGGCCAATACGCACTTAAGATTACTCCCCTCCTCAAAATTTACAATTTCTACTTAAAACATCAAAGCAGGAAAGTCATTTTATACGTGCATTAATATTATATTAAATAGTAATTAAAGTATTGGTTGGCCAGTACATCATTAAGATGCCATTTACAGGTATGTCGATTTTAAATATACCAGAAATTATCAATGACAAAACTACGCCCAAAATAATCAAGCACACATATATGATAAATATTATGCATTGGAGGCATATAGCAATTAGAAGTATCTGGAAACAGATAAATATCCAAACCATATAGAAGCGACACAAGTCTACAGAATGGAAACCAAAGCTACAAGCATATATTTAAAAATGTATTCGAACACGTTAAACATACAACAGATTAAGGTAGCATCAGCAGCTTATATACTTTTCATTTTCTGACCCGGACGCCGTCTACTTTAACCAGTGGATAATTTTTTTGTTCTGATAATTATCAAAAAATAATCTTCAACGAGATAGGTGAAACAGGGGTAAATGCGTGTTAATTTTCTTCACATTGTTTGAGTTGAAGATCAGACACTTTTTCTTTGTACTTTTCTCACCTTCACGGGTTCTTCCTAAACTCCTGTGCGCTTTTCATTTTTTGACTGTATCGTCACTAATTAGTAACCGGCAAAGGTTTAAAAGTCGTCACCTTTTTTTAGAAAGTATAATGGCATCGACGACAATAGCTTTTGCAGAAATTAACTTATTCAACCAAACACACCTTGCGCTAAATCTGCATCGGACCAATAAACAAATATATGCATCTAGCCAAAAGACAACTTTTTCAAGCGAAATTGGTTGTAAAGATTTTGGCAGACCTAAGTGGAAATCAGATATTTGTTATTTTATTTTTACAGCTGCTCCGTCGATCTTTCCTTATATTAATTAGCTGACAAAATATTCGCGATTAACTTGATAAATATTGTACTCTTCTCACGTTTGTTTACGTTGGTATAAGGTGTGTAATTTTTCCTAACAAGCCCCAAAATGTGAATTATTATATTCGAGTGAAAGTGATACATACATACATACATACATACATACATACATACATACATACATACATACATACATACATACATACATACATACATACATACATACATACATACATACATACATACATACATACATACATACATACATACATACATACATACATACATACATACATACATACATACATACTATATATACATATATTTATGTGTGTGTGTGTGTGTGTGTGTGCATACGCTTATAGCACTAGTCCTGCTGTAAACAAAATCGACATTGATCTGTCATTGCATCATGCACCGGCAGATCAAGGTCTATGTTGTTTCTTTTACTGCTCAAACCATATAGACTAAGCTTCTTACCCAGGCTTATGATGATAATGATGAGAGAGAGAGAGAGAGAGAGAGAGAGAGAGAGAGAGAGAGAGAGAGAGAGAGAGAGAGAGAGAGAGAGAGAGTAGTAGTAGTAGTAGTAGTAGTAGTTGTAGTTGTTGCGCTTAACGCCATTTTTCAGCACACGGTAGGCTATTCATGGCGGCCAGTATTAATGGTGGAGGAAGAAACCGGGAAATCACCGGAAAGAACCACCGACCCACGAGAAGCTACTGGCAAGCTTTCTCACATATCCGCATTCGCCGAATCTTAGACTCGAACCCACGCAGACAGAGGTGAGATGGCAGTGATCCGTATCGGACAGCGCTTTAGACCACTCGGCCACTCGGAGGCCCGAGGGAGAGAGAGAGTTAGTTCATGCAAAAAATACTAGTTTAAAAATACTAGTTTAAGTACAAGAACTATAAGTACAAAAACTATAACTTTGTTGGAAGCCACAGTTTATTATTTTCAGAAATCTTCTATCGTTACTAGTTATGCTTTTTTTCAGCTGAAAGATTCACAGCAGCACCTTCAGCTTAGTGTAAATGACGATTCTTCACAAATTGTATGTTTTGGAGGTAGGGGATGAGGAAGTAAGTTGGCAACTATCGCAGAAACTTTTCTCGGTAGTAAAGTAGGGGCGTAACTAAAACAATGCTCCCGAGTGCCTCCAACCTCTAGTATGATAGTCATAAAGTCTGGTAGTGATGGACGTGATGTTTGGAGAGTTGCGTTACTTACCTAGTCAATAATTAGATGCTTAGTTGCTTTTCTACGATCCAGTACATCATAGATAATATTATCACCTCTATTTGTTTTGACGACCAGTTATCGCACACGGATAATCTCTATGACAATGAAGGGGAAAAACTGCAACGATTGGCATTTCTTTTGAATTTTTTTCCAAAGGGGATCAGAACCTTGTTTGGGCAAATATTCCAGACTTTACTCATAGATTCTAAAATTTGGCGGATGAATTATTTATGGCGTTTAGCTAGAGCTACATGTTTGTCGCGCGAAACATTTTTACAGATCTATACACATTTATACATATTTATTCATATTTAATTGCGTTCTAAATAACTTTACTATTAGAACTGGTCTATTTAGTACAAGATGGTAAAGCTCTAGTTGTTCACTGCTTTCATCAGCATGTAAATTGATATTATTAACAGAAAAGTTCAGAAAGGAAATATAAAATTTTCTGTTTCTAATTGATAAACTGTCTGACTAAAACGGAATATCAACAACAAACCAGTCTTCTACGCATGCAATAACCGTGAAAATGTCGTTATTTATAATAATTTGCACAGGCAGAAATCTGATCAAAAGGTCACAAAAAAGTATCATTCACAAATAGCCCTACAAGAAGTTTCCAAACAGTTCCAAGAAAAATATCTTCAGTGAAAAATCCTTTCAAAAGAATTTTCAAAAAAGAAATGTTCCAAGAAAAATATCATCCACAAAAAACTTCAAAAGCGAATCAAAGAAGTTCAGAGAACGTATCATTCCCAAATAACCAAAAAGAAAAGAAAAAAAGAGAATTCAAAATGCAATATCAGTGAGATAAATAAAAAAACAGTAATGATCTTACATGGAACCTTGACGAACCCACGTAGATATTTTAAATTTTATTTATAGTGAAAGTTTTGAAAGAACATATTTTGATAACAACATTTTACATAATTTAAATCCTTGATAGAAGGAAGTTTTAAAGATTACAAAAGGAACATTAAGAACGTTATTTCATTCAAATTGAGAGAAATC
This sequence comes from Potamilus streckersoni, assembly GCA_016746295.1. Taxonomy (NCBI): domain Eukaryota; kingdom Metazoa; phylum Mollusca; class Bivalvia; order Unionida; family Unionidae; genus Potamilus; species Potamilus streckersoni. The sequence continues at coordinate 692,972 of JAEAOA010000672.1, read as the reverse complement.
CAAAATGTAATTTCAGGTGTTTTATATCAGGTTGTATCGGTATGACTTACACAAATGTCTGGAAAATGAACACATATGCTTCAAGAGATTTATTATCTAACATTTTGCGAGGGCACATTTTTTTTCTTTTTTGCTTCAACAGTTTATGGTCGTTACGACTGCTGAACGTTGAAACGATTATCTGTAACTGTCTCTCGAAGATTTTTGAAAAAATATCACAGGCCTTCAATCACATTTAATACGATTATACAATTGTTTCAGAATCATTGAAACAGTGTGTTTCTCGGAAAGGTGCTCGTTCAATTGAGGTTTGACATGACCAGACTTCTTGACGGTTTACACACTATGGCTTGTTAAACTGAAACCATGAAAAGAGTTTAATACCGAGGCTTTTCTGTACTAATACAATTTTTTTTTTCAGACATCCTGATATTGTGTATATTTATAATGATATTTATTATTGATACTTCGAAGGTTGCTTTCGCTACTCGAGTTTTAAACTCCGCAGGAACTTATGATTCTTACCGCGAGGACCAAAGAACGAGATCATAGATATATCACTCTGCGCTTAGGTCACGAGAAGTTTTGTTTGGTACCTAGTCTGTCGCGCGTTCCGTTTTCCGCAAAACAGAGATAGTTCTTTGATAGTTTTATGAGTTTTATTAACATATATAAATCCATTAAGTATTCAATTTGTAGGCTTTTTGAAAGGAACTCAGATTTATGAGCTGTGTTATAGTTCTAACAGATATGCTCAATTATTCTCTTCACCTGGTTCATGAAAGTCGGCAAGCAGTCATGTTTTTTGAATTCGAGTTTTCTTTTCATATATCTTTCTATATTAAGAAGCCTGTCGACTTTATGTCGGCTTAATATTTATTTTAATCATCTTAGAAGATGTCTCCACAGCGAGCTCATTTATTTGAAATTGTGAGTTGCTGAATAAATACGAATGCTCCCTTTAACCTTTAATCAATCTGATTTTTTTTCCCGCGGCAAATCCTTTACATATTCAGCACACGATAAATAACCGTAGAACCATAAAGGGCTGAAATGGATATCATTTAAGTTAATATTTTTCTCTAAATCTCATGTTTCAAATAATTTCCCACTTCTCGTCACAATGATTGATATTAGATACATTTGGCTACAATCGATCATGATCACAATTTTAACGCATACAGAGCACTATGTTTGATTGAAAACATCTACATAAGACTGTATCATGCGATAAATATGCATTATACCGATTGTTTTTAAACAATATAAATATATAATTGTAACAAACATTATTTTGGGGGAAAAAAACTTCGATAAGGATTCATATATATATATATATATATATATATATATATATATATATATATATATATATATATATATATATATATATATATATATATATATATATATATATATATGCATGCATGCATGCATGCATGCATGCATGCATGCATGCATGCATACATACATACATACATACATACATACATACATACATACATACATACATACATACATACATACATACATACATACATACATACATACATACATACATACATATGGCACGTGCTGTAGAGCTATCGATCAGCCTAACATTTCAAAGATGAACTATTTGCAGTTTTAGCAGACGATAGTTTTAGCAGACAGTAGATTTAGCAGACTATGGACCGTAAATAAATAGAGACATACAACGGATATTTGCCAAATATCTTATTGGTGGATATCTTATTGGTGGAAGAGGAAATATATTGAGTCCGTGAGATAATGTGAGGGAGGTATATACGTACATTTTGAGAGGGCGGGAAACGCGGAGTGCCCTGTTTTTCGACCAGATATATATATATACATATATAAATATATATATATATATATATATATATATATATATATATATATATATATATATATATATATATATATATATATAGAGAGAGAGAGAGAGAGAGAGAGAGAGAGAGAGAGAGAGAGAGAGAGAGAGAGAGAGAGAGAGACTGGCAGACAGACAGAACGTTGGATCTTTCTATAGTTAAAACTTACTCTTTCTAGCTTGTCAATTACCCCGCACAATGTTTAGAAACATACATTTGAAAAAAGAAATAATAATAATAATAATAATAATAATAATAATAATAATAATAATAATAATAATAATAATAATAATAATAATAATAATAATAATAATAATAAAATTTCACAAGACTTCAATCGATCTTGAACCTTCGGTTGAATTTTGATACTAATTTCAGCTCCTAAACAATTAGTTCAGAATTTTCCTCTTAGTCTTCTATCTTTTTGGTCAGTAGAGATCGTTCTCAAAATTCAAGGAATTACGTCCAACACTGTATAATGATTAATTGGTTCTGAAACAGGCTGATCAGTGCCGAATTGAAGAGGGTCTGGGGTTTCCAGATACATCCTACCCGAACCCCTCCCCCAACGTATACATATTACATAACATACTATCGCTTGAAATTTGAGTATCGTTTTATTTTTGCAAACGTTTATTGAATGTCATACACCTTTTGAGCAAATAGACGCATATACATTTAGCTTGATGCCCTTTCAGGGAAAGTCAGGACTGTTTTGACGTTTTACAACCCACCACATCCCCAATATTTTACCTGATCCGGCCCTGTTGATAATATTCTAAATCACATAATTGTCTCCCAAAAATTAACTAATTGGTCCATAAAACCGATGACATTTTACATTATGCGTCTTCATATTAACAATTCTTTATATTTGCACAAATTTTGTAATTTCGCTCCCTGGATATCAACGAAGCGTTTGGAGTTCTGAGTACTGATTATTTGAAAGAAAGTTACCAGTGCTGAGTGTATGTATGTAGCCGTTGTCTCATCCAGCACGTGTATGTTGTCAGGCCCTGTACGGGATTTGGAGTCTCCTAGTACAGGTATAAAAATCTAAGTGTTTTGAGAGAAACGATTTTAGCATGTCCAAATTAAATAAAAAAAAAGGTCATCACTAAAGTCAGAAAAACAAATAGTTTAGAAATCTACTACATAAGTATAATCATGTTGTGAAAGATGTTTGGCTTATTTTGATTTTATTAAGCCCTTATACGATAAAATATATTTGCATAGTTACGCTAACCTCACCATGTCTACCATGACAGATAACGCGATACTCTCGCCGTGACCCCGTTTCTACATAAGGCTTGCAGACTATATTTGGATATTCTACGCTATGGTATTAATCGTTGAATGGCATAACGCGCGAAGACGGAGAACGAATACTTGCATTAATTGCGGAAAACAGTTTTTGTTGAGAAAATAATGTCTTCTTGGTGGAATTTCAAAGTCACCGGTAAAACGTGTTTTACTTTGAATGCTCAGAATTTCCGACTCAAACCGCACCATGTTTTACTACGATCTCTTTACGTTTCCAAATAAGGCCATAACGTCCTTATATGGCACACAAACAAACGAGGCTGAGAACGGAAGTAGTCATTATTTGAACTAACATGGCGGAAGATAAAAACGAAAATATCAGATAAGAAAGGTAAACGAGATTTTGCCACTATTTCTACAATGATTTGCTATAATTTCAGTCTTAAATAATAGGACTACTCAAATTCTTTCATTATATCAAAAAGAACGTGTTCAAAATATTTTATATTAGGCTAACAAAAAGAGTCTGGTGTCATTCACACCCGGCTGCTCCAATGACACGCATAGACTCAGGCGAGTAGCCTGTCCGCGAGGTAAGAGTAAGGGTACTAATATTAGAACTAGGAGTCTGTGCTGTCGGTGGAAGAGTTAAAAAGGGTAACAATAACAGACGGACCAGCTTTTGAAGGTTATCTCCTTCAATTTTTCTGCCTGGCAGAGTTGTTTAATAACGATTTGTTAGTAGTATGACGCAATATGCAAAACGAGTGTCGTTAGAGGAAGGGAAAACCATTTTGTAAGTGTGATTAGTGAGGGAGGGGGTGAGCTTGTGTGTTTGTTAAAACGTCTTTGTTTCGATGTCTGCCGTTCTGATGGAGGTGAGAATATTACGTGGCATCCGAAAATGCATTTGCCGAAGCATGTTTGTACGTTTTTCTGTACCATTATTGTGGGGTTATTTTTGATCGCATCTGACACTCTATAATCTAAAAATGGTTCAAAAGACTAATCTCACCATAATCCTCAAATATCAATTTGTTATATTGTTTCCTCATACAGTTTTCAACTATAGTCAACCAAACGTGTGCCTCCTTTCTCTGTTCCTAAAATACGTAGACATTGACTTATAAGACCGAAATTAAAGCATGGAGGTGAAGTTCTTTTTCTATCATTTATTTTGGCAGAATTCTGTCGTCAAATATTCTTAAATGGCGAATGGCCTGTTCACAGTGTAGAATGTCATACCAATAATGGCAAAGTTTGTTCTAGTTCCGTCCTTTGTACTTTGTAGGTCAGAGAAATTGCAGAAAAGACGAAAATCAAATTAAAAAGCACACAAGGGGAAAATGTCATTAATTTCGAATTTTCCTTACCGATTAAATCATTTTTTAATTTTTGAGTCAAACGTCACACTGGTGAAATGCGAATGTCAGACTCGGAATAATACAAAATTAAACATAAGATTACGATCGTAAAACTTCAATAATGTTTTTTGCAGTCAACTATAAGAACGTGTAGGCCTAAAGACACCGAGTAAATCTAACTGAATAGGGATGTTCAATCTGATTTAGTGTCCACGGCCTTCTTCAGATATATATATATATATATATATATATATATATATATATATATATATATATATATATATATATATATATATATATATATATATATATATATATATATACAGACGGATGAACGTACTAGTGGATAGATAGATAGATAGATAGATAGATAGATAGATAGATAGATAGATAGATAGATAGATAGATAGATAGATAGATAGATAGATAGATAGATAGATAGATAGATAGATAGATTTGGATATGAAAGTGGTGCATTGAAGTGAGCACGGGTGATAGATCCGTATAACAAGGAGATCAAATAGAATATTCATGAATGTCTGTCGTTGTTTGTAAGTAATGTACATCGTAAGTCCTACAGCAGGACTGTCGTACCGCTGTAGGTCACTCCAGCTCTAGCACGTGCCGATACAAAGGAATCACTGACCAAATACCGTCGCCGTGCAAGATGGGAACATCGCCCAATTTACATGTACATAGCAGATCGAGGGACCTTTAAGCCCAGATTTTGTCACCTTTTGGACTGCCCCTGTATATCACGTACCAATTAAAATAATCGCAATTTAAACAATTTTCAACCAATTTTTCAAAATTAAAGTTTAACTATGCGTTAAACTATTAACAGTAATTCACACTGGTAAGTGTCAACAAAAATACTTTTCTCATTTTATATGATGTGTTATTCTAATGAGCAGAAAGTGGTTATGTCTGCCTTAGAGATTGTTCACGTGCTGGTTAATACATAGACAACGATGCTAATTCGACAGAAAGTTAGCAATATATTCATCGATTGGACGCTAAGGAAGGGTAAATGAAACATTGGTTTTTAAAGTTAAACAGGACAGTGACTACAGTTCTAAGCCTCTGATGCATCAGTATGTGCGAATTTTGAAAATTTTTAAAGCATAGATCTGACGAAATATGAACTTAAAAAAGAGAGAATGACAGCCAGATTTGAAAAACAGAGAATTTCAGATCTTCAAAAGTTAATGAATATTAGCAAAATCATTTAGGACGAAACTTCAAATTAATCCCCATTAAGAAGGTTTTGCTCAAAGTCCTTTTTAATATAAATCATTCACCAATTTTAAATAGTTAACATAATTATTCATCGATTATGAATAGTTAACATAATTATTCATCGATTATGAATAATTAACAGAATTATTCACCGATTATGAATAGTTAACAGAATCATTCATCGATTTTGAATAGTTAACAGAATTATTCATCAATTATGAATAGTTGACAGAATTATACATCGATTGTGAATAGTGAAAAGAATTATTCACATATTATGAATGGTTAACATAATTATTTATCGATTATGAATAGTCAACAGAATTATTCATCGATTAAAAAAACTTAACAGAATTGTTCATCGATTATGAATAGTTAACAGAATTATTTATAGATTATGAATAGCTAACATAATTATTCACCGATATGAATAGTGAAGGGAATTATTCATCTATACGAATGTTAGAACTATTCATCGATTATAGATAGTTAACATAATTATTCACAGATTATGAATAGTTAACATAATTATTCACCCATTATGAATAGTTAACAGAATGATCCATCGATTATAAATAGTGAAAATAATTATTCATCGATTATGAATAGCTAAAATAATTATTCATCGATTATGAATAGCTAACAGAATTATTCACCGATTATGAATAATGAAGAGAATTATTCACCGATTATGAATAGTTAAAATTATTCATCGATTATGAATAGTCAACTTAATTTTTGATCGATTTTGAATAGTTAACAGAATTATTCATCGATTTTGAATAGTTAACAAAAGAAAATGAGCTTTTGTTTCATACGCATTCTGCATCAAGGCATACATAGTTCAAACTATTCCACATTCCTAAAAGTCGAACCGGATACATAACACTCGTACATTTTTTATGAAATAACTTTATTAAACTATATTAGGTAAAATACTGTCTTTAATTTATAACTACCACTTTATACATTGTAACTATATATTGATACAGTTTCATAACATTCCGTACAGGGCATGTTTGAGCGCATTGCTTTCTGGTTTATTTTGTTTAATTTAAGCTCAGTCTAATGAGGGTGTTTAAGCGCTATGCCAGTTTACATTTTATAATGCAACTCCTGAAAAGCGAATCATCAATATGCTCGAATCATATCAAGAATGATATTTGTAGAGATCCCGAAGTTTCTTTCTTTAATTCTATAATAATAATAATGATGATAATGATAATAATAATAATAATAATAATAATAATAATAATAATAATAATAATAATAATAATAATAATAATAATAATAATAATAATAATAATAATAATAATAATAATAATAATAACAATGATGATGATGATAATGATGACGATGATGATGATGATAATAATAACAATAACAACAACAATGATAATAATAATAATAATAATAATAATAATAATAATAATAATAATAATAATAATAATAATAATAATAATGATGATGATGATGATAATGATGATGATGATGATGATGATCATGATAATAATAACAATAACAACAACAATGATAATAATAATAATAATAATAATAATAATAATAATAATAATAATAATAATAATAATAATAATAATAATACTACTACTACTACTACTACTAATAATAATAATAATAATAATAATAATAATAATAATAATAATAATAATAATAATAATAATAATAATATAAACAACTTTCATTAACGAGGATAACACATTGGTCATGACTGACCCATCTGCCATGTGTCCACAGTGTTGGTAATTGGCTATGTTAATTTGTAAAAAAGAAAACAGAAAAAAAAGACCATGCATATAATCAGGTATTGTCGCAGACTCATTCATGCGTATTTAACATGAATGACTACGTGTGATTAACATGAATGACTGTGTGACTGTACGGAGAAATATATACACCTATGAACAAAATACTGTCCACATAGTACCTACATCTCAGCATAAGTCGTACGTATTATACGTATTGAACACTCATCATGTTTTCCCCATTTTCCCAAAACCTTTAACTCGGAATACCGAAGCATATTTCAATCTCATATTTCTTTTGTACGATTTAAAAACCAACCATAATACCGTGTTGTTGTTGCTTTGATTTTTTTTTTTCTGCTTCTTAATATTATGGCAATATGCCAGTCTGCATTATTTAAATTTGGTAACTACACGTGAGAAATTGTCATGAATTGTTTGTGGCAGAAAAAAAAAATCAATCGTTGTTTGAAAAGAAGTTAAAATATTTTTTTCCATTTTTTTTTTACTGGCTTGGAGTAATCCTAACAAATGACCGGTCATGGCAATTCAAGCGTCAAGGCTGATCGACAGCTTCATTAAATTATGTTGGTTGATTAGTTTAAGGCTGTCCGTGTTAGCTAACCGAACAGTTGAAAAAAGAAGGCGTGGAATAGCCTTCTATGTCCCGTGTAACGAAACAACGTTTGTCTTGTGCATGTTGCCAACTTGTCTCGTGATTTTAACTGTGGAATTCGAAAGTGTAAATAAATGTTAATATAGCTGTCAAGCGCGCGCGACACACATTGAAGTGTGTGTTTGTGTGTGTTTGTGTGTGTGTGTTTGTGTGTGTGTGTGTGTGTGTGTGTGTGTGTGTGTGTGTGTGTGTGTGTGTGTGTGTGTGTGAAAGAGAGTTGTTATGTTCTTGGTGAGCTACCCATAAATTTTAGCAACCAACTTTAATCCAAAATAAGATAAAGAATTAAAACAAACATAGTTTTATGATAGAATAAAATCGTCATATTTGCCAAAATAAGATAAAGGAATATAAAAAAGCATAGTTTCATTGTAGAAACAAAATCGTCATATTTAACAAAGTTATAATAAATTTACCTTGAGATTTAACTTCTAAATTGGCAAAACGCAGCTATGATAAATTATTCATCAACTTATTACAGCTGTTTAGTGCTCTGACTGGTTCTGATTGTTCCTAATTTCATAGTTGGGGAGTATATGGAGGGGGAGGAAGAAGTCTGGCATGTTACATAAAAACTGTTTTGTGTAGTAAACTAGGGGTGACCTTAAAGAACATTGCCCCTGGGTACCTGGAAGTCTTGCGTAGTCTATGCATACATAAAAATAGCACGCCACGTTGAAGGGACTTTTTAGTTATAAATTTGTCCCAGTTTATATCAAGATGACAGTTTAATTTCCAGTTGCATGTGATTTGGTGTAGAACAAGCATCTGATGTCTCGACCATGTCGGCATGTATCTTGTCTACACCTTTTCTAAAGGATAAATGGTCATAACTTCAGTTATATATCAACTTTATCGTTACAATACAAATTAAACATATTTAGAGAGCTCTTGAATTCATCATACAACTCGGTCTGCTTCTTTCAGTGTTATACGTATTAAACTCGTTTATATTTTTAAAACTTACATTTTCGCGATTGAAGCACAAATTACTCATAACATAAGACTAATTTTTTTGGTAATTAGCTTACATGCTTCAGTCAAAATATTGATTCAAAATAAGAAAATGTAACCTCACATGTAAATAAATATATATATTATGAACAAGTTTGTCTCTGGCGCAGGGTCTGGTTTTTACTGTGGTACTGACTGCTTGTTGACCTGTAACCTCATTCTTGTTTCCGGTTCCTGGTCATTCTGAAAGAGGAGTTAATGAAGCGGGTAACCCGGAAAAACCACCAAACCCCTGATACGGGTTATTAAGGGGCAATAACACGTCTAATCGACCTCTTCTTCTACACTCCGGACTTTATCAAAGTCAAATATTTTGCGGTTCATTAAAGTTATAGAGAACACTAAATTCGTTAACATGAGAGGTGGTGATTTGGAAGTTTCTTAAAAATGTATCGAAAAAAAACCCATTTGAACAATGGAAACGTTCCGGTGCCAGACGCAATTAATAGTGCTTGTAAAAGTGAAGTATTCACTTCTAAGGAAAACTGTCTATTTCTAAACCAGTAACATTTTAAAATCTATTTGAAAGGGTATATCGTATCAAATTGACAATCAAGGTGATCAAATTTAATTGCACTTACTCTGAAGTTTCTATGTGTGTGTGTGTGAGAGAGAGAGAGAGAGAGAGAGAGAGAGAGAGAGAGAGAGAGAGAGAGAGAGAGAGAGAGAGAGAGAGAGAGAGAGAGAGAGAGAGAGAGAGAGAGAGAGAGAGAGAGAGAGAGAGAGAGAGAGAGAGAGTTTTGTTTTTATTAAACTTAATGCAGTTAATAGGTTATAATTTGTTCTTCATCATTTGCATTTTTGGACTCTTGTCTCAAAATCGGTGATGGTTGTGGTGAACAACTTTTCTAATTTATATTTTTTTTTAAAAAAAATCTTTCTCAGAATAAGAATCATTATTCAGAGTCACTGTCATACCTGGATTACGTGATATTAAGCATATATAAATTGGTAACAAACTTTTTTTCCAGAAGAATGAACTTTTGACCCTCATCGGATATATGTTTTGCGTATTGATTAGTCGTATAATTGTTTATTTTTTTATACAAAGGTTTTGTCAGTTGGGCTTCAAACACTTGAAATGTTAAGTTGTATTATGTTGTGACCTGTTTGGGTTGAATTTTATTTTCTTCAAATTATTGAATTCAAATAATCATTTTCTCTGGAAACCAATAGTGCTCAGACAAAATTCTTGGCTAAAGACATTCGTTGGAATTCATATTGAACTCAGAACTGGAATAATATTTTCTGTTATTTTTTAAGAGACTGTTGTCACAGCAGCACTTCACTGACCATCGCCTTCAATTTGAGATATCATCGGGACTAGAACTCTGTTTCATTCAGGACATTTTATTGCTAGGAATTGTATTTTCAATTCCTGGATTATTTTTTAGATTTAATTCTTAAAACCGTAAGATCTTTTATCCTATTTTTTCACTTTGTATTCTAGGGAAATAAATTATTTGTTAAATTTTATAAAGCTTGTTGTCTTCACTTTGTTTTGCTGTTACTTATTTTAAAAGCATAGTCTCGTAAGAAATGTAAAGAAAAATATCGTTCTTTGGTGACCGATATTCGACTAGAGAACTTTATTTCTGTTAATATTATCCGAATCCATCAAATTTCGATATGATTAATTATATTCGTTCATTATCAATGGTGCCATTTTAACGCACAAACATTGCAAGGCGTATGAATACACAAACTGACATATTTATGATATAGATATGTTGACTTTGCACAACCTAATGCGTTTCTCGGACAATGTAGGACCAGAATTTCCTCAGAACATGATATTTATGTTATTACTTGATCAAAAGACTGAGATAGGGACCGAGCAATATTAACGGTGGGTGATGTCGTATATGTCGACCTTTTTGCTAAGATGCATTAATAACTCCTTGCTTTAAACTGCTCTAAATTGGTTCCCAATTAATTTCATTATTGTAATAAAAAAAGCGTGTAAATAATCAGGCGATGTTGTCGGGCGAGCAGGACTTGCAAGTTTTAATTTAGTTTTTAATTCTGATATTAGAGGCAGGTGAACGTTATCAAGCTAAAAAGTAAACAAGATAGCAAATCGTAAAATTTGCATTTCGACTAGGATAGATTTTACGGTTAAAAAGAAAACCAAATCAACAAAAATAAAATAATGGAGATAACTTGGGAAATGTCGTCGTTAAAGAACTACTGTATACCTAGAATTTGAAATGCATTGGTTCCATCAATTGGTCTAATAATAAAATCTAGTCAATATGCATTTTCAGGTTTTCAAATTTGATTTTAAACTTTAAAAATCATGTTAACATTCTTTGATATTTGTGGAATTACATGAACTTGGTTCTGATTGTACTTCGATTTTATGAAACCCTTGGCATGTGCCGTGAAAGATAAATAATTATATAAAAAACAGCACCTTATCAGTATAACTGAAGGCCTTTAAGTGTTATGGCTTCATTGCTTTTATCATATCTGATACGTAATGTGTCCAAGTCATTTTTTGTCCTCAGTCCTCCATTGGACAAGACGGATTCCTCCCAAAGTATTATTGATGCTATCGGTGTATGAGCGAACGAGTGTTGTGCAATCCAACATTTTTGGCAGAAGAGATCCCCAGATTTCGCCATTCTCCTTACCCGAGGATATAGCACCGATAATATAGGAAAGTCGTTGGGGGAAAGTTACCTGTATCTCACCGGCAGCTCGACAGGTAATAAAAAGAAGTCAGAATTTGAAGAATGAACCTTGCTAGATAGAAGAATACAGCCGTCAAGTACCTCTGTCAAAAACTTTCTGACACGTTGTATCAATAGTAACATTTTTATGTCCTTTTATATATCCGTAGGGAGCATTTTGCTTCTTGTAAAGACGATAATTCTAATGGCTTGAACAAATATTTATGTTCTGTAACTTGTATCGCATAAGCAATACAGCTAAGTAAGTAAATATTTTAATTAGAATTACATTCCCTGAAATAATTTTGTACACATTATGGAATGATTTCTATCAAACTTTCACACCCTAGTTCTCCTGGGAAATATAGTTAGCTTATTGAGATAGTTCAAATAAGCTTGTGACGTAGATATGCCAGTTTTCTCGGCATTACACGAGGTCCTTTCACTTTGCAAGTTGTAAAACACATTCAATATGGGACGCAATATGCAATGATATATTCATTATTGGATTAACATCATCTTGTACAAAAAATAATAATGAAAGAAACAGGTTAGAGAAAAAGAAAACAAAGAAAAAATAAAGTCAGCAAGATGAAAATGTTCGGGGAAAATTCAAAGTGTAATATGTAGACCAGTATCAAGTAATAAACACAACCTTTACAGGAATCACAAACTTCTTAGAGAGAATACTAAGGTTTTGTTGTTGTAGCACACCTGTAAAATATTGTTATATTATACCAAATGCACAATGCAGGGAATGAGAGAGAAGATACTTCTTTCAAATCCGCACCATGAGCATATTGGGTGTAAAATCAAAAATAACAATAATAAAAGTTAAAAATAAACAATCAGTCAGTTCATGTAATATCTTACTCGATCTGTCATATTTATTACAAGATTCTTTTCTTTTGCATATTTTCCAGAATATTAAGTCTTTGAACTATAATGTTTGTAAATTCATTTTGTTCTGCGTATGAGCTTAAAGTTGCATTAGTTGGAATTGCGTCAGAACACTTTCCATCTGCATCGAATTCAAAGTTAAGTACTAAGCATAGAGAACCCATAGTAATTTAATGCCAGATATTGGATGTGTAATAGCATTTATAAGCCATTTTATCAGTGTTAACTTTCTATGCCTTTGTGGCCTTCACCATTACGCAGGTAAAATCAAACGGATAGTTTAACACCAAAAAGTGGGATCTTCATCATCGTCGATATCCATCATTCCATTAGTTTATGCATCCATCTGCCTATCCATCCATCCATCCATCCATCCATCCATCCATCCATCCATCCATCCATCCATCCATCCATCCATCCATCCATCCATCCATCCATCCATCGATACTTACACACATGCATACATTCACACACACACACACATATATATATATATATATATATATATATATATATATATATATATATATATATATATATATATATATATATATATATATATATATATATATATATATATATATATATAATCTCAAGAAAGGAACCAAATGGCATGTCCAGATCCTTTTAGTAAATAATAAATGACCATACTCTATCTATGGTCAAGACGTCATGAAAGTTTCTGACTCTTTTCAGGGTTAATGTGTCCGTATTAATAAATAGTTTCTGTTCTCTTTGACATGTTTTGTCGACTCTTTGCAGAATAGAGGTCAGGCGTCATACTGGGCTATATGTTTATATTATGAGTTTGTACCAGTTTATCCCTCTAATAAAAACTACAGCTGGCCTTCCGAGCTGGCGTGTTCTTTGTATATTAAGAAACTTTATACCTTTTAATTGAAACTATAAAACGGCGATAATATTAACAGGGACATTTTATTTGAAAGTTTATAAATAAATTTTCATATCGCAAAGATATTCAGCTATGAACTATTTTGATAAGATCGGGATCCGCACAGAAGCGGTCTCATTACTCACTTCCTATTAAGAGAATATTTTATTTGCTGCTACATAAATGATCAACCAATTTAAAGTAACTGTCAGTTATAGACGTTTGACTACATTTAACACCGACATTTCGACATAACGAGATTAAAATTCAATATTTCCTGCTGCGAGGATTGGATTTCATTACACTAAGAATGTATAGAACGGGTGGTATAAAAAGATTTTGTTTTCTGCAAAGGATTCCTCTAAGGAATACATTAAATCTGACGGGAAATATGAAGTTATCTTTCATCGATTATCAAAGAAACGTCAGCTCAAATTTTTCAAGAATAAGTATCAATTAATTCTCTTAAAGTATAACCAAGGACACAGTTACAGAAATTTTTGCGATAGATGACATTAAGATAAAACCAATGATCGTTTACATTGTAGGTTGCAAAGGAGGCCCTTAATCAAAACAGACACTTGAATTATAACAATATATCGCCTGGCACTCTTTGTTTGACACAACACTTTTTCATTGCTTTAATATTACTTCATCCGTATTGCTATCGTACTAAGTGTCACTCTAAGATTTTCGCACTTCATTAATTGATTTATATTTTTAAATTCATCATTAGGGCATTTTATGATCTAATGTCATCGTTGTAGTCGCCATACCCCTTCCTATCATGATAATCGTCGTCATCATCACTGCCGCTGCCGCCGTAGTACTCGTCATCGTTCTTATACCAAGCAGTTCTTCTTATTATTTTGCTCTCTGCTTTAATGAGTGATTATTCACATTTATATCGTAAATCATTAACCAGAACAATTGAATGAAATACGGTTAATGTCCGCTAGGAAAGCTGGATCATATGGCTAATCTGCCCAGGTGATTCAGGTGTTTGTTCGCTTAAGATAGGAAGATATATGTTCTCTTACCACATGTGCGTATATATTAAAAATTAACCTGCTATGTTATACATAGTTTTGACCTAGCTGTCGTCAGACACCACCACGTGCTGTCAGTTTTCTCCACACAGGTGAGTAGATTACAAACCTTCATCCATCACGTGACACGTGATGCGTCTATTATTGGCTGGATTTGTCAATAGTCCCGGTTACTCCATTGATTAAGGAAAATATACGATGTAGCATTTTGGTTCACTGGTTAGAAAGACTTGACTTGTGACAGTGAATTGTAGTAGTGGTGTAGTCGTCCAAGCATCTTAAAACAACTGGTATATTCGGATATCCGATGTCTATCTCATTCTCACCTGGATTTTTCCTACTACGCCGACTTTAACTTGCAGGTAAGTTATGTCGTTTTAGTGCGTTTATTGTTTGTTATTGCTGGGGATTTTTTGTACCGATTGTATTAATATATACTTAACATGTTGGCATCTAATATTCAACTTCCGTATCACATTGTAAATATCATCCACCATATAAGTGGAGTTCCATGGAACGAGACGAAAAGACATTTCTCTTTTGTTTTCAAATTTACTAAATAATTAAAAGTTTCCCTGTATCAGGATGATACTTTTGTGATATAAATAATTATAAAGGTAAAGTGATTATGGTATCTGCTAAATATATTTATCATTTAATAAATGATGCATTTATTTTGCTGTTTAAATGTTTATTTTTCATGATTTATTTATTTTTCATGATTTATTTATTTTTCATTATATATATATATATATATATATAAATATATATAAATATATATATATATATATATATATATATATATTTATATATATTTATATATATAAATATATATAAATATATATATATATATATATATATATATATATATATATATATAACACCACTAGGATTAATCATGTATCTATTTGTTTGGCTCTCGCTGCTGCTAATATTGATGTTGCTGATGTTAATGCTATTACTACTACTACTACTACTACTACTACTACTACTACTACTACTACTACACCTACTAGTCTATGAATCTCGGACCGTACCGTGTTAACGTATATGTCTATAAGTCTCGGTTCGTACAGTGTTAATGGTTATGTCTAAGTTTCACGGACCATACTGTACTAATGTTCATGTCCTTAAATCTCCGATCGAGATATGTTAATGTATATGTCTAGGAATCTCGGACCGTACTGTGCTAATAATTACACCTATGAATTTCGGATCGTACTGTATTAATGTTTATGGCTACATAACTCGGACCGTACGATGTTAATGTTTATGTCTATGACTCTGGGACTGTACTATGCTAATATTTATATCTATGAATCTAGGATCGTACTGTGTTAATATTTATGTCTATATATCTAGGATCGTACTGTGTTAATATTTATGTCTATATATCTCGGATCGTACTGTGTTTATGTATATGTCTACAAATCTCTTACCGTGCTACGTTAATGTTTAAGTCTATAAATATCGGATCGTACTGTGTGAAAGAAATGTGTTTAAAGACGCATTGATTTAACATTTCTTGAAAGAAAGAACATATCAGAAATCATAATATCTTAGAACATGTTACGTGATTTAAGAAAACTGTAGTAGCCTTTACAAAACAAGCCATTTCAGACTACACCTTAAAAAACAAATCACCATATAAAACAAGTCTCGATATAAAAACAACTCGCAATTTAAAATATAATACCAGCAACACTAAGTTCATAAGTTTTAGGTTTAATAATAGGAGACAAAATTTTACTGACAAGAACTGTGTGCCTGGTATATTATCCTCTCTTCCCTTCCCTGGGAAAAGATCAATAAATATAATATTTAAATTGTATCTGTCATTAAAGATATTTTTTTAACTTTGAATTTATTATGTAGTCATGTATTTTTAATTAATATGAACTTAACAAACTATGATGAATGACAAAATTCCAAGTACCTCTTCCATCATCATCCAATTAATCTACGTTACTCTTTCTCTTTGATCAGTCACACATTTAGCACACAATGTTGCAATTTAGGTCTAGCTCACGTAGTTTTTCTATTGATGTTTCTGTCTTAAAATAACAAAGAGACTCTTTGGCAAGTCATATTTCATAAAAATTCAACTTTTGATAATTTGCTTGCTCATTGTTAGTTTGCTATTTTCAGTTTTGAGAAATTATAAGCTATATTAATTTGGAGTCAAACAAGGAATGGTATCATTTATTTTTATTATCCAGTCATATTTTTAACATATATCCATACTTTTGTGTCGGAAGAATAACGAGTAATATTTTATCATCCAAAAATCTTCCGTTAGTCACATTCAAAAGATTTAACACACTGACAGCTTAACACCTCAAAATGAATCACAAAACGATTGAAAAGACATTGTTAGGTTCTCGTCACGCGGGATGTTAAAAACAAAACATTTGAGCTGTTAGAGATACCTCACTATCCGAAACCAAAGGAGGCGAAAGATTGCTATCTTCATGGACAAAAAGTTAAAAAGGACCAGTTAATAATATTACAAAGATGAGGAGACATATGACTCCTTCATAGATTTGATAACAAAACATGTCACCTCCAAGCATCAAAATTTTAAGGAATTACAAGCTATTTAAAACTATACCGGGGTTTAAAACAATACACAAAAGATGTTTTTTAAAAGTCTGATATGTGACTAACGTGACAAAAAAGTGTTTTTCAAATTCTCTAAAGATAATTGTGCGATTAAAATTAGAACATGCGTGTATTTTGTTTAATGAATGAATTTCAGACAGAGTAAAGTTATGAATATTTTCTTACTTTATGCCTCACAGATATTGACTAACTTTAGTGAATTACTGTCCTTTTTGACTAGATGCCTATATTGTAAATCCACTTTTTTCTATTCATGCTCTAGCGAGTGATAAGTGTCCTGCTGGGTTTGTCCGTCTTCCTCAGTGACCTCGATTACCAAATGGTCTAAGGCGCTCGCCTTTTCGCCTTTTCGGATCTTTCATATATCTCACCTCGGTTAACGTTGGATCGAGTCTCAGGTTTAGCCAACGTTGATGAGTATGTGGGAAAACCTGTCAGCAGCTTCCCGTGAGTCGGAGTTTGTTTTTTTTTTATACGTGTTTTCCAGGTTCTTACTCCAACAAATATACTGACGAACATGTATCCTGTGGTATAATGCCCACAACAACAAAAACAGCCCGTCCCTCTGTCCCCTACCACGTCTACGGAGAAACCGTTGAATGAATATTCACAAAACTTTGTCGCCATGTTCTTCTCAGGTTTATTATCTGCAAGGGGGGGGATGGGTAGTTGTCATCTTTGGCACGTCTCTACGAAAATATGGAAAAAAAATGCTTTTTCTTTTAAAAGTTTTCTTTTTAAATATAAGTTCATGCTTAATATAATTTCTTTCTGAGACCTCTCTCTCTCATATAGTGATATTTTGTATGTTATCGTTCATTATTGAAATACAGTTGTAGATGATATTCCTGATGTAATTCCAGTAAAATTTAATCAACTTTACTGTCAGTACAAGTTCCTAAAATGGAGGTATCAAGAACTTATTCATATTTGAGTCTAATATATATATATATATATATATATATATATATATATATATATATATATATATATATATATATATATATATATATATATATATATATATATATATATATATAAATTTCTATTTAAGGATTTCTACTTGGATTTATATAGAACTATTAATTAATACACACTGTCAGAAATTGTGTGCACATCAGGAGAAATTATTGTAAAATCAAAAATAGGACGGGACATTACGAACAGTGACGCCTCATTTACTTCTTATCAGGAAGGCCGTCCATTATCCTATCTGAGCTGCCTTCAACGGGAAAGATAATAACCCTTTTGGGGTGAGGTCAGCGCCATTATCCGGTTCTAAAGGGAATATCCTCTCCCGGGTAGTTTATTCAATGGTGATGCAAATAACAGCGAGAACAGTCTCGACATTTGTGTAGATTTGACAAATATTTCTCCCTCCTATCTTCTAAAAAGAAATCTATATTTTCCTGGTGACAATGGGGTCTCGAGAAATTAGTCACAAATATAAGAATTAAACATTTTGACAAAAAGCTCAAAACCTTTTGCTGAATTCAAATGAATTTTTAATGAGAAAATTGTGATTTTTCTGCTATAAATATGCATTTTAACCTTACATTTGAGTTGGTTCTGTCATATACCTTTGCACGCGTATGATTTTATTGCCTATCATAGTGTTTACCACAATTTGAGACTCTTTTCTTTTTTCGTTAACTGAGATTAAATGGCGGTTATTAAAATAAGTAGGTTTTTTGTTTCCTAGCCAATAAGTGAAAATATTTTGGAAAATATATTTTAGAAATTACTAAAATCTTTTCGAAATAAAGAAAATCGTTATTTCATTGGGAAATAACGAAAATATGATTTCCTTTGCTTTTGCCAATACCCTTTCGTTTACCAAAATCTTGCAAACTAATATTTTTTGCTTTTAAAAATGGAAGAATGAACAAAATAAAAGCTTTGTCATTGGTTGGATAATAATACACCAAACTCTGGTGTCACTCATATTGATCATAATACACCAAGATCCCGCGTCATTGATGTGACAAAATACACTAAACATCGGTGCCGCTCTTTTTGCTATAATAAACCAAAACCCTGTCTTATGATTGTGACCATAATGCTCTTAAATACAGTGTCCCTGGTGTTGATGATTGTGCACAAAATATCCAGTAGAAAGTGCGTGAACACGTGTAAATTAAGGAAAGTCTGAAATCACAGTATATTCTATACAAACAAAATTGCCTAAAAGTTAATCCAGTTATTAATCCAGTTACTTTTCATAAGCCAAAGTAAATAAAGCTGCCTTTATTGATGGTGTTACTAGCAATATAAATATGCTCTGTACTTACAAAATGTGATATCTATGTTTTTATCGGCAACGGAGGAATGTCTTACACGTGCCGTTTGAAGAATAAGTAAGAAATTATTATAAACACCAATTCCTGTTGAAACAATTTGGTGTGTTCAAATTTTTTTTATAGATATTTTTAATGATTCTATGGGAATTAAGTATGTCTATCTATTATTTTTTAACAATTTGCATTTTAAACACAAAAAGAAAAGTTCGGAAAAAAAAATCAACAGTTTGCTTTATCTACACAACATTTTAACTCGATTTAAAGCAGATTTTATGTGTTGGAACTATGAGTTGTTATCACCCACCCTAAAAGAAATAAAACACATTTATCACAATTGCAAGAAAATATAAGAAAAAAAAACACACAAGAAATCCAAATAATAATATCCCACATATTAGCAATATTCTATGCATAAAAAACAAATTAAAATTCATATATTAGTATTTTTAAAATTTAAAGGGAAAATAATATATGCTTCTTGAAAAAATACTGGAGTGATGATACCTAATAACATGTCGTATGGGTAATAGTTTTTGGACGATCTAGCCATAAGAATAGAACTTCACGGTATATTAAAGCATTTTTTTATTATTTTAAAATAGGATCAACTTTTTCAAGATCCAGCATCTTTTTCACAACATTTTCTCGTATTACGTTCATGCGTTTCTTTTAGAGCATTAAAATATTATTCTTTTTAAAACAAGATTGCATTTCTGAACAAGTTAGCGTTGTAGCCAAAGGATGATTTAAGGCACATGCCTGGGGACTACTATAAGTTTATTGCAGATAAATTTACAACACCGGAGTTCCTTTTATAGTAGATTATGCTAAATCCCCTCATTTATTGAAGAAATCCCAAGTTTCTTCTCCATCTATATTTGTAATCCGGTACGTACTTTCCTGCCCAAGGATCAAAGGAAAGTAGGGAGGTCAAAGAAATGATGGGAAGTTAGATAAGATGCTTTATTAGTAGGAGGGGATAAGTTTTAATACGCAATTAGGTCCAAACAAAGAAAACAACTACTAATCCCTCTTATTTTAAAGAGCAATCGAATATTAAGCCATAAAAATTTTTTTATATAAATTTGAGAGACGTTACACCAGCCGAACAAATCTCGATGAACCCAGTGGATGGTCTGCCGTCTGATTCGAACTAAAGTTTTTGGAAAACTGATGCCTGCTTTGGTAATTCAAACTGAAAGTCGTTTTGAACCGTGTCTGATTTACCGTAAGTAATCTATATATTTATTTGTAGCTTGAAAACCATCATATTTGATTAAAAAAAGATAACGTCTATCATCGTCTGATTGCCGTAGGCCACATTGGGATACAAGAATAAAACCTGTATTAACTTTCAAAAAATAGATATTTTAATTGCACGAATATGAAAATAAGACGATATAGGCGCCAATGCATTTTTTGTATTAATTCGCTCCCTTATTTTTCGTGTGAATTTGCTTGAATTCAATATACGTGTCACTTATGGTGATTGAGCGTGCAGTTATTAAACTAAACGGAGATTACCAGTGATTGTGTGTTTATAACAAACCGTGATAACCCCATTTTTTCCTATAATGATGAAGTTGAAAGACGTTTTCTTGCTAGAATTGGATATTTACTACATTAATTTCAAACATGAAATGATAAATACATAAATATTGACTAATAACTTTTTTAAGTTTCTGAAAAAAACCAACTAATTTATATAAGATGTTATTGGGAAAGTGGTTATATGATAAATCTATTGAAATCTTTGTTTAAACTATTTACAAGTCTGATCTACAGTAGCATAGTGCGCCTGCAGATAAGTGTCCATGTTCTTTGTTTTACTGATTACTCCTAACAAACTGCACAAACACAGATCTACCAGCGAATTAAGCGAGTATACACGGTGCATTCAAAATATCACACTAGATAATTAACGCAAAGTATTGTGACTTGGATTTACGTATTATGACAAGACATTGTGAAAAGGTATTATCTATTGTGACAAGTTCTTGGGTATAATTTAAAAAAAGTAAATATTTATTTAGACAATTAGCAATAACTTTAGAATTTTTTTTTTATCAACCTATAATGATCATAGAAAGTAATCGACATAAAAGAAAAAGTTCCACCCAAAACTAGTGTGGATATCACGACTCATGGTCTTTTTTACCCACCCACCCGCAAATAAAATGAAGCTGTAATGAACATCAGTATGGTTTCGTATAGATTATACTTGATAAGCAGTAAAGAAAACAAGTAAAATTACGTAATAATGATCCCAGTACGTTAGACATTTATTAATTGCGAACCAAATTGTTGCTTACTTAAAGCGGTATGCATATTTATAAATAAGTTTATTTTTCTGTAACTAAGATTTGGAAATTCAAGCATTTAAAATATAACGTAGTGCACAGTAGTCTATTAGATAAATTCCATTATCCAGTGATCTTTTATGATCTTAGAAGTCGGTTTGAACGCCAGGTACAAATTGATTTTACAGGTAAAGTTTGTTTTTAATGTATGAAATCGAACCGCAACGTTAAGATTGTTCCTTATTCAAGGGGAGGACCCAGTCATAATAATCAATCGGATACTGTAATGCCTGCTTCTAATTCGACTTTTATCAGAGAGCAAATTCCGAGGCAGAAAATGACTTTTATGCATTTTCATGTACATAGTTACACATCAGCGCGTAGAAATAGTTTGATTTCTTTCTAGAATAAAGTCCCAAGACGACTAGGGTTATAGAGCCGTTTGGTCCCGGTGATGTTAGTGGACTTCTCTTGATACGGCTGTATGCTTGGCTATCAGGCGTAACCCTTGGTTTAAAGAGATCTTAGATTGATTTGTTGATATTTGTTAAGTGCTACGTTGGTATTGAGTAATCGGATTAGCTAAAATTAGTGACACCTGAGCAATCACTCTAACACCGCACGACGTGACCAGAACGGCAGTAAAGTTGGGAGTTGGTGTGCTATTCTCTTTGTTTGAAAATATTAAATCGAGGTTTAAATTAAAGGAAATTACTATTTGGCATATCTTTTAATTTCATCGGTTGAAAAACAAAAATGAAAACAATCAATTTTCGTCACTGTAGTGAAATATAGCATATATTTCTTCAAATAGTAATAATCGGAAATTTATTTTTGGATCATATTATGCCCCTTTATCTTTCAATTAAACCTCTTAGAAAATGTTCAAAATTATAAATTAATCCAAAAACAATAGTATTTTTCCGATGTTACCCAATGAAAACATCTTCAAACGGCACCTACGATAGCAAACAAATGTAATAATAAAACATGACGAATCACTAAATGAAAACCTGTTTCTTTTCAATTACTTAAAACTTTATTTTATTATACAACCTAAAATCAAAATATTTTCTTATTAACACACACACACACACACACACACACACACACACACACACACACACACACACACACGGGCGCGCGAGCCAGATTCATTCCATTTTCAAAGAAGTGGATGTACAGCTGTCTGTTCTTAAATATATTCGTATTTGTATCGTCCTCTTTTCCTTTATTCCTTTGATAATTTGTTTTGGGGGTGGGGTGCGTTTTCTGGAAAACACGGGGAAAATCTTGGTTGAAGGCATTTCGATTAGAATTCCAAAAACTTTTAAAATTACCCGAATGAAGATTTTTGAAATGAAGAATATATTATAATGTGCCAAATCTATTTTACAAATTATATACTTTCTGGCAACCGCTCCGGTGGCTAAGTGGTTAGAGCGTTGGAGATCTTGGGTTTGATCTCCAGTCGAGTCATACCAATGACTTACAAAAATGGTGCCAACAGCTGCCTCGCTTATCGCTCAGCATTACAATGTTAGTGTTAGGACTAGTCGTCCTGATGTCAGGATAATGTGACTGGGTGGGACATCATGCTACATGTCTGTGGCATGATACCCCAGCGCTAGACATCACTATGAAGTGCCACACTGCAGATATCGTAACGGTATGACTGAAAAATAGTTAAAGCTACGTTAGAAATCATATAACCTCACACCTCACTATACGTCAGGTCCTATCCCCAAAGGATTTAAACAGGCATTGTACTGATATTGGTGTCGGAGATTTAGTAAAAGATTATTCAGCAAATAATCATGTAATAGAAGTCAATATGTCACAACAAACCAGCTGAGATATAAAAAATAAACGCACAACGCAAACTTTGCGTTTAATTGCTTACATGGGTCATCGTCTGGCACGTTAGATACGTCATTATGCTACAATTATATAATCTATATCGTTGTTGACAATATATAAATGGTTAAAGTTTGGAACCAAAGCTACATGTATTGTAGCACAGACTAGAACCGACATAACGTTCAATAAATTTAAAAAAATAGAATATAGTCAACGTTAAAGTTTACATTGGCATTTAGTGTCATTGGGGAGTTTCAAAATTCTTTACAAGCATAATAAATATGGAGAATGTTTTGACTTGTCTCCATATATAACGCTATTTTGTACACGTCTGTTTGGAGCATGTTTTGATTTGTCTCCATATATTGTATGACACCATTTTGTACACGTCTGTTTGGAGCATGTTTTGACTTGTCTCTATATATTTGTATATGACGCTATTTTGTACACGTCTGTTTGAAGACTGTTTTGACTTGTCTCCATTTATTATATATGACGCTATTTTGTACACGTCTGTTTGGAGACTGTTTTCACTTGTGTCCATATAGTTGTATATAACGCTATTTTGTACACGTCTCTTTGGAGACTGTTTTGACTTGTCTCCATATACTTGTATATGACGCTATTTTGTACATGTCTCTTTGGATACTGTTTTGACTTGTCTCCGTATATTTGTATATGACGCTATTTTGCATAGAAATAGTGAGAGATAATCAAGAACTTTGTTAGAATCGGCGTCCTATTGTAATAGACAACATATCTTATATTTCTTAAGAACGTGTTGAGTTGCCATCTTAGTATGTCCATCAATGCTATCTATCAAATAATATTTCTGTATTCCTTTTTTCGCTGCAATGCTTCAAAACTTGCAACTATGTTTATAGATCCTTTAAAAATAATACAGATCACAGTATTATCCACGGTCCGGGTTGTTTGGGGTCATCTGATAGGTTACGTACCGTTAACTGAACAAAATAATACGTTACAGCTATCAGTAATATCTAATAGTCCCGTAACCCAGTCAGGCAAACAGCGCACTTACATATCGTTAAGAATGCGTCAATAAAATATGTATTCACATGTTAGCAGCCAATGAGTCTTTTGTCTGGTTCTCCAGATTTATATCTCCCTGTAATACTGTGGATCAGGTGATAAAAAAAATTGGAGACAATGTCTACCAAGCTATTCAAATAGTTTAATTGTCAAATCCAACGTATCTCATGGGTAATTCATAGTTCTGGAAATGTAGACATTTCGTCAACGGTACCGAAACACTCAACATCGAAGCAAAGCACAATGGGAAGATCCAATCAATGACATAGCAAATGATAGGGCTGCTTAGGGAAAATAAGTTTATTCGGAATAACGCTGTAAACATATATTTAACTTAAACATTTGGAGTCAAAGGGCAACAACAAATTAGTCGTGTGAAGATCATTGTAACAAACGTTATATTAGTGTAAGAATTTAGAAGACCACACCAAAAGGGGGGGGGATAACAAGAAGGCAGCACAAAGGCGTGTTTGAAAATAGGGCTTGACGTGCATTTATTTGCAATAATTTTCATTTCCTCCATCAAATCATTTTGTATCTTCAGCTTAATTATTGAACTTAATATTTCGTATCAGACGTGTATCCCAACTCATGCAGTCGAAAGCATGCCCAACAACATCTTACCAAGCCTACTCACCAGCATCTTACCAATCCTATCCATCAGTACCATATAAATCCTACCAACCAGCAACTTACCAGTCCTACCCACCAACTTCTTAACAATCCTACCACCAGCATCTTATCAGTCCTACCTCTAGCATCTCAAACTTACCTACCAGCAACTGAGCACAAGATGTGACGATTCAACTTAACATTAAATTTAAGGCTTTGAATAAGATTTAACAAACTCTTGAGCTATCGCATTCTGCAGTGACATTGCGGTAATCTTTATGGATATAATTTTAATTTAATTTAATTCGCCTGGACCTGTCCTATAAACACTAGTAATTAAACATCACAGCGGCCGTCGCAAGTAAAGTTTCCGAAACAAAAAGAGGTGTGCTCCAAATGATTTGTGGAGACTGGCTCCGCAGTACTTTGAGTGATTGGGACAATGTAATCATTTATTAACTCTCTTTTCAAAAGTATTAAATTCCATTCATTATAATGACCCACGCGCCCCGGGTACCTGCACCTTTCTTTTTCGATTCAAATATTTACACATTTAAAATTTATTGTCAAAGAGGTGTTGATTTTAAACACTGGAACAATGGGTTCTCTTCCGTACCTGATTCGCTCTGATCAGCTTTACAAAGCTCTTACACTTGCAACAACAACGCTTCAATCCACCCGCAGTTTATAAACATTCACAAATAATCCAGTAATGTGTTGATAAATTTGTACAACCAATGGCGAATTAATCCGAGATAAAGGTAAATATCCCTATTAGGAGTGACCGGTGTCCATAACAAAGATGCGAGAGATATTATTACCCGGTTTGAGTTTAGTCGGGGCAATGTACTGCTAGATGGACCATGGTCAAATGACTCCGGATATTATTTTGGATGTTTGTTTCGGTGATACAATTAGTAATTTGTCGGTTGTTTGTGCCCCTTTTAGTAAGTAATTTTCTTCTTAAGTTTAAGTTTGGGCGAGCACACAAAGACACCTATAACGCGTATCTAAAGAATAAGCACATTAAGATGGATGGAGAGAAGGATTGCAGCCTTCTCATTTTCATATGTCTATATGCCATTCTTAAATTTTGTTTTATTATTTAAAAAATAGTTAATTAAATTATATTTATATTTACTTTGTATCCGATCATTTCTGTATATATATATATATATATATATATATATATATATATATATATATATATATATATATATATATATATATATATATATATATATATATATATTCTAATTTGTTTACTTATGTTTCTATCAACAGTTTCACGTGCAGGTTCAGTCAAATTATGATGATGGTCAATTAGGTAAGGGAATACAACAAGGAAACCTCAAAAGTTTCGAGATGGTCTATCACGTCACCCTCGTCGTCGCCTTCTGCACTGCCCTCAGGTATTTGTCATGTTGTCACGCTACAGAGGCAGATCCTATTAAAATTAGTTTCGCGATTGATGAAGAGATGCCAGAAGGATACGAAGTCGGAAATACAGCAGTAAATTCAGGAATTTTGCAGAAAATACCTCAACAGAAAAGGGCAAGTTTGCTATTTAATTTCCTCGATTCTAAACCAGACAAATCTTACTTTAGAATCAATCGTACGACAGGAATCTTAACAACAGCTCTGATCATCGATAGAGAAACGGTGTGCGAATTTTCTATAGACTGCGTGAAAGAATTTGATATAGCCGTAACGGCGGATGGACTTTTCGTCACAATAATATCTGTTAACGTTACCATCGAGGACATTAACGATAATGTACCTGTTTTTCCTGAAAATTCAACTAAATTCGAAATGTCAGAGGGAGTAAATATAGGTTATGAATTCCGTATCAAAAGTGCCAGTGACAAAGATACTGGGGGGAACAATTCAATTCAGTCATATAGCCTTATACAGGAGAACTCCACCTTTAAACTGGAATCCACCAAAACTCTCGGTGGTAACTTTGTTCTAAAATTAATTCTCGTCGGAAACCTCGACAGAGAAACGAGAGATCGTTACTTTTTGGTTGTGGTTGTTAGAGACGGTGGTGTGCCGCCCAAGTCAGGAACATTGAATGTGACAATAATTATCACGGACGTTAACGACAATGCGCCAAAATTTCTGTCTGATAGCTATAACGTAACGATAGAAAAAAATCTGACTCCATCAACTGTTATTCTGAAGCTTGAAGCCACTGACCCAGATCAGGGTGAAAATGGTAGAGTATCTTACAGAATAGCGGAACTTCAAAAAGACGTTAGCAAAATTAAGGAAATGTTTTATCTTAATGAAACCACTGGTGAGGCGAGCGTTATTAAGGACCTACGCTACGAAGGGCAAGAACAGTTTAATTTCATTGTCGAGGCATATGACCACGGCCTGCAGTACCAGTTTACACAAAAAGAAATAAATGTTTTCTTAAAGGACGCCGGAAATAACCCACCAATTGTCCATGTAAACTTTTTGTCTCCTGGAAACATCGGCTTTGTAAATGTTACGGAGGAAATAAAACATGCATTTGTTGCCTACGTTAACGTCGAGGATTCAGACAAAGGTTCTAATGGGGATGTTTCCTGTAATGTGACCAACAATTTGTTTGATGTCAAGGAGTACACGAATAAAGGTTTCATGATTCTTGTGAGAGACGTATTAGACAGAGAAATACTAGATCTTTATAACGTCACAGTGATGTGCCATGACATGGGTGTACCAAGTCTGAGTGCATCTCTTAACTTTTTAGTGAGAGTGATGGATATAAACGATAACGCCCCTGTCTTTATCAATGAACGATATGTTGCTAATGTTACAGAGAACGTCAATATTGGTACAAGAATATTACAAGTGTCGGCAACAGATACAGATATAGGACTGAATAGCATTATTGAATACTATGTCCATCCCGATGATACAGAAAAAGTTGCTATCGAAGCCAAAACAGGATTTATAACATCTTCTTCGAATCTCGATAGAGAATCAGTTCCAGAGTTTAATGTTTGGGTTTTGTCCATAGATAAAGGTGAGCCTCCTCTAACTGGCTCTGCGCTTGTAACAATTATAGTAGAAGACGTAAATGATAATGCTCCAAAAATAATCACGACATCTGCACGTAAAAGCGTTCCAGAAAATCTACCTGCAGGCACGGATCTGGGTTTTATTGAAGCGTTAGATATGGATGCTGGTATTAATTCTGAATTAACCTTTTCGGTGTTGGATGTAGGTGGCACGATGCCATTTATAATCCTTCCGAGCGGGTCTTTAAGAACAAAAGTGCCTTTGGATAGAGAAAAACAAAATCGGTATGATTTCACTGTCATGGTTACTGACAAAGGTAAACCTCCATTGTTTTCTACCGCCGTGGTCATTGTTTATGTGGAGGATATTAATGACAACCCACCTATAATCCAAAATGTAAACAACAATAACAAAACAATAACCATTTTCTATCCTACAGAAATATTACAAAGTGTTGCAAACATTTCAGCACACGATATTGATGATGGGGAGAACGGTACTCTGGTTTATTACATTTCTCAGGGGAATGATTATGAAATTTTCAGTATTGACAGATACTCTGGTATGATATACGTCGATAAAATATTAGATATCCAATACGACAGAACCGTAATCCTAGTTATCGTAGTAAAGGACCTCGGTAATCCACCTTTGAATGCCACTACCACCCTTAATATTAAACTGGTTTACCGAAATGCCACAGATATGATGAAGATTGGAATTATAGAGGACAATAAATATATTATTATCGCCGTCGTTGTTGTCATATCAACCGTGCTATTCGCTGTAGCTATAGTTGGGGTAATATTGTTTCTGAGAAACCTGGATCGAAGCAAGCATGCGCCAGAAGTGGGTCATCCTTCACAGTACTCGGACAGCGGGGTATCGTCTGGATCTGGATCCATGGACCTGACACCAGAAAACGAGATCTCAGATGAGGTCAACTGCTTTCAGCAAAAGAAAAAGGAAGTCAGCTTCTCATTGGACAAAACCGGGGTCAATAAAGGAGTTACCGAAAGTAATGAAAACGGAATTGACCCGCAATCTGAACATGGCTTTCATGTAAAGGTAATTAAAGCGTTTGTGGTACCATTTTTATAACACAAATAATGTATTATAGTTATGCACACACTATATTTCTATTTGCTGTGCTTATGAATCCTGGATAACATTTTTAATCCAAGTGTATAAAATATTTTTTTTTCTATGCATATATATTTTTATACATGTATTTTCACAATATTAAGCATTGTTTGTAAAATAAATGTTTTCTGAGGTAGAAGATTTTTCCAACATAAGTACTTGGGGCCCCGAATGGCCGAGTGGTCTAAAGCGCTGTCCGTTACGGATCACTGCCATCTCACCTCTGTCTGCGTGGGTTCGGGTCTAGGATTCGGCGAAAGTGGCTATGTGAGAAAGCTTGCCAGTAGCTTCTCGTAGGTCGGTGGTTCTTTCCGGTGATTTCCCGGTTTCTTCCTCCACCATTAATACTGGCCGCCATGAATAGCCTATCGTGTGCTGAAAAATGGCGTTAAGCCCAACAACAAGAACAACCAACATAAGTAGTTCATATCATATTTTGTTTGGAAAAAGGGGCTTTGTACACTATCTATAAATTAGCACGAGACTAACCGTTTACAGGTGTTGCTTCATTATGCCACATTATGTACGAATTTTAATGAGCATGCACACTTAGATGAATGAATGAGCAAATTAGGAATAAATTTATGGGAATGTAATCAGGACTAAATCACAGTTAAACAAAATCGATGGTTATATCAGAATGAGTCAAAATATAATTAGTTGATCTCCGTTACAGTTTAATCCTCATAACAAACTATATTGGTAACGACACGGGATCTTATATGGACTTATCAACGTTTCGGGCTAAGCAAGCCCTCTATCAAGGGTAGGGTAGTAAAGGGAGGAACGGGACGGAGGGGGGACATCGACGGCAAAAAAAATAATTAGCTGAAGTAAAAAAGTGAAAGAAAATATCCACATGATGAGGTTTGCAAGACAATTATTCTACATATCCAAACAATTAAAATTATATATATATATATATATATATATATATATATATATATATATATATATATATATATATATATATATATATATATATATATATATATATATATAGGACAAAAACACTTTTTCATTAAAGGAATATCTTGGAAACGGCTTCTCAGAAAACGGCGCTCTCCAGCGAACTTTTTCTCCAGACAAATTAGAGAGTCAGATAAAAGCCATCAATCTACAGAGGTGCTTGTGGGAATCCAAAAGCAAAGACTGGCACGATCATGAAGAGCAGGTGAATCAGACAGATACATAATATTTTCTAGCTATTTCGCATTATAATATGAACATAATCTGCAATTTTAAATGCTCATTAACAAAACTGACCCCAGTTTTAAAGAAACACATCGATGGACTGTCATTCTGACCATCACAGCACCGTTACTACTAAATCAACCTACTATTCGTGAAAGAAATTGACAGCAAAGATGGCGAAAAGGGTCGCTGCATGCTATTCCTTCATTCAATCATTTATGATTATGTTCTTATGACCAATATTGCCAACACACAACTTGTACAATAATATTGTCTGTTTTAGAATCACCCACGACCAGGCGATGATGACAGTGAGACGTCCAAAGAGACGATTACTTGCGACAGCGGGCGGGGCGGAAGTGAAGATGGAGACTCCAATACATCCCCTGCAGCAGGTATGACGCATTGAAATTGATATGTTTAAGTTTCAAACCGTAGTGCCTTTGGACGTTTCACTTATGTACCGCAGAGAACAATATGTTAGAAAATAATGGACACAGAACAGAAATTGTGTTAATTTTAAATTAGTATTAAAAAGTGACAACAATTTACAGTAAGGTTGCAGGAAAAAATATCTTCAAAAATCAATATGGTACTCTAGAAACAAAAAACACCGTACGACAGAAATAAGCACTTATTTTGTAACAACTGGACCGTTATATTTATTAAAAAGTTATACCAAGAATAAATGTAAAACAGCTAGTTGGTTGTTTTATAACGTAATATATAAAAGAAAAGAAAGCAAATAAAATAAAAAAATGCGACGATATAGATAATTTACTCATTTATATATATATATATATATATATATATATATATATATATATATATATATATATATATATATATATATATATATATATATATATATATATATATATCTTGTTACTTTCAGACAACCCTAGTTTGTTCGTATACCCAGAATTGAAAAATAAATGTCACAAGCAAGTGTCATTCCAAAACAACCACACCCAGTATCAAGCTGATCTACATACACGTTACGACTATGATTCTTATCACAACACTTTATCTACAAATAAACATTCTGGACACACAACGTTTGGAATTCAGAGCAAACTTAATACTGAAAGTTCTCAGCCTCCATATATCCCGATGAGGAATCAAACCCTGTATCCTAGTGCATGTGAAAATAGTCCAAAATCTGAAATCCAATGTGGAAATTGCGACAGTAACAGGGACACATGGACGAATCTGTATACAGTTCCTGCCATGTCCTTGAGTGGTGGCGTTCAATTTCGTATTCGCCATGATAGCACAAGCACCAGGTCGGGTGATGATGATGTTTCCACCACGACTTCCGGTAGCTACACGTTGGACCCCGATGAATTAGATACATATTTATTTTCAAAAAGCAAAGATCTTGTTGTGTGAATAAATTTACTTCCTACTACTCAAAAGAAAATCTGTGATAAATTGTGTCATACTGAAAGCGGACATTTTGTTCTTTTGTGAAATGTTGTTGTGTCTTGGAATATGTTTTGCTCAGTTTACTAAATTCTATAACGTCTAACAAGAACGAAGGAATCCCTCGGGATGTCAGATTTCAGACTAAGAACAAAGTTTATCCTCGAAGACTACAGTCAAGACCTTTAATTCCAGGTGAGCATATTTTTTTCTTGACTGACTCTTATACTTTGCACCATAATTCTGCCATTTCCGAGTTTTGTTAAATAGATACATATCGTAACGATTTCTCTCGTTTTTCTTCGCCTTTCTTTTTGTTTCTATTTCCTTTTGTCAGACATTCTAATGGTAGGTCTATTTGCATTAAAATAATTTTGCATCTGCGGTTCATTTTGAAACATAGTGACAGTAAGATTAAGTACATTGCCGTCGAGTGTCACAACGAATTTGTACAGTTACTTTAACCTTATTTTATCCCTAAACTGTTAAAGTTATAAAAGTTTCACATCGTTAAAAATTCTAAATTACCTGATACAGACACTATAAAGCATCATCTCCTGGAACAATAACATCACCCACACCATCAATAATAATAATAATAATAATAATAATAATAATAATAATAATAATAATAATAATAATAATAATAATAATAATAATAATAATAATAATAATAATAATTTTTACTTTTCAGGAACCATTGTGCAGAAGATAACTTTTGATTATATGGATAATTATTTCTGGAAACGAAGCAACCGAAGACATCCGGTTCAGTAGTCTGTTCAAATAATTGACATGAAAACGATTTGAAAATGACAATTCTTCCTTATAGTCCTTTTTTGTTACTGTACGGAGACTAAAGAGATTATATTCTCTTCTCAAACTCTGGAACCAATGAAGACTGGTGTATCAGTAACCACTGTGCTGTAAATATTATGAAACCTGTTGATTTTAGTACCTAAGGTACGAAATATTTGTTTCATGACGAAACATGCACTTTTACGTTGATAAATATGGACTCAATTGTCGTCACAAACTGCACGTGCAATAGCTTTCACAAATATCTCTATTAGATCAAAAATCCAGTGTCTTTATTAGAACATGGTACGTACTTCATGTGTTAAGTTGACCCTTAAGGCATAGGTAATGTATGCATGGGTTGTTATAGGACGCGAATTCAATAAATTTATGGAGTTAAAATGAACCAATGAGATTTTAATTATCTGTCGAATAACATTGTAAACTGTTTTATAATGTATTTAGTATTCCAAAAACAAGGTTTACTTATTTTGACGACTTCGTTGGGCACATGTAATATCCTTGAGTTTAACTCAAGTTGTACGTTACTAAAATTGTATCATAAATATAATGACTGAAACTTTTATATGTAATTTACATGAATAAGATTTCACACAGTGTTTGATTTTATGTTTTTCTTATGTTCCATGTCAGGTTTCTGACCATTAATGTTGCAACTGTGCAATGAATATTCTCCAATAATGTAAGAATAAAACAACTGATAATATCTGTGTTTTTCTCCATTTGCTAGAACAAAACACAATCACCACCATTCAAGAAAGAAAAAAGAACCTAGAAAATTAGCTTGTAATTAATTCACCTGCCCAAAACGATGCTGAACGTTTCTCTACACTCTGTATACTATCCCTCTTCACCCATCTATCTATCTATCTATCTATCTATCTATCTATCTATCTATCTATCTATCTATCTATCTATCTATCTATCTATCTATCTATCTATCTATCTATCTATCTATCTATCTATCTATCTATCTATCTATCTATCTATCTATCTATCTATCTATCTATCTATCTATCTATCTATCTATCTATCTATCTATCTATCTATCTATCTATCTATCTATCTGCCTGTCTGCCTGTTTGCCTGAAGTACGCGTTGGCTCAGGAGGTAGCGTGCTGGATTCACGTGCATAAGAATGCGCGTTCGAATCGTACTGGTAAATCAGCATGTTCGATTTCCATGATGCAACTGAGCAATGGTCTTCTACTGCCTTGACACTAAAATCCTTTATTTGCCATAAAAACAAACTCTGAGTATGTATGTATGTATGTATGTATGTATGTATGTATGTATGTATGTATGTATGTATGTATGTATGTATGTATGTATGTATGTATGTATGTATGTATGTATGTATGTATGTATGTATGTATGTATGTATGTATGTATGTATGTATGTGTACATTCCGCAGATGAATGTCAGTTACTGCATTTTGTCATTAATTTTATAGTTCTGTCTATCGACAAAAATAACTAAGTTCTACTTTTCTGAAAAGGAAAGCACGGGTACCGGAAAGATACACCCTTTTCTGGCAGGACTATTTATGATCTTAAATTTGTTTACACTGTTGTCCATACAAAGGATGGAGTCTGATTCAGTCTTATTTGTCTTCATTTTCAGTTCCTTAATGTTATTTAAAACTTCTGAGTGTTCAGTGGAGGATGCTGAGACAATGAACGTACACCCTACAGGCATGTTCAAAAATGGCAATGAAAGGTCACCTGGACAACCAATCTCTAGTCGTTCGCCAGTCAACATTGTTTTCTATTTGGCCCCGTGTTTGCTTTCTAAACATAGGAATAATATCGTCCTATGAATTCTCACGGCGACAAACCAACTGCAGATTTAAAGACAGGCATTTCAATTGATGTCACGTCAAAAGTAAAATTGTCCTAACGCTCCTTTTGTTAGATTAACTAAAATTTAATTTAAGAAGTTAACAAGGGTAGGATCAGCTTTACATGTAGAGCCTTTTGCCTCGTTCTACTCAATTGGTCAATCAATTGGCCAAATGAGATGGAAATGTTCTAACATGTAATCTATACCTTGAAACAGAAACAAATACAACAAAACTTTCAGGAATCAATTTCCTCATTCGAAAAGGGGTAGAACTTGGAATTTATTACGAGGAATATAATTATTTGACACTTGTTTCTAAGTATATCGCTTAGAATCAGGTTAATTTAGTACATTTATTTCCATTTGTATTAGTCATCTTTTTAGTGTGGGTATTAACATAAGTCCACACGCGTCGTATTTTGGCATCATGAAGGCGAACGAATAATGTACAAAGCAATCTTTGCTATATCTGATATATACAATCATAATAAGATTGTTCTTGATTGACAGCAGACTGGGTCTGATAATTTATTTAAATTTTGTTCATGTGATGAATAAATATATAAAACTGTAAATACCGTATTGTCTTCTCTCGGTATTTTTGTAACTCACCCATGCACATTAAGCTAAAAGATCTCATAAGGTGGATGCAGGGAAAACCTTACACTGGCATAAAGGTCAGAGGTACAAGGAAGTCTTTTTTAGTATATATAAATCGCAAAGTAATTAAAACAGTCCTATATAACGCAAAATTACGGATGCGAGAAAGGTAATAATAACGTAGGAAACAATGCTTGTGCCACGTGAACTTAAAGGGGACAAACACCCTAAGCTGCAAAATTTTATTGTAAATAAAAGGATATGTAGTAGTTTGTGCATATAATCTATCCTGACTATTTTTTCCTTGCATTTATTGTATTTGCACAAACATTTAATAATAAAATTGCGTTGAATTCCGAGATCAAATGGAAAGAACCTACCCCTCAAGTTGTTCTCTCCCTTTCATACAAGCAAGATGTGACATCATTTGAGACAATTCCCGTACAACAGGCATATAAATACTCAGTGTCAAGTAGAAACGATGTTTCAATGCGCAGCTCTGAATTGTGTGAATAAAAACAGTTCCCGACAAATATTTTTTTTCACATTTCTATAGGACCCTAAAGGGTGTTTTGTATGGGCGATCAAATTAAAGAGAGAAGGGATTTATGACCGAGACATTTCGAGCATGAAAGTTTTTCAAAAGACCAGAGACTCTTCAAACTATTAGGTCTGAACCAAAACGTTAGTGTTTGAAGCCTGATGCAGTGCCGACTCTTTTTAAAAAATATTTATCTACTCTGATAACAAGACAGAAGACGGGAAGCACGCCGGCGAGCCGTAGTCGACATAGGCCACGGAGTATCACAGGAGTCTGCAGTTTTATCAATAAAGCACGACGAAATTTATATATATATATATATATATATATATATATATATATATATATATATATATATATATATATATATATATATATATATATATATATATATATATATATTAGCATTTTTTTCTTTCTCATTTTGGCTGCGATACAAGATTTAGGTATTCTTGTTATTGATCAAAATATAATTTTTTATTATTGAGAATTTGAGCATTATGGCGTGGCAGTCTGTGTATTATGGCGACAGTGCACAGTGATGCTGATTCGGAAGTGGAGTACGTGATTCATTGCAAGATACTTTATTAACGTCCAGTCTCTCCAAAAAAATTGCACGATAACCTCTGACAAAAACTAAAGAACTTCACATTGGAGTTAATCTTTGAAGGTACTATGTTATTATTTAGCGGCGATGATACACAATGAACTTCGCTATCAACAACGCAATGTGAGTCACCATGATTGATATATACGAGTCACCACGCTACATTTATGTGACTCAATATGTTTGTTATTTAACACAATATGGAATAACTACTGGCTGGCCTTATTCATATGGTCATCATTTGTGTTTAGTATATTCCTATTTCCTTTCTATTCCATAGTTTGCGGATGTTTTTTGTGAACTCGTCATTCACACATTTTGCATATGTTAAAAATGAAAACATGTTTTATTGGATGTAAAAATGATGCTTATTGTACTGAGACGGGTTGCTTCTCGTTATCGATGTAATTGATAACCATAAGCTTTTGATACTTCACTTTAGATTTATTGTCAATATGCAAAATGAAAGGTTAGACTGGATCTACAAATTTATTTACAAAATACGTTTAGACTGCAGAGAATTTAGGTCTAGGCACAGCTCAGTCACTTCAGTCCAAAATGGTGTGATGTTTATGATTTTAACGTAGCTTTAACAATTGTTCAGTTATATCGCTACGATGTCTGCAGTGTGGCAGTATATAGTGATGTCTAGCACAGGGGCATCATGCCGCAGACATGTAGCATGATGTCCCACCCAGTCACATTATCCTGACATCCGACCGAACAGTCATAACACTACACCTGTACACGTCATGAAATGCTTAGGTCTATACAGTGAACGAAGTACGCAAAATCCACTTTAACTGTATGCTCAAACTAGTTATGAAATGAAGATTTAAGATAAAGATAGTTTTGCTTTTAAAGAACAAAGACCAGCTCAAATTACAACAATAAAATTTCCGTTCCCCTCATAAATTTATGTTAATAGCATTTTTTTTTAAAATCACCGGTTATTAAGAGGAACAAATATGAATTCTTGAAAATAAGTGCAGTCAGTACATATATTTAGTAACCACAGGGACAACGTCCCATCCCAAACAATTAGGATGTAATCTTATTGACCCAACTGGTCTACGTAGGCATCGTAAGCCGGCAATTAGTCCTTTGTCTTCCCCTTCAAACAATTACGCACGATACCTGTAAAGGTAAGAGGCTTACCTTACAGGAAGAACCTGGATAGGAGTGGACTCTGACAGGTTTAATTGATGATGTAGCAAACGAGCATTTCACAAAAGAATATGTTAAATTATGATGAAAGTCGTACGTGAAAGTCGTACTGGTAAGAACAATTACTCTTATTACTGTACTTCCTTGGCCATCGCAAACCAAACCAATAATAAATTATTTATATATGTCTTCAAAGAGCTAATATATATGAAAAAGTGTCTTTGTCTTATATATATATATATATATATATATATATATATATATATATATATATATATATATATATATATATATATATATATATATATATATATATATATATATATATATATATATATATATTGTCTCTTTGAAGACATATTTAATATACAGTTTGTTGAGACCGCACCGCAGTCTGTCGATAGTAGAAATAAATACAATTGTTTGCTTATATCTTAATGTCAACGATAATCGCAAGGGCAAACTCATAGTCAATGAAATAGAAAATAACATTCTTGCATATTAGACTCTATGGTCTTAAACAATGTAACAGAGAACAGGAAGCTTCTAAAATTCAACAAATAATTTGTTTCCTAGAATACACAGTGAAAATGTATTAAGAACATACACTATTGCGAACTAAATCCCATCAGTAATGAATCAACTCTAGTTAAATTCCATTGGTATTCCAAGATCCAATATTAAAAGTGTTGATATAATCTATAAACACGAAAGTACTGATGTACTAATTCAAGATTATAAAAGCTACGACAAAAAACAGCAACAAAAAGACAACCTCCCCACATTTTGGAAAAAAATAATTTCCTCAATTATTAAGGTTATACACAAGGTCTTTTTATTAAAATTATGATAAAGAACATAGTAAGCATAATATTGTTTACACAGACCAAGATAATAATTCTAATATTTAATTCACCCTTTTATACACGTATTAATTATGTATTATTTGTTTATAAAATTTAAACAACATCGGTTTCTCTAGTCAGGAACAACATAGACTTGATTTTAGACAAGGTCACGTCCAATATACAATTTTCCATAGCAAAATAAAAAAACAACAAACAAATACAAATTAAATTTTCATAACACGGGATCTTATATCGGTCTTGCGCATGATTAACTTCCTCTGCCCAAAAGATCTAATAATATTTCGAGATAATAACTGTAACTGTTAAGAGTAAGTAAATATTCACATGAGAGAAGTGATTTGTTAATCGTAAAATGTCTTTGATCTGTGCGTGAGCAAGATTTTGTTTGAGCCTTGCAACAAGTGTCTGTGTCCAGCTCTGATGTGTCTTGGAGCACTGCAACAAGTGTCCGTGTCCCATTCTAATGTGTTTTGGAGCACTGCAACAAGTGTCCGTGTCCCATTCTAATGTATCTTGGAGCACTGCAACAAGTGTCCGTGTCCCATTCTAATGTATCTTGGAGCCTTGCAACAAGTGTCCGTGTCCAGCTCTGATGTGTCTTGGAGCACTGCAACAAGTGTCCGTGTCCGATTCTGATGTGTTTTGGAGCACTGCAACAAGTGTCCGTGTCCCGTTCTGATGTGTTTTGGAGCACTGCAACAAGTGTCCGTGTCCCGTTCTAATGTATCTTGGAGTACTGCAACAAGTGTCCGTATCCCGTTCTAATGTATATTGAATTGCAGCAACAAGTGTCCGTGTCCCGTTTTGATGTGTCTTAGAGCATTAAACAAGATTCCGTGTCCCATTGTGATGTGTCTTGGAGACTACACCAAATCTCTTTATCCTGCTCTTTCGTGTCTTTCAACTCATCTCAATACAGGTGAGAGCGATATACGATGGTTTATTATTAAAACCAAAACATGCAGACAAAACACATACTAAGTAAAATAAGTAATTATTTTACTTAGTATGTGTTTTGTCTGCATGTTTTTTATAATAAAGCATTGCATATCGCTTTCACAAGTATTGATTGAACTATTCAAAGTAAATATAATAATTACACCAATTTTGTCTTATAGGTTTAACTTTTATTACAGTTTGTAGTCATTTTCAGAACTTAAAGGAGTTATTATTAGTGCTGGTGCTGTGAAGAAAAGAAAAGATCGTATTTATGGTTACATTCTGGTACTGTAATATTTTATGTCTATGTCTGTAGTATTTGTACGTCAATGTACAATATGCTCTTCTGGAACGTTTGTTTTATATCATTTTAAGGACACCATTTTATATCAGTGTTATTATATGGAAGCAGGGAAATTATTACATGATAGATAAATGTAACGTCACCCCCGTAAGGAAAATAAAGGACAGGAAATCCCAGACTGCATAGATATATCACTAGTGTTGCTTTGAGTTATTGCTTAATTCCAGCATAAACTACGAATCTAAACAGCGTACCAGATGATTTTAAATATTTTTCGCTTTTTAGGGCTTCCTTGGTGCTTAATTGATGCTTAAATTCATTGATAGATTCAAAGACCGTATTTATTCATTGATTTTAAAATGCTAAATTATTAGACAGATGACCAAACAACCACCTGCTATACATTGGATTTTAAAATTTATATTGCCGGATTTGCATAGATGAGATTTACTTAGTGGATCTGAACTTGACATTTTGACACAAAGCCTCTCACACCCTTTCATCGAATTTAATTGTCATCGGACAGAAATAGACGGCTGCTTATTCCCGACAGATTTTATTTCCGCTCTAATTTAGTGCTCTAAGCTACGGATAAAAAGATGGCGGTTTCAGATTTATTTCACTGTTGACACAATGAACGAATCGGTTGTACTGGGAATTATAGCTCTTGAAAAAATTAATTGCAAGAAATTTTTAATCGTGAGTTTTTATCACAAAGAGAGAGAGAGAGAGAGAGAGAGAGAGAGAGAGAGAGAGAGAGAGAGAGAGAGAGAGAGAGAGAGAGAGAGAGAGGATCTCATTCACATATATGATCTGAAATAATATATTTTCACCTCATCAACGTAAGTCTTGAGCTTGAACTACCCACATACATACATACATACATACATACATACATACATACATACATACATACATACATACATACATACATACATACATACATACATACATACATACATACATACATACATACATACATACATACATACATACATACATACATACATACATACATACATACATACATACATAAAGAGAGAGAAAGAGGCAGACAGACAGACAGGTTTCCACGGCATGCTAATCCCATTCCAGCCAGTAATTTCTTACAAGGAACTTTGTTTAAAATGTTTAAGAAGAAACATGTTCATATCTATCTCGACAAAACAAAACAATTTACAGCACAACACCAGTCCACGAATGTCAAATGTTCAAGTCCCCTCTTGGTTTACGGCAGCTTTAGACGCCTGAGTAATTCCTTCTAAACGCCTCTGCTGCTGCTTCTTCTTGGTAGAGGATGATTCCAATGAGACTAGCTCTTCTGGCTAACCCAGTGCTCATTCGTTCATCCCTTGTTCTTCGGGCGAAAAGTCAGAGGGTAGGATCTCTTTGTCTTTCAGACTTGTTCAACATTTTGTGAAGACCTTCATCGTGTTTTTTTTTTTTACAAGTCTAGCAGTCGATGGAGGCTCGCATAATTCAAGTTAATGCACTTTGAGCCATGTATTTTGATAAACGGGGAAATGTAATTTAGTTTTATGTTTCTAAGATAGGTCTGCTTTGATCCTTTAAGAGATACATCGAAGTCACGAACAACTTTATTTTGGACGAAAGCGTTGTCCTGTAGCTTATTGAACTTTGGCTTTTACGCGTTAGAATTTGTCTATAATTTGATATTGTTTTGTTGCTCATCAGACACCTAACAAATGGTAATACTTTATCATAATGTTGGCATGTTGATCGTAGCTCACTGTTATCACAGTCATCAATTATAAACAAAGTATTTTTACTTTCATAAATATCAGTCAGTAAATCTAATCCGTAAATAATCTATGTTCCGAATCTATCATCAACATCTTTTCATCTTTGAGTAACCATTTTTCGTGCAAATTATGTATAACAGAAACGTCTAATGCATGATAACTTCGTAGCCATACAAGTTTTGCTTCCAGTGTCTATCAGAATTAGTGCAAACACTGTTTATCCAGATTTTTTTCGCTTGACATATTATTTAAGATAATTGAATTTACTGAATATTTTGATGTTTATCTGAGCATTAGACTGAAACAATTATGCATTTATTTAGCATCTACAATTTCATTCATATTGAATTGAATGTGGTTACCTTGCCGAACTACATTGCTAATTTATGATTACCACCATACAATGTAGTATCATGTATACTCATTAAATCACGCCAGATACATGGTTAACAATGTACATAAATTTAAAATTTACTTTAGTAATTTAGGTGCCTTTGTTATTCATCAATGAATTATTAATAATTTGTGACTCTGCAAACTGCTGTTCACTGAAACCATTGAGAAGAGACTGTATTTTTGCAGACGTCACTGGTATTTTTGCGGACGTTACTGAAATTTTGTCTACTGCTGCATGATAAAATGTTTCCAAAGCAGTTTTCTTAATCCCTGTGCACAATATCAAAGTATACTCATTATGGGAGAATCACGTGCAAGTTCATTAAAGTTCCACTGGCTGCTATGTGGTTATTTGGTAATAGAAAGCAAATAAGGTTTTGAATGAACTGATTGTGCAGTGGATTCGGAAATAGTCGAAAATAGTCGTAGTGTACTGCACACAAACATTTTCCAATTCCTGGTCTTCTATAACTGCAGAGGATTATATAGGTGTTGTGTTAACTCTAAAATCTTCATTAAGAGCGGAAGGAAACAGTAGTCGAATAGTAACTGGAACCTTTTGCCATCGACGGCAAATCGAATAGCGTGCCTGCCAATGTTTTGCATGGCTGCTGGTTGAAACCTTCTACATTTTGTTACGAGTTGTACCTTGCTGAATCATGTTTGTTTTTAGCTGAATCTGGAAACTATGAATCTTTATATGTAATGAAATGCTCCAGTCGATCAACCTGAAAAATGTCATCGCTTCCGTTTGATATGGTTATGTCTTTCATAATCACTCCACCCAACTTATTTGCCACATCCCCATTAACGTTATATCTAACGACACAGGAATTATAGTACAATCCAATCATCAAATCTTTTTAAAGCTTTCAAGCCTTGTTTTAATAAAATGCTGCTCAGGGCGTATGGGATACGTCAATTTGTTGGATTGAGGTGTTTAAATCAAGTTGTAACTTCTCCTAGTTCTGTTTTTCTATGCCTCTGTAGGTTTT
The DNA here is from genome assembly GCA_016746295.1 of Potamilus streckersoni. Taxonomy (NCBI): domain Eukaryota; kingdom Metazoa; phylum Mollusca; class Bivalvia; order Unionida; family Unionidae; genus Potamilus; species Potamilus streckersoni. Next base: position 649,899 of record JAEAOA010000672.1, on the reverse strand, counting down.
TGTAAGTGTAATTATCACATAGTAGGTATAGTTTTCCTATATTACGTGCGGTTCATAATTGTGGTATTAACACACGTTTACGTATCACTTTATGTGATTCTGATTGGTCCAAATAAGTCCATGAAATTATTGTGCAGTATCTTCTTTACTGATTGACCGGAATCGTAGATAAACGTTTTTAACCCCGCCTTCTGGAATGTCTTGTTTTGAATGAACATTTTTGACGGCCATTTTTTAACTCGACTTGCGAAAGGAAATTGAATATCATCATAAGAAAAATGGCGTAAAACTACAAGACAAGAACAACAATAAGAAGTAAAAATAAAGGTATTGTTTATTTGATAACGGAATGGTGGAGAGGGTGGTATATCTGTAAAATAGATATATAATCCACCGTATATACAAGCGTCGTTTAACTGTTATTTACAGAAGTAAATAAACTCCCCTCTGTTCACACAAGAATCTTGACATAAACGAGTCTCATAACTGACAGAACATTATCCAACTACAACATCTTTATGCAGTATATATAGGATGTAAATCCGACTCATAAAGGAATTTTTTGTACATCTTCTGTGCAGTCTATTGTTCCAAATCAAATACTGCAATTATCCGGTTACAAATGCATTGCAGTAAATGTGCAAAGTTTTGCATCCAGTAATCCTATTTCACACGAAAATCGCAACAATGTAATGTTTAGTTCTGAAAGTGACGTTTTATGGTAAACATGTACTGTAGGCCTACTGTGTACCGTATCAAACAATGTGGCATCACATCGCATTGATTGTTCTGTTTTTAAAAATAATTTTGTCATTATAAAATGTTCTGTTTATTCGGATGGAAGCTTTTTCTTTGATTTATAGTTTGTAGAAAAAGTATAATCTACTTTTCTTAATTCAACTGTGATTGGGACTATATTTTATGCACAGCAAATGAAAGTTGCTCTGTGTGTCAGAAGGAACGAAATTATTCGTTCTTCTTTCTATCTAAATAATTTCCACTGAAATAAATATGTGATAAAAAATAATCTCAAATGGGTAATGATTTAATATTAAATTTATGAACGTTATGAAATTCATTGATTAATGTCCAGCTTCTGCTCACCAAGTCTCGCAAAAGCTGAACATTATTCAACTAGTTTCATAAATTCAATATTAAATCATTATCCACTTGAGATCTTCTATTTCTTCAATTTTTTCATGATATCAAGCTTTATCAATCGGAATCGAGAGTTGATTCCTACAAATGCGGAAGCTTTAGCTATTGTCCTTTAATTCAGCATTGAAGTTGTTGGCATAACAGGCGTAGTTATATTTGTTTCTTGTATTTGATGCTGCTTCCGGATTCCATCGATGCAGACGCTTGTAAGCCAACAATACATTGTTCCCTTTTGTACGTGTATTTTGTATGCTGCCAATATTTATGTTGTTTTCAATTCCACTGTGTAAGCATCACATGTTTTGTTTATCTCAATTCCATCCCTCACACTCAAAGTAAATGTACTACAAGTCTTCAGAGTACAAGTTGATAAAAATGGTAAATAAGTGATATTTCCTAATTTAAATAACGTATTGTTGCGAAGTATATAGTAATACGTCACTTGTATTCGTCTGGGCTGTTAGCATTATCAATTCCACAATGTTACAATTTCATGTACTGCAATACCAATATCTAGATATCTGACGGAACAGCTTTGCACCGAGATACAACAATGCGAAGCTCACAAAGCAATATACAACCCGCTTTAGTTCATTTTTTTTCTTCACCAAGCTCCCTTTCGTTACTATCGAATTCCAGTTCTACTTCCTCCATGAAAATAATTACTTCATACACCGATTTACTTGTGTGGCTTTAAATCGTTGTGATGAAAATTTAGCACATCCATATCACATAAAAAACGTACTATATGCCTGCTTAGTGCGCTGTCTTTAACAGTATATCAATGTCCCTAGTTTGTTTCATAGTCTGGTTGGTTCTCTACCAGTTTCTTTTTGGGTGGGTTGTTAGGTGACAGGCAAATTTGTATCCTCAGAACTTGTTCATCAGTCAAGCCTGAATTTGATCTAAGTGTTTCTGTACTCCATTATATATATATATATATATATATATATATATATATATATATATATATATATATATATATATATATATATATATATATATATATATATATATATATATATATATATATGAAGGCGATGAATTGTATCATGTTTCGAACTATGCAAACAAATCTCGTTAGAAATAAATAATAAAAAATAAATAATAACGAATAGCGCTAAGAAAACTGTTCTGCTATTACTGAGTCACTTTCAAATACATGATATTTTGTCTGCACAGTGCAGAAACGCTTTACATCGTCACAGAATGTGCACGTGCCGACATGTGACACATCTCCATGACGTTTACTAATGTATGTTGTCATCAGAATCCGTATGTATGTCATCAGATTTTACATTGATTCTGTGTAGCATCTGCAGCAAGTTGAGATTTCAGTTCAATTAATGACAAGTTTATTAGATGTTGTGTCGGATACATAATGGTTCATCCAGTGCAGGTTGTGGCCTGGACGACCTCTGGGCCTTAATGGTTGTTATACTGTACAACTTGAATCAAGACAGGTTTTCCACATGCGTTAGACTGACAATAAATTGTGGTCTTTCCACGTTAAGTTTTCTTTGCACCAGGACGAATGAGTCCTGTTCCACATATTCTCATGTCTATAACATGTTGTTATTTGGTAGTTGTGGACATGCAGTCGTTCACACACAGTTCTCTTGATGAAATCCGTTGTGGTTGCGCGTTGCAACCGCCCAATCAAACCCTATCGTCAATTATAGAAAACGTCCTTTCTGAGGTAATGAAGAGAATAGAATCTTGTATGTATGTATGTATGTATGTATGTATGTATGTATGTATGTATGTATGTATGTATGTATGTATGTATGTATGTATGTATGTATGTATGTATGTATGTATGTATGTATGTATGTATGTATGTATGTATGTATGTATGTATGGGTGGGTGGGTGTGTCTGTGTGTATGTGTGTTTTTCACAACCATGGCATCCATCTATCTATTTATCGATCTTCTTACATCTGTCTACCTCTTTATCTAACTACTAATCTACCAATCTTCCAACCCAACTTACTCTAACCATTTGTATGTATGTTTATCTACGTCAATATATCTATATCAGTTTGTCTATTTATGAATCTATCTATCAATCTATTATCCATCCAACATATCAACCCATCAGTCTCTAACGATCTACCCGATTCCTTCTTATTGGTTTTACACCTTACTCCTGTCTCATTAAAGTAATCCATATATCCATTGTTATGGGTTTAGCAAAAATATTGCATTGATTGATCTTTGGTAAGTTCGTGAAAATATAAGCGACCCAAAATTTGCGTGAAATCTCCGCAAAACTTTTCTGATGGCTTTTTATAGTAATATTTAAACATTGTTCTAACGGTTGGGAACACCAATAAAACAGTAATGTATCTATCGGACTGTTTAATCTTCTGAACAAGGAACCAGTGAACCCAACAACAAATATCATCGGATTAATGAATCTTTGGTTCAAGAAAACTTTGGACTATTGACCCTTAAATTATAGGTAACCTTTGATCTAGTGGACCTTGAACAGTTATGACCGGACAAAAGAGTCTAGGGTCGGACTAACAAACCTTCAAATCAATAAACTTTCAGAACTGAGCGGGGACACACACACACACACACACACACACACACACACACACACACACACACACACACACACACAAGCATAACAGAGAGGAAATCCTAAAAATGACATTAGTTAGCATATCCTTTGTCATGACTTGTATTAGTTTACCTATCGTCTTTAAATCGATTTTTTATTGGCTCATCTTATTTATAGATAAATGACGGGATATTCATTGTTTGATGTGAAAAGAGATAAGCATTTTTCAACGAGTACGAGTGATTCATGAAGTTTGTATATATTTTACACTTGGGTGACGACAAAGACAGTCTCACTGGTTACTGCCACATCAATGGTCGGTCAATAATAATTCTTACAAAAGAGTGCACAAGCGAAGAAGATATATTACCCAGCATCCCATAGTAATTTATATTATGATTTATCATAATGGTTATTACGGTTTATCCAAAACAAGATAACGGCGCACGGGAACCATGTGGTCTTTGGTTTTGTTGATTTTATCGGATAAATATCTATGATTTATTGGTGATGTATTCGTATCGTGCAAAAGACGTAAATCACATCATTATCACAGCATGTGAAAGCTTGATCGCCAACAGTTTAATGTTTACCCAGTGTAACATATCTTTTGTAAAAGCAGACATAACGTTAACAATTAGTGATATATATATATATATATATATATATATATATATATATATATATATATATATAGATATATATATATATATATATATATATATATATATATATATATATATATAAAAGTATGCTAAAGGTACAGTCAGTAAATGAGAAAATGTCATCCAGTAAATTTCAGATATTTCACACAAGAAAAATAGTGCAAGCTTCGTACTCTTAGCTTTTAAAGACTATTGTCAGATTCTAATTCGACCACAACACAATATAATTATTGCAAATCGTGGCTCAACATCCCCTAAACAAAATACAATTCATTCTAAGAGGTATTATTGTTTATCACGTGTTAACCAGGTAGCCTTTGATGTTTAAAATAAACTTCACTTGTACAATACGACAGGTGGAAACTTGATCACTGACTGACCGACGAATGTTTGCCTTTTTTAAAGAGTACATCCCTGACAAAAGGTAACGCGGCGTAAAAAGCAGGCACTATACTTACTTGTTGCTCTTCGGGTCTTTAATAATTGACACGAGTATTTAATCCAGTGACAATCAAAATTGACCACATGCGTAAAAATGCTACGGGCTTTTGTATTCTCTTAGAAGAAAATTTATGTTCGGTTCATGATAAAATGAAGTTTCCTATAATTAATCTATATATTATTATTATTCATTTATATGTCTTTGTATCTTTGAGTAAATACTTAAATGCAACGGTCACTTGTTGTTTATATCACATAATATAAGATGAATAATTTCCGTCTTACAAGAAAATGAAAAACAAATATTCTGACAATAGAAACCAGCACACACACACACACACACGCGCGCGCGCGCGCGCGGAAAATTGCATGTTCAGTTCTAATTCTGCACAGTATTTTTATCTTTCTATAATTTAAACTTCGTCAAACTAATACCTTATAAGTAAAAGAAAGCTTATAGTGTATTTCAATAAAATTTTGAATAAGTTTGTAAAACTTCACTAAAACCTGACAAAGTCCGAAATTGAGGCCTACAACATTTGGTTGTAGCGTTGAATTTTTTCGCCTGTAACAACTGTAACGACATTCTTGTACACGTGCTATGCTGTACATTTATCGCGATTATATTGTTATACGTGTTATCTCCTATATCGCGATTGTTTTATTTTACATGTTTTTTCCTATATCGCGATTGTTTTTTTTACGTGTTATCCCTATATCGCGATTGTTTTTTTTCACATTATCTTCTATATTGCGATTGTTTTCTTCTTTTTTAAAAAACACAGAACATCCTTTACATTTTCCGGGATTGTTTTCGTTAACCATATCTCCAATACATTTATTGGGATTGTTTTAATTTACATGTGATCACCTATATATTCATCGCAATTGTTTTTCTTACACGGTATCTCCTTTACATTTATCTGTATTTTTTTACACCGCATCTTTTATGTGTATATCGGGATTTTGTTACGCGGCATCTCGTACACATATATCGGGATTGTTAAAAGTAAGGTTTTTGGACTTTTCCAACCTCTGGTGAAGTTTTAGAAACTAATACTGCTGAAATAACTAGTGTCAGTTTATTGTTACATATTAGCAATTAGCATAATATAATATCAATATACCACAAGCATTTACCATACCTTAATCTTTAGGGCCTACTACCAATTACCATCATGTAATATCTAGGTATACTAGCAATTAGTATACTATAATACCTAGGTACCACTAACAATTACCATAATGTAATATCTAGGTAACACTAGCAATTAAACATAATGCAATATATAGGTACCACTAGCAATTACCATACCATAATATCTATGTACCATTAGCAATTACCTTAATGTAATATAGAGGTAAACTAGCAATTACTAGAATAAAATATTTAGGTACCACTTGCAATTGCCTTGTTGTAATATTTATTTACGCTAGCAATTACTATACTATCATTTCTAGGTACCACTAGCAATTAATGTAACGTCTATGTACCACTAGCAATTAGTATAATATAATATCTAGATACCACTAACAATTACCATACCGTAATGTAGAGGTACCTCTAGGAAGTTACCTTGATATAATATATAAATGCACAAACAATTACTATACTGTAATATCTAGTCACCACTAGCTATTAATATAACGCAATATCCAGGTACCACTAGCAATTAGCATAATGTAATATCTTAGTACCGCTAGCAATTAACATAATGCAACATATATAGGTACCACTAGCAACTACCTTAACGTAATACCTAGATACCACTAACAGTTAAAATTCATTACAATGCACATTTTCTCTTGTTTTCATTTTCAGTCTTGCGGCAAACATGCATGGCTCCATGACCGCAGTGGTACGATGAACCGTACCTATATATAACGCAAGAACCTTAAGCGAATTATACTTAGCTGCAAATACTCTGAGCTCTTCTGAAAGGCATGAATAGAAGTTTGAATAAATAAAAAAGAATGAAAATATCGTGTTTCTTGCAATAATAAAAGACTACTTAGATGTTGTTGTTTCTGTGTTTAACGCCATTTCGGCGAGATTTGGATTTTTAATGTAGCTTTAACAATTTGTTTCAGTCGTATCACTACGATGTCGGCAACGTGGCAGTTTATAGTGTTGTCTTGTACTGGGCGATCCCGCCCTAGACATGTAGCAACACGTTCCACCTAGTCACATTACCCTGACACCAGGGCGACCAGTCCAAACACTGACCTCTTAATGTTGAGCATCTATCGAGGAGGCTGCTAGTACCATTTTAAGTCTTTGGTATGACTCGCCCGGGGCTCAAACCCACGACCTCCTGCATCCTAGGCGGACGCTCTAATCACTTATACATGCCGTCCAGAATAACTGATGTAGAAGAACCGGGAGAAAACCCAGGTAAGAAGCACTGACCAAAGGGAAGCTACTGTCCAGGGACTCGAACCCATGCAGACAGAGGCTCAGATTGCAGTAATCGATAAAGGGAGCGTTTTAGATCACCTGGCCACGCGAGGTATCTATCCTTAGGAAATTATTATTAACCTATGGCAAAGACATCTTAAAAAAGCTGTATCATATTTCTACAATCTTTAACAAGTACATGGTAGCCTACCTTTCGCTAGTAACGGCAAGACTGGTGCTTAAACTGCGATATCTTTCACATTTCCTGTCTAATGTATGTGTATATATATATATATATATATATATATATATATATATATATATATATATATATATATATATATATTATTTTCAAATAAGGAAGAAAGACCTTCGAATTTTTTGAATAATATTTTCTTATTTGAATTTATTTTACGATTTTCCTGTTTTGTTTCTACTCTGGTTTTCGTTAGATAAATTTGTGATTGCTTAGGATTTGGATGGACGTCATTTATTTAAACAAGACTTTCAAACATTATAGCTTAATAGACGGCTCTGACACAAAACATAATATTTATTATGCATGAATAAAATGCAATCGCCATAAATGAAAAATACTGTTTATATATATATATATATATATATATATATATATATATATATATATATATATATATATATATATATATATATATATATATATATATATATATATATATATATATATATATATATATATATATATATATATTGTAACAATATATTTAGTCACAGCAGCACTGGGGGATGAGGGAGAACACGAAATGCCGAGTGCCGGAAAACGATCGTCTCTTTCTGTATGGGTTCGAGTTTCGATTTTGGCCAGTGTGGGTAAGTGAGAAAGCTTGCTAGTAAGCTTTCCATGGGTAAGTGGTTCGATGATTGATCTATGAAACATACCGATTTTCGGTTCAGTTTAATGGTCTCCAGATAAAAAAATTTCTTAGGAAGAAAACTAATCGTTGTAATTGATTATTACAATTCATAATCGAATGATTTATCGTTTGGCTTTTCCTATCAGTCTTCGATTATTTTGATTAAACTTCACAAGGCTACTCAGTACGTGTTTTATGTCACAAGACGGGCGTTGATAAAGCTGTCAATCGTTAAATGCAATATTCCTACAAATTATGGCAGGTATTCAGTTGAAACATTAATATATATAATACCGCATTATCGGAATTTAAGGCCGTGTTTTTGCTTCGAGAGATATGGTATGGTAATAACCTGATACTTTATGATGTAAATTTGCCATTTTAAAATTAGTAAAACATAGAGATTGTCAGTTGCGCATGCTTGGTCATACACATTGCAAACAATACATCTGGGATAAATTCTTTTTCTTTTGGGTCGTAGATTTGGGGTATATTTCTAAACAACAAATTAAAGCCGATACAGTTTTGTTACGTCCTTTGTACTGAAACATTTCCAAATATTAAAGTCCAAACACTCGTCAATTAACTCTAATACCTGGGAATCTAGGATGACATTTGCTGTATATGTCAGATAAGGTGTTTACATGATAAACAGTCTCTCCACAGGAACATGGTGTTTGTAACACGTTACAAGTGGACTGAACACCGATCTAGGTATTTAAGATAACCCTGTCACAACTTTTCTGACATCAAACGAGAGATGAAGCGTTCTCGTGCTCAGGTACGCTCCGGCGCTTGATTTCCCAGGGCTCTTGATCATACAGGTAATTGATCACTTGTCATAAAAAGCATAACAATGTCACATCATGTCTTCCAGGACCTTTATATTTACAGCGTTTGTCTAAAATTTAGACAACTCAATCAAATATTAAAAGATCAATCCTTCATGAACAAGCGAGGCCAATGCATATTCTATTGTTACACTGGCAAATTTCGCACGCTGCCACTGGGGACACAGGTGCAGATGACTTCATTCACGGTGTGATGCATATTGTATCATAACGCGTATAATCAATGAGATATATCGACAATAGATTTTTTATTTTAATTCATTAACAAGAATTCGGGATGTGATTTTAGAAGTCATTGCATTGACGAGATGTTGGCATCTATTATTTAACTAACTAGAACAGCCACAATTTGAATCAGACACATAACATTTCTCTAAGAATATTATAACAAATGGTTCCTTTTCAAGGATTCTTTATCAATATTAGTTATAAATTAACTTATTTCAAAAAGTTTAATTGATTCAACCTTGTAACCAACGCCTCGTGGCTGAGAAATGAAAAGGACAATAGCAATATCTTGTTAAGATTTACGTCTCCTGCGCTAACTAATGAACAAGAACTTTGAGTGGAACTAAGTTTGATCAAAATCTTTAAAGTTGTGATATTTTCCTTTTAATCGTGAAAGACAGACGACAGCCACTTGGTGGAAAATCTCCACTGTAAAGAGTAGTCAAGAAACGATATCTTATCATTTTGACATAATAAATACACAAGTAAATGGTAATGTAGTTTCAGGACTATCCGAATGTCTGATAAGATCAGGAGCTGTCCAAAATGCTGAACGGGGCACTATGGAACCTTTATCACCATCAGTTTGTGAAATCAGTGTTTTCCGAATTCACGATGTGTTGACGCTAAGTTTGACGTACATTAAATGCTTTACATGAAGACTGATAATAGGTTTTGTAATTATGCGAAAAAAACGTTAATTTATTATTATAGTGGTTATAAGATATGGCGGAGGGTTGTGAATGCATATGACAAACATTAAATATATCAGTAGTCTACTTAAATGGATCATAAATGACGTCGTCACTTCATAAATGCCTATTTAACCTTTGTGAAAGCTGCATTTACGAATGTCTCTTTCATGGCTTCATCATCTTCGATTCAAATTGTATCATTGACGATTCTCAAAGCGCTGACAAGTTAAACATATTAATTTATCTTTAGTACAATTAGTAATACCTAGCGACTCATAATAACTAATAACTACAGAACAATTGGTGTCAGTTTAGTACCTACCATTACTGTCACACTGTCACCTAGGACTTTATATATAGTTGTGTGTATATGTGCGTGTTTTCGTGTGTGTGTATGTGTGTGATCTATATTCTACAGATAGTATGGGCTATATTATGAGCTATGCAGTACTGCTGAAAAGGTCCATTCAGTTCAAGTCAACGTGATAAAATAATCTTTTAAAAATTAATTTTGAAATCTTTTGTGTGTCTTTATAACTAAGAAGGCTTTTTGGTTGTTGATGTTTTAGACTTTAGAAATCATATTAACAGTAGAAACGTTCGCATGGCATATTTGTTAGGAAGAAATTTCAGCATAAACTTTCTGAAACAGCAAAACACTGACATAGCTCAAGGGAGTACTGACATAAACCTTTGTAAAATAGGTCACTATTACAGTAAAGGTTACGATGTGTTATATATATTTGTGGGGACTACAGCACTTCGAAGAATCAAATGGTGACGTTATTAAATTTGCATAAAAATATAGCAATATCGCCAGAAGAGTTAGTTTAATTAATGTTGTGAGGGAACTTTCGTACCAGAATAATGTAATCTCTCCTCCCCCTCCTTCTTGCATTATTATTATTATTATTATTATTATTATTATTATTATTATTATTATTATTATTATTATTATTATTATTATTATTATTATTATTATTATTATTATTAACAATAGTGATGTTTAGGTTTCCAAGGGTTGAAAATAAACTCACATATACACGGTACATTCTTCTCGAATTTTAGGGATGTTTAATAAATAATATGATATGTGCTTGAAGTATTTGATACAGGTAGCATTTCTATACTCATAATTTACGATGACCGTGTCATTAATCCGTGTGATTGCCATTATCCGGAACAGGCCCTCACTGTCTCCCAGTCAACTGATAAAATCAAATAATTTCACTGTTACAACGTAATTTATTGAGACATGAATGAGTTTAAACGGCACGTGATTGAACATTTTCTCTGAGCTATCTCCCATGTTGTTGACCAATTAAAATGATGAACTGTGTCGATGTGAATTAGTATTTCCTTTTTAACTTGTAAATCACGGGTACCATTATAGCGATTAGCCTATATATTGTGGACATGTATTAGTTTTTGTTTTAATTTACTTATTTTCCATCTATGTGAGAAATCGATCAGCAATTTCATCAAAATCTCAATAAGTAGTTTTGTAAGATGTTTAGACTTTGGAAGGCTAGTGGTGACATTGACAAAAAATTATTACACGAAACATATAAGGTAATCAATTAGCATCTCACTTTGCGTCTACATTAGCCATTGACGATATCTCACTTTGCATGCGTGTACATCAGCCATCGACAATATTTCACTTTCTTGTGTGGACATCAGCTATGCACGATATCTCAGTTGTATGCGTGTATGTTAGCCATGGACAATATCTTACTTAGCATGAGTGTACGTCAGTGATGGACGATATCTTAATTCGCATGTGTAGACACCAGCCATTGACGATATCTCATTATGCATGCATGTACATTAGCCATCGACGTCAATTCACTTGCACGCGTGTACGTCAATGTTTTACTTTGCATCAGTCATGAACAGAGGCGTAGCTAGGGTGGGGCAGGGGGGTACATATGTCCTCGGGCGCCAAGGTACAGAGGGCCAAAATGAGGCTTACAACGTTACATTATAATAAGTCAAATAGAAAAATGTGATTAAACAGGGAGGGGGCTGGGGCGCCAATTTTATAGTTCGTCCCCGGGCGCAAAATATCATAGCTACGCCTCTGATCGTGAATGATATTTTACTTTGCATGGGTGTACACTAGCAATGGACGATATCTCACTTTGTTTGCAGGTACCTCAGCCATGGGCGATAGCTCACTTTACAGGCATGTGCATCAGCCATGAACGATATAATGTCATTTAACTCAAATTAACAGCAACGTTGTAATCAATACAGTACTCCAATGGAATATTATAAAGTACAAATTCATATAGATTGATGTTGATATAATTAAAAGAAAGGATATAAATTACGATAAATGGAACACAAATTAACCTGCAGCAAACTCATTACTCTAAAATAACGAACGCTATTTTTGTCTTTACTGACTCAACCTATGGAATCTTTCTCTTTATTGACTCAACATATGGTACTTTCACTTTCTTCTTTATTGATTAAACTTAGAGACATTTTTGTCCCAAACTTTGGTACATTTTGTCGTATAGGCTCAACAGGCAGATCAAGTATGAACAGAGCTCTGTTAATGATCATAAAATGCAAAGGATTATGGGACATATTTTTAATACTAATACTTTATTTAATATTACAGCATTATCAATATGCTGTCAGTGGCATGTGTTATATCGATTAACAAAGCATGCATTTTTCAATTTAAATTGATTTAATTTAGCCTATATCCACCCCATCCATGTACAATGTTTAAAAATATTCACAAAAAGTTTCAAAAGCTATGAAGATTTTGTATTTGAAGGCTGTTTATACATTTGAACAGGAAAAAGAACTGATTTTATTTAAGGAAAAGGAAAGAGATACAACTCACAGCAGATAACGGTTAATTTAGCATAAAATCAGATCACTTGTCTTCTAGTCATTTTTTTAAACCTGGACTCGCCAGCGTGAACGGTGTGCCATATCTTTATCGGAATGTGTTGACCCTTTATGGTGCTTCAGCACTGAGTAACTTGTCTTTATTTAATCAAAAAGCAAAGCGCGTAGGGTTGAATTATAATAAGCTCCAGTGACTTTTCTTAACATTTTAAACACATCTGTTGCTATTATGGTCCCTGTTGTGGACTAATGCCATTTCTCAGCAAATGATACATAGAACATGGCGGTCAGTAAATTTGGTGGAGGAAGAACATGGAAAAATTCAGAGAAGAACCACCAAACCACCTGAGATTACTGGCAAGTTTTCTCACATACCCAGAAATGCATTCGAAAAGCATGCCATTCAGGGTAGCAAACCGTTGCGTTAACACATAAACACACAACATTTCAATAACACAGTCAGAAAATAAAAGTAAATTGGTTTGATAGGTTTTTGTTAGGGGTAACGCCATTTTTTCAGCACATGTGAAAATTTATATGGGGACCATTAAATTTAATGAGAGGAACCACAGGACACCGCATAGCCACTGGCAAGCTTTCTCATTCACCCATGTTGGTTGAACTGAGACTCGAACACAAGCTTACAAATGTGAGGTGTGTGAGAGATATGTAAAGGCAAGTGATTAAGGGCCATAGAGACCCCTAGGTTTTATATGAACTGACTGGTGTCTACATCTTTTTAGGAAATAGTGAAATGAGGCTTTCTCAATGATTGTTATGTTACGTCTTGCTGATTGTAATTTTGCTATCGAGACCATTGCATTTGCAATGTTAAAACATATAGTTTCCATCAATGATCTGTTAGACTTGGTTTCTAGCAGTAAAAAATCAGAACAGTTACGAGAAACAAATGTACAGGCAGGTGCATTCTTAAAATGCTGCATAAGTGAAATAATCCAAATTTCGCGACAGTCGTAAATTTTATGGAACAAAAAGAAAAACTAACCTCAATCAAGATTTCTTCTATGTGGGTTGGACTAACCGACAATTTGGCTGAAGCTGGTTTTAAAATATGATTGTTCCATCGAAAGACTAGGGTGTGTCAGTAAAATTGAACCTGTCATTAGTTTAAAAGGTTGATTGTGCTTCGGTCAATTTTCATTCTAATTTAGTAGATAGCGTCGGGAAATAAACAAAACATATTAGTATAACCTTTTAATCGATCGAAACAGAGCTTAATACCTCCTGTAAAGTCAGCAGTGATTTACCTTTGTTAATGTTAAAAGAAAAACACAGACAACTTGTCATTTAAATTGGACGCTTTCTACTTGGTTGGTCATGTGAACTGTACAGGCATGCAAACTTGAAGGCGGAAGTCGTTGCTAATACATATAATTCTTTATTATTATTAAAATAAACACTTCTGAATAATTATTGCAAATGTATTTAAATGTATATTTATACGTAAATGTTAAGAGCTCCTTTGTAAAATGCATTATTCAGACAATGTACTAATAATGAAGTGAAAACATTATCATAACATAATTATTGAAAAGACGATTTGTCACAATTGTCGTTTTGTTGCTGATGAAATTACATATCTGTATATAAAAAAAGAGTATGAAACGTACAGAGAATCGGGAAAAGCACACCGAGTGTTGCTGATAGAGATTAATATGAAAAATTGTAACAGTTCAGTCTGCCAAATTTCAATCAGTTAAATACGACAGGGAAATGGTTTCCCTAATACATTTTGTTACTAATAATCGTGATTTAAATCAGTCTGCTCATTGCAACTATATCATGTAGGACACACACACGCACGCACGCGCTTTAAGTTATTTATTTTATAGTTGTCAATCTATGGTGAAGTTTACTTCAATGCAGGTTCTTTATTTTATCAATTTATTTCTTCATACGGTCAATACAATTTGTTCTGTCATAAAAATATGTAATTATAACGATAGGTTTTCAAAGGCAGTGTAAATGTTAACGAAATATTGATACATATTGAAATTTATTTTAAAAATAATACGAAAACTGAAATTCAAGTAAATATACAAACTATATGCATGTATTACATTAAATTCTACTTTTATTGTGACTGTAGTTAAAAAACGGAAGTTAACTTTACCTATATAAAAGGTGCAAATTTCAACTAAAAAATTAATGACTAAAATTCAGTTTCAGAGTTTATTTAGCGATTCGCAAGTTCATTTAGTCGCGATTTCCTGTCTGAGTCACTTCAATTCCTTTTTAATTCACTGCACGTATCTGCTCAACCGATTTAATGTTTGCTACTTTGTTTTGTCGTTTTTCGTTTATTCAATCGATCGATATATTCATTTCTTTATCAAAGGAAATAAAAATGAATACAAATTAATTTATTTATGACGCTGAATGGATACAATGTCAAAGGTTGAAAGGTTTTGACTTGAACTTAGTACACATATTCTAGTCACTTTAGTCTCATCAAGGAAAACAACTTTATAACAAATAAATAATATTTTGATGTTAATTGTAGTAAATTCTATTTTTCTCAAAATTTAAAGCAGAGTAAAATTTTCATGTATATTTAACAACACGTGCACCACTATAACCCAGTTCGGTAAGTGCATTTCTTCTCGTAGATGAAGTTAACCAAACGTAGATCAAAATTATTTCAAATTACAATGTACAGGAGTTTATTTACTAACGTGGGAACTTTGTTTTATTCTTCAAGTGATTTATTACTAGTCATAATTTAAAAATTATGAATATTTCTCTTCGCTGTCGTATTGTTCAGCAGCTTAAAATATAGCCGGATAAATGTAGAAATTTTGATTTGACAAGGGACGAGACGCAAATGAACAAAAATAAAAAACAATCACCGTAGTTATTTCTCTTTTCGAGTAGTGTGCATGATCGAAAAGAAGATAAACATTATAAAGTGACTGTCAATGGTTCAGATCACCGCATGACCATCGTTTGATGTGTATTTTGGGACACAGTAAAGCATTGGAATCTTGTTCAGAATGAAGTTCAAAGAAACTGATATGTTCGTGTTTGTCGTGAACTATCGGGTAGACCAACACAAATAGGGAAGGTACTGATTGAGGTTAATTTTTAATCTGTCCTGAAACTTTTTTCTGTGTGTGTATGACTATCACGAAATTAAAATTATTTAAGCTGTTCAGCATGCTAAATGTTCATCGGTTCTAAAATTTGTTTAAATAATCCTATTTGACACTGTCTTTAAGAAATAAAAATATAATATTGTGTCCGGCCAGTTACTTGTGAAAACTCAATTTCATATACAGTAGATCTTTGTGACTATCGTCGGTCTTCCCTATTGAGATGGGAGATTTCACCACTTTGTCTCCGTCAAGAACACTTTTACTCAGAGCTTAGATTATTAGCTAATGGTGGGGTATAGGCGACAAGACCGTAACAGAATTGTCACTCTAATTATCCGTCAGTGTGCAGGACCGAAACCATGACGGATAGGTGGAGGGGGTATCTGTCTGGTGCTTCTCCTTCCCCCAAAGAGAATAGACACATAATAGAATATGTACATTAAAAGTATTAAATAACAGATAAATCATCAAAAGAAAATCATAAAAGCTGCATATGTACGTGCAACTGTTTTTAATATTTAAGCGTACAGTGCACTGACTGTTAACAGAGACTGAAGGTTAATCGGGTGCTAGATAAGCGAAGTTGTACTGTACTAGAGGTTTTTAACACCCGAAACCCCTACCCCTAATACGAATGCTGGGATTTGAGGTGCGAAGAAAAGAAATCAAAAAGGCTTGCTATAAATTACTTAATCAAACTACAGTTAACGTTGCTTCGTTTATTTTTCAAAATTCAGCATATACATGATATGCTGTGGTGTAATCCTGTTATGTCCCGCGGTTACTGTCACTTAAACTGTGCACTGACACCATGGTTACTGTGCTATTTACGTTAATATATCAAAAGGAAAGCTGCAACGACCAAGGCATCCGAATATATTTCAAGTCATTTCACTACACGTATATGTAGTTTAGTATTTAAAAAAATCAGCAGTTCTTGTCACGTGATACATAAAATCTTACATTTGTGTTCATAGAACTCGCCGAATAATTTTGCCTCGCCAAGACTCGCATAAGAAAGAAGTTATTCCACTCGTTTCTTGTTGCAATGAGCACGCACGCAATACCATCAATATATTAAAATAAATCCATACAAATCTTATCAAAACATTTCTTGCATTAACTAAGATATAATATCAGTCGTGAACAAAAATATATACATTTTAAGGCATCACCAATTCCATAAACACATGAAGATTAAATATTTAATTATATAGGTCCTAATTTAACATCGTCTTATATTTGTATTTAAGTGGTTTTAGTAAAGTGGTTACTCAGCGTAATCTAACTAAAAAAAATGTGCTAGCATCACACATTTAACATAGATATATATTTAGATGACTCAAGACAGAAGCCATATTAAAGCTTTTGTTTTAAAGATTTTATTTATTTATTTAAATGCTCTTTACTTGTTTATTTAAAGTTCAATTTACTATTGCACTACTGGTCGGTTGGCATCCATATAAACTAAAAAGAACTGCTGGCATTTTGTTTTGCTTTATTTTTAGCCAAAATGAGAGCAGTCATTATATTATTTCTAGATTTAGTTCGCGTAAAAGCATTATCAAAATCGTGAAATGAAAAGGATTTATATAAATAAACCTTTGGGGAGAGTAGAGAGATATAAATAGTCATCGTTTATATAATAATCGTTTGTATAGTCATCGTTTACATAGTTATCGTTTATAGTGATTAAAGATGAATTGTTACTAGAGAATTGTATTTCACAAGCAATTCCAATACTTCAGCAGAATCGCACAGACGCTTCAATTGTGAATTGATGTTCCTTATTCCAAATAATAGTACAATGAACGTAATTAATCGTCCGTATAAGCAACTAATTTGTAAAACGTAGCCTGCAACACTGCCTGGATAAACAGGTGACTTGGTGACGCTAGATGGACCCAATTTAAAACTTAGGGCAATAAAATTTCTAAAAAGCAAAACTTAAAATCTGGACAGCTTCTGCTGTTATCAGAGCCATGAGGTGCTTGCTTCACGGTTAACAAGACATTCCTACAATAAGAGCAAAACATGTTAATCAACCCTGATAGGGATTTTTTTTTGTAAGAAAACGAGATCATGTAACATCAGGTAACATCAGCTTGAGTTTTAAAAATACCTTAAAATGGCAATTAAAAATTCATAGAATTTGTTGGTTTCCACCAGTTGCATGAGAAATAGTGAGAATTTAGTGCAGTCTTTTTTGTTTAATCTAACCCCATCCAAAACCCAAAGCTACTGGATGTCAGAACACCTGGTGCTTAGCTTTTCCACGTGTTTATTCCTCCGTCGTATTACAAATTACAGAATAATTAGAAAATTCGTTATAGAAATGTTCTAATAATGTTATGAACCAGAGGTCTTCTACTAAGCAATA
This sequence comes from Potamilus streckersoni, assembly GCA_016746295.1. NCBI lineage: Eukaryota > Metazoa > Mollusca > Bivalvia > Unionida > Unionidae > Potamilus > Potamilus streckersoni. The sequence continues at coordinate 631,633 of JAEAOA010000672.1, read as the reverse complement.
GAAAGAAGCGAAACCAGCAAGTTTAGTAAAATCAACAAATAATTTATTTCTCTAATTAAAAATGTGAATTTAATAGAAATGTACAGTAGTGTTAATAAAGTCACAAATAACCCTAAACGTTCTATCATAAGTCGAAAAGTACAGAATGTATCGAAGGAACTCCAATAATTGTAAATGTCATGATGTGTCAATAGTCTTAAATGTCGTGATTTACCAATTGTCTTGAATACGCTGATGTGACAACAGTCTTGCTATATCATTATGATATAATTGAGAATACCTTTGAATGAATTGACAACAATTTCAATTTAGTATTTTAGTCCCAAAAGTCAATGGACATTTTTGTAATTCAAATAAATAATGTAAATAAATGATTCCTCTCAAATTGTATCAAAACACAACAGTAAATGACTCCATAGACTAAATTTAAAAAAAGGACTGAATAATTGTTTACCGCATCATCGGTGGAGGCAGGGTTTACAAACATAACAGGAATGTGTGCAAATATTATAATAGCGTGGGGACATAAATATATGGGTCACTGGCATGACTTAACTTAAATACTCACTTTCAAGGTCAAATATAAATTGAGCTATTATTATGGAATAAACATTCGAAACTTGTGCTAATATCATTGCTTATGATGTTGAAAAGCAAGAAAAAGTAGAAATCGATCAGAAAGCGCTCTAACTGTCCTGCCAGTATATGCGCGTACAATAATTTGAGAGTTAAAATCCTGTAAGCAGACTGCTAGCATATGCTTGCAAAGAAGATTTATCTTTTAAAATTCTTTGGAGAATCGGAAATTTCGAAGAAAGCTTAGGAAAGATTCACCTATATTAAAAAATTAAAAAAATATAGTACCGAAAAGTAAATTTTATCAACATTTATTCATGGAATTATTCAATTACTGTTCATTGTCTCCAACCACTAAACGTCACTGGAGTACTCGTCCTCTTTGAACTAATGAACTCTCATCCTTTAAGGGCGGAATAAAAAACCCACATAACACGAATTTACTATACGGTGCGGGAGTTAGTTAATATTGCCTTGACAAAAGTGAGATGTCCATGAGGCTCAACAACGACAGGTCTTTATCGAATTAATATTTAAAATAATCCAAATTTTTCACGTAGAAATGTTTTTGTTTCTACTATCGGACTGTCCCGTTCAGAACTAACCAAGACATATCTTTTCCCTTCTATTTGATTAATTTATCTATATCAGCTGCTACCTCACTTTATGGGAAAATGGAATTGTCTCTACAAGATAATGAATACATTTCAATTCACAATAAACATTATTTAAAAGTGTAAATTTGTATATTTTGAAGTGAAAATTATATCACCTCACCGTTAATTCCAATATTCTCTCTCTCTCTCTCTCTCTCTCTCTCTCTCTCTCTCTCTCTCTCTCTCTCTCTCTCTCTCTCTCTCTCTCTCTCTCTCTCTCTCTCTCTCTCTCTCTCTCTCTCTCTCTCTCTCTCTCTCTCTCTCTCTCTCTCTCTCTCTCTCTCTCTCTCTCTCTCTCTCCGGTTTGATGCCTTAATCTATTTGCTCACTACCCTTATCAAAATGGTGTCAGTTATGCAGTTATGAGAACAAATCGGGTTTCAAAACTGTTCTTGCTGGTTCAGGATTAGATATGAATCAAACTATTGAAACTGTATTAAAAGAATACTCAAGACGAAAACTAATAAATTGCATGACGTAGAGTGAAACCTGGGAAAAATAATGAATCGACAAACACTACGCAAGACATTTCTCTTATCTACTCTTTTCAGTGTTATACATGGTTCTGCTATTATCCTTGAATAATCAACTCTAGACCTTCATTGACATTTATTGTTCCCTTTGAGATATCTAGATTCGTTTGATAGAAATGTGCATACTGCTGCAAGTACTGTGTTTAGATTCGTTTGATGGAAATAATCATACCGCTCCAAGTACTGTTTCTAGATTCGTTTGACGGAAATAATCACATCTCTACAAGTACTGTGTCTAGATTCGTTTGATGGAAATAATCACGTCTATGCAAGTTCTGTGGAAATAGGTTACCAAAACAACACATTATTATAAAATACATTGCCACATAAATATTCAAGATTGAAAATCCGCCCACTATTAACTCAAAAATATCCATTCATTATAAACTATGGAACATCCGTCCAACATTAACTCTAAAATTTAAATAGTTGTTAACCATACAATACCAATATGCTATTAAGTTCAGAACATCTGTCCATATTAACTTAATAATATGTACCTACTTTAAAATCCACATGTATGATGGTATTCAATGGAATTTAGCATTAAAATTACGAAACGAATGAAAGTTTCGTGTTTGACAGTTTCCATTTCAATCGGAATAAACCTAGCTTCGACTTATTCTCTCTGTGTCGCTGTCTGTCTCTCTGTCTGTCTATCCGCCTGCCTCTCTGTCTGTCCATTGTTAAAATTGACTTTCTCTTATGTATTTCATAAATGCTATGGCTCTTGAATTTCATATTTATATTTTTGGCCAGTCTTGGATTTGAATTTTATAGAGGAATGTCCAGTAGGATATTAGAAATAGACCTAAAAGCATTGTGCAATCGTATAAAACCGTATAATTTGAAAGAGTGGTCATCGTGATTAACGAAGCAAAAGAAAAATTAACCTCTATTTGATACTCGTTAATGTGAGACGGACAAACTAACAAAGTACCCGAGCATATTAATACTGTAAAATACGACTTCACAGACAAAAGACATGTGACAGCAATTTTACCTGTCAGTTTTATATTGTAAATACTAGTTTGGTCAATTTTCTTTCAAATTTATGGGACAGCATCAGAAAGTAAATCAAGCACACCAAGATAACATTTTAATCGACTAGACCAGGCCAGAATACCGGGTGACAAGATCAGTAGTAATTTATGTTTCATTTTAAAATGGGCAATTTGAAATTGAATATTGAAACATTGTTTATCTGAATAATAAAACTGATTTATACAGATTAAATGGAACGAAGCGGTGATTGATAACACATAATGCAATAACGCATTATTAGTAATTGAAACAAATCTGACCCTTTGTTTTTAACTTACTCTCTGTGCATGTATAAACATCGACGTATATACAAATACTTTTTCAGGGAAAGATAAATATTAGAAAAAGCTGTTTACGATATTGTGTAATCAATTTACTTATATTTGAAAAGTTTTGAAAGCATAACATTTTGTGCGATGTATATTTTCATAAGAGTTAAACTATTACATGACATATATGTACATTTGTAGACAGAAATAGCAATATATTACAAGTGATAATGTAGGTCAATGCTACTCATGTACATTTGTAGACAGAAATAGCAATATATTACAAGTGATAATGCAGGTCAATGCTACTCATGTACATTTGTAGACAGAAATAGTAATATATTACAAGTGATAATGTAGGTCAATGCTACTCATGTATATTTGTAGACAGAAATAGCAATATATTACAAGTGATAATGTAGGTCAATGCTACTCATGTACATTTGTAGACAGAAATAGCAATATATTACAAGTGATAATGTAGGTCAATGCTACTCATGTACATTTGTAGACAGAAATAGCAATATATTACAAGTGATAATGTAGGTCAATGCTACTCATGTACATTTGTAGACAGAAATAGCAATATATTACAAGTGATAATGTAGGTCAATGCTACTCATATTGTTGCTGCTTATATGCTTATGCCCGTGCTATTCAACGATTTTGAGATCATTGGCCACTGACATTCTTTTCTTCTTGAAACCGAAGGACGTATCATGAAATGAAAGTATGCCATTGACTTTTTTTTTACATGGCGTGCTATTTAATATCAGACCACAGGTCGCATGTTAGACAACACTGTCTTATGCATGTGTGAGAGAGAGAGAGAGAGAGAGAGAGAGAGAGAGAGAGAGAGAGAGAGAGAGAGAGAGAGAGAGAGAGAGAGAGAGAGAGAGAGAGAGAGAGAGAGAGAGAGAGAGACGCACACACACAGAGAAAGTGTGTGTGTGTGTATAAAAATGGCATACAGTAAATTCAAAAAAGTATTTCTAAAAGTCTTAGTTTTATTTCAGGTGATGACAATGACATAGGTAACCCATGTCAATAAGCAAAATGAAACTGCCAAATATTATTGTTAATGATCGCAATGCAGGAGAGACAGAAAATAACAACAAAAAGATACAGAAACATGACAAGACGAAAAGAAATGAAGATGGACATATTTGTTGGCATCTGCACATCTATGCGACACTATGGGTATGCAATAACCTTGGGTGATGATTTTCTTGTTTCTTTGCACTGCATTTCCTCTGGTAGCTAACAAGTCTCATCCTGGATCGACGGGGTGTACCGCAAGTGGTACAACTGTGTTATGTGATAGAACGTGTCTGGCGCACTGCTTATTGTGTTGGGGACTGCTTTGTAGCAAGGTCAAAGCACGGCTCGTCGTGATGTTTACACTTCAACCTGTAATCTGTACTTAATACTGATGTTATTCCGATGTTTAACGCTTACATGTTACACCTGGTGACATCATTGAAATGAAAATCTGACTGATCTCTTGATTTCTTGTTATGTGTATCTATATTGTATTTTTAACTTTTGCCCATGATTGTAGATTGTAATTTTCATTTGTGAACAACCTATTACATATCTAATATTTGTCCACTATTGTTTTTCTATTTTAAGATATCTGTCTATAGGTGGGTAGTTTGCATGGGTTTGAGTTTATAGTCAGCATTGATAATTACCTTGGTAGGTTATACAAAGTGAACCTTTGTACAGTTTTTAGTTGAGTTTTTATATACATAAATATGCTAGGTCGGGATGCATTATGCCATAGGTGAAGAAAGAAAGAATAACAACATATATTCGTGGGGGTGATATATAAGGCAGAAGAAGCACACATTTGTTCCTATTCTTATTTCTCTCTTAATATCAGTCATTTAATTGTGTACAGTTATAATTTAAGACGATTTATGCCTTTAAATTGATCAATATAATTACAAAGTGTTAGTTGACTTTTGGACTAAAATGTTACTTTGGGATTATCATGATTATTGCTGAGAATCAATAAGACTTAGCATATCGGCACATTGAAGTCTACTGGTATATCAGAACATTCAATAAAAGGAATTCATTCAGTTGGCTCTTATTCTGGGTGCCTTTCCGCTTGACAAGGAATCTATGCCCTAGTTGAGCTTAAACGCTGCTGGAACCTCGTCGAGCTCCTCTACAACGGCAAGCAAAGATAGACAGCCTGTCGAATTTCGACTTAAGTGATTTTATCAAAAACGTTTTGTGGTTTAGTCAGGTGGTATATGCCAACCGTTATAGTGGGTCTAGCTAGCATACATTGATTAGAATGAATATTGGCTTTATAATCAAGACGTTAGCTCATTGTTCCACCATTATAATGCGCACATCAAGCATGAAATTAGAAGACTTTTGTTTTGTTTTTGTTGGTTGGTTGGTTGGCTGGCTTTTAACGGCACTTTCGACACACTATTAGCCAACGTTTAGTCATTTCATGCCGAGGAATGGAATGTTAAGGTCTTTCTGAAGTACACGATGAAGCCCACTCCAATTGGTAATAATAATGAGAACAAATACTTGTTGGAATAATGTGAATATCCAGCCTTACGAAGGTACAGTATTCAAAAACAAAAACAGAACCAATCCAGAAAGAATGAACAATATACTCTGTCCGGTAGATAACGGAAGTCCATAACAATGATAAAGTATTTATTCACAATACGTGCAAGAAAATACTTGTCAAAGACGATCATTTGATTTACATCAATCTTTATTTACAACGCTATAAAAAGCAAATTGGAACAACGAATGTTGGGTTTGCACGCTTAATATTTATAAATTATAACGCACAAAGGGAGCTAAGTCATTTAGGACACCTTATAAGGAGAAATGATTTCTCTTCTCTTTGCAAACCAGAGAGAGAGAGAGAGAGAGAGAGAGAGAGAGAGAGAGAGAGAGAGAGAGAGAGAGAGAGAGAGAGAGAGAGAGAGAGAGAGAGAGAGAGAGAGAGAGAGAGAGAGAGAGTAATGGAAGTATCTGCCTGAAAAATTTGTATAAAGTAAATACATACCAATTCTTATATAATATGAACGTAATAAGAACTTTAATTAGTATATGCTACATATCCGAGGAATGAGAATATAACAAAATAAAATAAACAATTTTTTGTAATGTTACGTATCGGCTCGTTCAAAGTAACAAGGAAAGAGTGAAGATAACAAGCTTTGTAAATATAAAAAAAATAATTTTTTTTTTCCTAGAAAACATGAAAAAAAGATGTAATTATGTAAAAGAAGACTTAACGATTTACGGAAATGATCTAAATTGTTTGTTCTAAACATAAACACAAGTCCTATAAAAAGTTCTAAACAAATACAGTCTGAAGTTTATTTTTGGTCCAAGATGTCTGATGACCACGTCTGAAAAAGGCTAACAGAATATTCCAGAATTTAAACAGTAAAGAGCAGTTTGTATTGTTCCGTTCCAATTTAGAATATTTTCGGAAAATATCTTTGTCCAAATCAGTAATGTTTTTCACCAGGAAAACAATTATTCAGAAAAACGAAGTAAAATTAGCTCCTCTAACAAAACACAAATTGTTTTACGTAGATATACGAACAGACCACTTCTTCTAGCACAAAAATACTTTTTTTAAGGTAATAGATATTATGTAACTCTAAGATGTTAAAATAAAATCCAATTCTGACTTTACGTATCGACGACTGTGTATGACTCTGAACGTCTTACAAAATACCTCAGCATATAAATAAAGCTAATACGTTGTTCGAATTGCACGCGCACGGAGGACGCATGCAATTTCACAATAGATCTGGACGTTAAGAAAGCCTGACCAAGTATCAGCCAATTGTTTTCATAGCTATTCCTGAATGTTTACTTGTAATGAATTTGTCATCGTACACGGCACGTGCTCACATGAGTCACATTTACGACTTAAGTAAATACGATATTTTTCAACAACATATTAAACTGATATTAATATAATCATATTAATAATTACATTGAATGAAATAAAATGAAATAAAAAGAGTTATACAGAATTTATTCCTTAACATACACACAATTATATATATATATATATATATATATATATATATATATATATATATAGATAGATAGATAGATAGATATATAGATACCGCTGTGATGGCATTAACATTATGGTGTATATAAATGCGATGTTAAAAAATTGTGCTGTAAATAAAAATGATTATTACCTAAAATACAAACAACAGAAAAGATATTTGAGGCAGATTTCACTGGATAAAAGATAGGTTGCATTTGCATTGTTTGCCAGTACTCGTGTTGGTAGCAGTGTACATACATAGAGTAGTAAGCTAATTGCCGGCATAACATTAATATAAATATTTCACTTTTATATATATATATATATATATATATATATATATATATATATATATATATATATATATATATATATATATATATATATATATATATATATATATATATATATATATATATATATATATATATATATATATATATATATATATATATATATGCCAGCATATGGGCCAAACATCTAATTGGAAGAAGAATTTATAACGCAATTAGAATCAAGTTATAGGAAGTGTTTAACATGAAGTCATTTTCTTTATATGTCACAATTTCTGTATTTGAGTTGAGCAAAAAGTTTCTTCCTATGTTGTACGAACGCCCATTGAACATAAATTTATGGCGAACAAAGGGAGTTAACTCTTTTAGAAGTATCTCATGAATCTTTTTTTGCTTAACAGTTATAGCTCATGAGATATGAAAATGGTAGAAATTTGTATTGAAAAAAATAAATCTACCTGATGAAATCTAATATTTTGAAAGATATTTATTGTTTTGAATAATATGATATTAAGAATATATTAAATAACTAGCAGAAAAATAGATAATAAATCCCATTTTTATATTGTGTCTGAGCAAACCATACCTCCTAAGTCCTTTTTATGTATCATGGACTCGCACTTCCGCATAGTACCTATTTATTTTGTACATATGTTGTACCAAAATAAAAATGTTTGAAAAATAAAACATAATGAACTCCTAGTACGACGATAATGGAGAATATCCAACTGCTTTTGATGATGCTCGAACATAAACGAGAATAACTAGACAAACTACGTATTCACTTTAGCAATATTTGGATGAAATATCACCATCAAAACTAAACTTCAAAATTAAAATTAAATTAAAAATGTATAGTTAAAGATCCTATAAATATACAATATCTATCATATCAGTATGCCGAACACACAAAATGTTATTGGAGCACATACAGACAGACGTACACACGCGCGTGCGCGCGTGAGCACGAGCTAGAACGTTTCGGAAAAAAGCAGTTTCATTGTGTAATGTCTATTGAAAATATAATTTGTCAAAGATCCCTTTTATACTAATGGTGACAATGAAAATACAATTTAATGACATGAATGTAATGGTGATGCATGCATTCTTAGTGAACGAGGTACTTTTCTATATCTTCTTTGTCGTCGTCTTGGAAGTAACGGAAACACATTGAATGGAATGTCTCTCAGCAACGAGCTGACGTGTTTCCCTCCAAATTGTACTCTCTACATCAGAATACACAATCCTCAAATTGTGTCCTTCATTCAGTTCGATAGGCCATTTTAAAGGCTCTAGGAATTGGTTGTTTAGTTAATGTTTGTGCTGGAAACGAGATCTGTGTTGCTACCCAAAATAGTAGACAACGTCAGTACCTGTGTACTATGACTCGAAACAATTCTGTCGTCATTCGATAAATAGCCATTGTAAAAAATACGCTTTATCTCTAATGCTAACTTAGTCTCTCCTGTTTAACACTGTTTTCTGTTCTCTGTTCTCTAATATTGAAAAGATTCAAATATGGATACTTTGTTTTTAGGGTTTATTTCTTCTGGTGCTTTGGGCAGAAGCGGTAACATATCAATGTATCTTTCAGTATATTTATGTGCCGAACATAAACATATTGAAGGTTTTTTGAATCCATTTTGCGACACTGGTTTTGGTTTGAGATTTTTAGTGGTGAAATAATGACGGTATCGTTTTTTTAAATTATTTTTAAAATTCCTTTTTAAAAACTAGTTAAGAAATTCAATGCTTTTGTTTGATTGCCTTTGTAGATGGCGTCGATGACGTTTTTAAAAGACAATATTACAGGATCACTTTCACTCTGAACTTTATTTGGATGTCAACGGAATTACCCTAGCCAATTTTAAAAACACAAAAATCACACAAATCAAATATTTGTAAATTCAATTCTACGAAGCTAACTGAGAACATCTGTTTGATCGACTCGTCAATGATGATCGATGGTTTATACAATGGTTTAATTTCTTTGAAATTTCGTTAAATGGGTTTGTGTCCCTTTACGTGGATTGTTCTTGTAACAATTGTAGAAAATCTTGCAGAGGCAAACCTTTATGTTTGTTTTTGGCTGCATAATACAATTTTTTAATTTATCCTTATTGAGTTGCAATGGCAGAACTATGGTAAATCCTGGCCTAAGATTTATATACGTCGCTGCTGTTTAACTCGCCCACTCTTCGATGCTCTTTTTTCCTGTAATATTTTGGATGACAATGCTTGATGTTTCCGTCGAGTATTTATTTTGAGAGACTGTTTTTTTTTTCCACCTTTTGAAGAAAAACCTGACGAAGTTAACAAGATCGTTGAGGAAATAAGGTAAATTTTGTCCAACACTTCCTGTATGCTGGTATTCGTCTCCACTAATTGTTGAAACAACGTAACAACTTGACGTTTGGTATCGCTGGACAATGAAGTGTTGTCAACGGAGAAAATTGTGCCTTTTCTTATTTGGACCTGTCCAATGAACTGCAATATTCCTGTTCTCTCCCACGTGTGTTTCTAATGGGATGATATATCTTTGGCTGTTGCAGCCGCCGCTAGAGCAGCTGAAGAAGACAATGGCGTAGAACAAGAAGACACTTTAGAGATTTTTTTTCAATTTTCTTCATCAGATTGGGAAACAGTTATTTTAAATCATGTTTGACTGACACTATCAGTAAGTGATGAAAAATCGGAAAAGTAAAGGGAGGAAAGAAGGTCGCTAAGAAAGATTTTCGTGAGTACGTGCGAGTTATAGACGCATAACTTCTCTTTATTTTTTGGTTTGGTTTTCTTTTTGTCCTTCTTCTTCTTCTTCTTCTTCTTCTTCTTCTTCTTCTTCTTTTTATTATTATTATTATTATTATTATTATTATTATTATTATTATTATTATTATTATTATTATTATTATTATTATTATTATTATTATTATTATTACATTTTTCACTTATGTGAAATAATTTTGTGAGATCAATAGGACGTTTTGAAAGTCTAAGATCATTACGATTTTCCTCTTTTAATCCTGGCTCCAGATCTCTCTCTCTCTCTCTCTCTCTCTCTCTCTCTCTCTCTCTCTCTCTCTCTCTCTCTCTCTCTCTCTCTCTCTCTCTCTCTCTCTCTCTCTCTCTCTCTCTCATGTATAAACGTCATACCCAATCCCCTTAAGCTTTCATTGAGTTTTTGCGTTATTATTCCCACTGCATTGACCTTATTTTGTTTATGATCTCCGATTCTGTTCTCCAGTCTGAGATTGAGTCTCTTTTGCTGCTTTATGTATAATAAGCACCAGGATCCTTTCTTGTTCAGGCGCCCAACAGTTTTCGTCTTTTGTTTTTCATTCTCTGATCGAAATTGAAGTCTAGCATGACTATATCATTTTATTCTATTTCACTTTGTTTTCTGTTAGGCTGGTTGAGTAATGTTGGTCCTCCGACGAAAGTGTGACTTACTGTTACCTTTGATAACATATAACAAAGATGGCTGACATGTGGGGTTTGCACAGTAGACTCAGTTTCCTGAGGGAACGGATATTGCAGTGGTGAAGTCGCCAGCTTTGTTACGTCTTTTGCAAGCAGCAAGCCTTAACTCTTCCTTTTCTTTTTTTGTAATCAACACTACATGTCTTCATTTCTTTTTCAATACGTATATTTTACTATCTGATTTTTTTCTCATTTTCGAGAAATTCAAGTTGCAAAATGCTTGAAAGCTTGAAATTTTTGATGTCATTCAGTTTATTTGAATCAGATCACTACTCATTTGAGACAAAGATGGTATATATGCATTTTTGTGATCGATACGACACAAACAGAGGGAGATACTCAAACATTAAATGCATCCGCGTATGTTTGTGTCAGTGACTACAGACAGGCAGGCAGCGATCATGAAAGAAATAAACGATAACTACAAAAATCCAGGGTGAAGACTATTTATAATTTGTAAGTTTATTTCAGCATCTGCATCAAGGCTTAGTTACAACTTGTAAAGATTTAGTGGTAAGGAACTGAAAAGCATGATTGTGGTCATGTTAACCAGTTTCTCATCCTGGGAATTCAACACTTGGTTCTTCCTACAATCAAACGAAGATATTAGCCATATGGCCAACTGTAACCCATTGTTGCAACCGATGACTGACACACCAGGTTTGTCGCCGCATTTATATCATCATACTCTCAATCCTGAGTATCCCCAACCAAGGCGTCCCAATAGATATGGTGTACATATGGAACTCTAATCACAGAAGCATGCCTTTTAACACATGGATCTCTCGAAAAACGGTTATTCTGGAATTGTCTGCTGGAACGAATAAACTAACAATTCGATAGAGATATTTTCTACTCAGAAGTGACATTTAACTGTACATGCTTGTAAACGAACATTTATTAAATATGATACCGATCTTTATGAACAATCAAATATTTGCAGATATACAATCTTTTAGTGGACATGTCAATCATTTTTTAAAACAAAACCACCCTTCCACTTTATACACCAGAAATATGGCTGGCAGTTAAAATCTAGTCTACTTTTTTAATTTACATCATCATCTGAGATTTTCCATTTCATTGATTTTTTTTTGTTTAGTTGAATTTGGTATAATCAATTTTGGCAGCATATCATCTACAACATGTTGCGATACATCCTGGTTTTATTGATGACATGAGAATGCATGAAATGTTTTTTTTATTTATTATAACTGAACATGCTTTCTTTGTTTATGCTTAACTGGGATAAAAACAAAATATTTTCATAATTCTTGGATTGCAATAGTATTCTTTTTCGCTGAATGGTCAAATGACACCACTAATTAAACTGAAGTAAAAATACTTTGTAGTTTAAGAACAAAATAGGGTATTGTCGTTGAGGATAATGTTAATACGTACATGTATATTTCACGAAACGGCAGGGGTACAAAGACCTTCTGATGAACAATTTTAATTATATCAAGCGATGTTCTATTCTTGTTTTTATTTATATCCATAATAAATCTCAATATTGCATGAAGTACCACGAACAAGATATTGGAAATCTCAATTTTGTGGAAACAGTTTGATAAAATACAAAGTATGTTTCTAGTACATCGACTAAGTCAGCAAATAATTTTCTTTTTGAATCTTTTTTCAGAAGGTATACCTTGTTCTTCAAGAACAATTATTCGTTTCATTAAGATGGATTTCATCAAATGTACTGTTTACAGTAGAGACAAGAAACCCTCATTTATCAAGTTTACAAAATGGATATTATGTTTTTAAAGGCGGAATGGATATATTATTTTACTTACAAGTATGCACGCACACTCGTACTCACATACTTACATACATACATACATACATACATACATACATACATACATACATACATACATACATACATACATACATACATACATACATACATACATACATACATACATACATACATACATACATACATACATACATACATACATACATACATACATACATACATACATACATACATACATACATACATACGAACGATTTCCTTAAAGATCACGCTTTTGCCGATATCTGTCATCACATCTCTGTTCGCGTGAGTTTGAGTCTAAGTCTTGGTCAATGTCGATATGTAAGAAAGCTTGAAAACTTCTCGTGTTTTGAGGATTCTTATGTTTTGTTTTGATCTTTCAGTTTTCTCGTCTTCTTTATCCACCTCTTAGATTGGCCGCCATGTACAGGGTATCGTGCTAATTGGGCCAATTAAGTTAGAATCATACGTTCCATAAAAATAATTACAATTTGACCCAATTGTCAATTAAATTGATTATAAGTTTAGAGCGTGAGAGTCAACACGTGCAACATTCCTAAGGAATCCTAGAACGCAAGCTGATATTATATTATTGGAAGAAGTTATTTTAATGGCAGGTTAAAAATTGTATGACAGGAAAGAATTCAAAAACTTGGTGTTGGGATGATTGTATGGCGATGTGTACACACCAACAGACGTCGAAGAGATGCACAGATTAATCCTCAATACGAACTAGGTGTAGCCATCCTATCTACACCTACCGTCACACATACCTATTCACCTACCCACTAACCTATTTACCTATCGATCTAACCATCTACCAACCCATTACAAACCTTCATGTCGATCTTCAAACAGACAGACAGACAGACAAAACACCCTGGGATCGAGGGAGAGAGAGAGAGATGTATATGCATTCCAAAGTACAGCATTCCCCCTTGTCCATGCCAAGAAAGTAGTAACTCGATGCAGGAAAAGTAAATTACTCCACACATTTAAGATGTCATCCTGTGACAAATTCAAAGATTCAATAATACAACCAAAAAAAAAAATATTTATATATAAATACTGAAATACCTGCAAACCGATCGACAATTGTACCTAACTATATTGCCTCACATAAATTACACCCGTATTCAACTTGCAAACGATTACCGAATATAAACGTTGGAAAGTCCCTTGTTTTGTCCGTTATGAATGTAAATTTGACTGGAATAAGTAAATAGATTCATAAAGCACGACAGTTATTCCCTCAGTCGACATTTGTCTGGTTCAAATAGGTTACTGAAAAATAATGTCTACTTATGCTAAATAAAGATAGCCTAAAAGGAGAAAATGTAATTTATACATTTACAATGACAACCTATTACAATGACAATTACATTTTACACATACACACAAGCGCACCCCCACCCATATATATATATATATATATATATATATATATATATATATATATATATATATATATATATATCTGTATATATATATATATATATATATATATATATATATATACACACACACAGGTCCATCCTGATATGTATATATTAAATATAATTACATGGCAAATAAATTTTTTAAATCGGAGTTTGATTGATAAGCACTTTTTTTTTATAGAAACAGTTGGGAATGTCAAAGTTGCCTGAATTAACTGGGGGACGCCAGAACGTTCGTTGAAAATATAGGCAATAAGAACTATTAAGAAAAGATATACTATATTAGTGATAAAGATGTAACTTATTTTGTATTATACCCGTCGAAGAGATGCACAGATTAATCCTCAATACGAACTAAGTGTAACCATCCTATCTACACCTACCGTCAGACATACCTATTCACCTACCCACTAACCTATTTACCTATCGATCTAACCATCTACCAACCTATTACAAACCTTAAAATCCAAAACGAAAAATTTAAATTCTAGAAACAGGAATGAATTTACAAGCGAATCATCCATCTTTAAATTTAAGTTGCCATAATTCATTATGTGTAAGTTGTTTTGATTTTAAAGCCATTTCATCAGTTTTGTAGTTTTAATCCATTTTTTATTCTTCCACACTTTCCTCAGAAACTGCCTGACTAATGCATTGTAATAGTTTGTCATAGAAATGTGCGAATTCATTCCTTTATAGAACTTTTAGAAACAGATTATTTGGGTTGACTATCATGCAAAATATTGATAAAACCTTGCGCAAAAATGTATTTCAAATATTTCCATACCAGCACACTGCTAGAATAGTAAATGTGAATAAAATCTCTCTCTCTCTCTCTCTCTCTCTCTCTCTCTCTCTCTCTCTCTCTCTCTCTCTCTCTCTCTCTCTCTCTCTCTCTCTCTCTCTCTCTCTCTCTCTCTCTCTCTCTCTCTCAGCTAAAAATATTCTGGTGTGATTTGAATAGTATCGCTCGTCCAATAAAATATGATCATTTGCACGACTTGAAAGCAACCTATTTTATTGAAGCAGGTGAAACAAATTTATCTCTTTGCATGTCTTATATGGCCTTTTGTTTATTTGGGGATGGTATGAAGTGGTTTATAATGAAAAGAGCAATATTCGTAATTGCTTTTACAAACATGTCTTTACACCAAAAGTGTTTTGAAGCTAAGGTGTGTGACTTCATGCATAAAATTCAACCCCATAACATTAACACGGAGACAGATTGCGGTAAGGTTTGCGATGCATCAAAAATAATATTTCTTACTGAATGAACTTACACCACACGGATCTATAATAACGATTTCCTCATTAAACTGAAAGTGTGAATGAGTTTTCTAAATCATAAATTTAAAACATTATGAGGTAAACAAAACTCGTTCCATCATGAATATGCAAAACCAGATAAATTATGTCAGCAATATATTCCAAACAGTTAAAAATCCACAATTTTTTAATAAGACAATCCATTGACGCAAGAAGGAATTCATTAATGGGAGTGGAGTCTTTTTCGTTACTCAAGCATACGTCAGAACCAAAAAGATATATAAGGAGGAATATAAGTTTTAGAGCATAGCATATTGTGTTTATATAACAGACAGATCGAATCCGTCTACAGAATGAATATCCCGGCCTTGCTGTTAATTACATTATCGTGCACATGGTCTTTAGTGTATTCTCTTTATCTTAGTCCGGATACAGTGGTACTTCAAGATATAGACGGCACCCTATATGAATTTGGCCCGAAAGTTCCTCTGTCGGGAGACTGGTTGGCGTTTTATCCGTATCAAAGGTAAAGAAATCAAACAGAAATAGTAAGACTGAATTAAACTTGCGATCTCAAGTCTTGTCATAATTGTATGCCTTCATAATCTGAGTTTGTCATTAATTAATTAATCATGTTTAAGTGAGGCAAAATAGAATGTGAAACATCCAGTGCAAATTATTATGAAATATAATTTTCAAATTTGAACATTAATAAAAAAAAAGGAACTGTATGTATTTGATTCTACTTTCACCTCCAGGGATGCACTATAATCTCCAAATAGTTTTGAAATCAAGGCAATCTCATAGGCAAAATTAAAGTTATAAATAATAAAAAGACAGTATATCTGTCATGGAAATGCTGAAAAGCCTGAATTTAGTGATCATAGAAGATATATCATTTGAACTGTGCTTGCGACATTTACTCAAATCGTTTCGAGATTAAATGGGTATAATAACCAGTTTCAAAGATTATGCTTAGAATAGGATCATCGAAGCAGTGTAAGCAGTTAATTTAAGTCTTTTAATTACAGAGGCGTTGTCGTCGATAGAGAACGATTAATAACGTTTAAAGCCACAAACTTGTATAGTATAGGCATTTCGCTTATACGTTGTAGTCTGTTTATGAGTTTAGCTATTTTGAATAAACTGAATTAAGGGTCATTAGTTGTTGCTACCTGTGTTCTATACCTGAAATTTGAGTTAAAAGTGCCCAATGAAACACACAATATGTTTTCGTATAATGGTCGTTGATCGGAAATATATATATATATATATATATATATATATATATATATATATATATATATATATATATATATATCTATATATATATATATATATATATATATATATATAGATATATATATATATATATATATATGCTTGATGAGTCAGTGGCATGCATCGAGAATCACATTTTCTTCTTCTAATGGGCTATAATTAACATGCGCATCAAGGGTCGCTTTGTGCTGACAATTGCGTTTCGCAATGGCTTCTGATGCTGATCTCAAACCTTTACAAGACTATCTTTCTGCAGTTTGTGGTTTTTAGGAAGGAAGGTAAGTTATTATGCGCGTTGCGTTTCTATTTATTTATGTTCGTTTCTTCTCGTAGGTATCCCTCTACGAAGCATCGTTCAAAACGACAAACAGAATGGGGAGTCAGAGGTTCGGTATCTATTCCGCTAGGAGGCGGATCATCTAAACCTAGCTGGAAACTAGGCGGCTTTGTTACACGATCAGATCCCGTTTTCAATTCGCGGTTAGAAGGAGGGCTCGGAGGCAAATTTGGAGATACTCCGAGTTGGTCACTCAGAGGACAACTAGAGAGGACAGGCACAAACAGCCATTTCACAGGAAAAGGTCAGATTGGCGGACAGTTCGGTAATACTCCAGACTGGTCATTGGGAGGCTTGTTTAGTCGTCGTGAAGGAGATTGGACAGGGAGACTTGGAGGAGGGTTGAATAGTCAGGGAGGCTCAACGATAGGAGTAGGGCTCGAACGTGGTGGACTTGGTGCTCACATTGATGCTACAAATGGCAAGTTGTCCGTGGGACCCGGATCAATTCCAAACACAGATCCTTCTGAAGGTTATACTTCAAATTACCCTTAAAACTGATATATACAGTGATTACTAGATAGTCATTTTTCTATAATTAATGTTAGAACTATTGATAAACGCTACATAATAAAGTAATACATAGTTTCAAAGTCATATGGTTCTTTTTATCTGTTTAATACGTACACTCAAAGTAATAAAATGTTTTTACAACACTTTGATCTATGCGTTCTCACTGGTCGATTATTTAAAAATAATTAAAATGTGTTTTGAAATATCGCGCATCCACAAATAGGGAAGGAGATAATTCAAAACTATTCTTTGGCTAGTTATTGTAATATTTTTTTTGTTGTAAATTGGTCAATATTTCCTGTCTCAATATTAAATATTTTAATTCTCTCTCTCTCTCTCTCTCTCTCTCTCTCTCTCTCTCTCTCTCTCTCTCTCTCTCTCTCCCACACACACACGCACACACACACACATACACAGATCTTAATACTGATGGTTGAGGCGAATGCAAACACACACTCACACCCACATCCACCACCACCACTAACAAAAACAAACTTTGGTAAAGTCGTGAATCAATAGTCGATCGCAGGCTCGATTCCTAGACTGACCACATACCTGTTGTAGTATAAATTTCGACAAAACACTTTAGTTCCATAGACTTGATGTTAAACATACTATTTAAGTGCTTTTAAATAGGAATCAATTATTCAACCAGTCCGTCAATCGCTAAACCAATATATTAGACTAATTTTATAATTGTATTTACAGATGAATATCATTATCTTGTGTGACTTGAACAGAGTACTGCCGATTGTTCTTTTTATATAAACAACTATCATACATATATGTAGTTAAGCTGTCGTGACAGAATTGATCCGTTGCTTGTGATGAAAAGATGTTCTCATAAGTTGCCATAAAATGATCTTGGCCGGTTATTTCAGCACATTATCATGTGATGGTGACAGATGGTAAAAGTTCTCTTCATCGATGGGTACTCTCAGATCGATACAGAGACGACCGATAGTTCGAGAATCCTTTACAGAGGTGTCACTACTAGCGATGGTGTTATTTTACATTGTTGAAGTGCGATGGGTGCTGTGTTCGATCAGTGTTATTTACGTTAATATACCAAAGGAAAGCCGTAACGACCGAGTAATTCGAATACATTTCAAGTTTTTTCACTACACTTCTC
Organism: Potamilus streckersoni; assembly: GCA_016746295.1. NCBI lineage: Eukaryota > Metazoa > Mollusca > Bivalvia > Unionida > Unionidae > Potamilus > Potamilus streckersoni. The sequence continues at coordinate 612,965 of JAEAOA010000672.1, read as the reverse complement.
TAAGATTTAGTCCAATAAAATCAGCGCTTTTCGTCATGTGGTATATTGAATCTTACATTAGTGCAGATGAAACTCAAAGAATAATTTTTTCACGCCAAGGTTCTCGTAAAAGATAAAAAAATTACACTCGTTTATTTTTATTGAAATGAGCAGGCACTTTATATATGAAAACAACTCCATATGATAGTTGTCGTTTCTATAACTACAAAATATTAAGCCATAGAGTCAGGTTTAAACGAAATATTCTTGCATTTAAAATTGTCGTTAATTCATAAACTTATACAATTATATAGGTCCTATTTTGTATTTAAGTGGTTTCAGCAAAGGAGGTTGCTAAGCGTTATTTAACTGATAAAAACAAAACACTGCTACTGTTCCACAGTTAACATGGATATCTACTTATCCATATCTGTTTAGGTTTCTCAAAATATAAACCATATAAGATCGGTTTGGTTTAAAGATTTTATTTATTTATTTATGTATTTTTTATATAAAGAAAACGTTTCTTTACACTAGTAGTTGGTTGCTTGGTTGGCATGAATTTAAACTACCAAGAACGGCTAGCTTTTTAATTTACCATAGTTGTAACATAACGAGAGTGGCTGAGAAAAGACTCCTCAGTCGGATCAAGATTTTTTTATATAAGTTTCTTGTAACAATATATTTCAAGATTTATTTCGCGTGTTAGCATCGTGAAGTTCGCGAAATGAAAGATTTCTATAGATGAGCAGTAAGAAAGAGTTAAGAGAAATCAGTAAAGTCATCGTCGAAAACGATTTCAGTTGTGAGGGAATTTATTGCACATAAAATTGATTCACTTATGTAGAATCGCATAGACACTTCAATAATGAAATAAAGGTCTCATGCCGGAATAAGGCTACAAAAAGACGTAATTAGTCGTCCTTATAAGCAATTAAATTTGTATAGTGTAGACTTACACATTCCTCTTGGATAAACTGATGACTTGTTGGCTACATGAACCCAAGTTAAAACTTAGGGCAATAAAAATTTTTAAAAGCTTCGCTTAGAATTTGGACAGCTGCTGATGTTATCGGAATCGAGGGGCACACGAGAATCGTCAGTAACAATTAATTTGTACATTTATTATTTTAAGATGAACCGATGACATCTCTTAACTACCTTTTATTGGGAATTTACTTACTGCCGAGTGACTGTCGCCTGTCTTCCCTATATTGATGGGACATTTCACCACTTTGTGGGCCTCCATAAAGAACACTTTCACTCAGAGCTTATTTTATTAGCTAGTGGTAGGGTATAAGGGACACGACCCTAAGAAGGAATTGCCAGTAGCTACTTAGTTGTCAGCCATAAGGCTCTCGTTACATGCTTAACAAGACATTCTTACAAAAGGAGCAAAACATGTTAATCAACCCTGATATGGAGTCGTTAGAAAAAACTATCATGCTCTAAATCTTCAGACAAGATGAGCTTTCATTCAAAAAATAATTTATAATGTCAATTAAAATGCACAAGAATTCGTAGGTTGCTACCATTTTCATGAGAAATAAAGGGAGTTTGGTGTAGCTTTTGGTTTAATCAAACTCCCAATCAAAACCCGAGCTCCTGGATGTCAGAAGTGGTTATGATGCTTTGTTTGTCTATGTTTTAATTCTTCCGTGTATTAAACATTACAGGATAATTAAAAGTTGTTATAAAAATGTCGTAATTGTGTTACAACTCAGAGATATTAAACTAAGTAACAGAACTAATCGAAACAAGCTATGTTAGTAAAATCAGCAAATAATTCATTTCTATAATTTACAAAGTGAACATTTAAGATGATTGTGAATACAATGTTTGTTATAAAAGTATTGTCTGAAATCCCAAATAATCCTAAATGTTCTATCATAGGTCGAAAAGAACAGAATGCATTCCAATGATTTTGCCTTTTCTGATGTACATAGAGTCTTATGTAAAAATAGTTTTGAATATGTTGAGGAATACAGACAGTCTTGATGAATCACAATGATATAATCCAGAATATCTACGAATGAATTCAAAATAATTCCAAAGTAGTGTTATAGTCAAAAAGGTCAATTGGCACTTTTACAATTCCAATTAATAATTGAAATAAATGATTCTTATCAAAATGTATCTTAACAATAAATCAATCCGCAGAACTCAATAAGTGTTTATCTGATCATAACATTGGTATCATTGGGGAGAGCAAACAAACAAAAAGGTCTGAGAATATCATGATAGCAATAACGAAACCAGCAAACAAATCACTAACAGCACTTAAGTAACTTAAATACTTACTTTGAAGGTCAAATATAAATCGAGTTTTTATAGTTTTTATTTAACCTGCTTTGGAATATGCATGCAACGTTTGTGATAATCTCGCTGCTTATGATATTGAAAATTGAAACTGTACCTCTGGTATATGAACGTAGAACTCGACTGCCAGTATATTCGCCTACAACTTGAAGTTTAAAGAACTGTTAATCGCCTGCTAGTGCATGTTCTTGAAGACGATTTATCTTTCAAAACAGCTTAGAAAAGTCAGATATTTCGAAGAAAGCTTAGAAAACGTTTCTTATTATATAAAATAAAATAACAGTTTCCAGCTATAACTTCTGTCTGCATTAATTCGTGGAAATATTCATTACTAGTTGAATGAGACGATTTCGTGTTGGTCTTTTCCTTGCTCTACCTCTTCTCAGACCATGAAACATCTATGGAGTGCTCTCCCTCTGCAATATCACCTGATACTTTACAAAACGGAAGAGATCAAATTGTCTCCACAAGATAATGAATGTATTTTAATTTACACAAATATTAATTAAACGTGCATATTTGCTTATTTGAAGTAACAATTATAGTACCACAACACTGTCGTTAAATTCAGTTTCGATAGTTTGCTTCATACCAAATCTTGAAACCGTTCTTATAACTGCTTAACTTGTGCCATTTTTGATAATATTAGTGATAACGTTTATTAAAGGGTTGTATATATGTAGATTTATTTGACGGAAATAAGAACACTGATGCATGTATTGAGGAAACAGGTGATCAAAGCAACACATTTATATAATATACCTTGACGGTGGTAAAACGTTTAGGACTAAAAATCTGACCACTGTTGACTCTAAAATACACATCCACTATTGACTATAGATTATCTGTCCAGCATTAACTCTAAAATATCAATCCTCTTTTAACTATTTTATATCAGTCTGCTATTAAATACAGAATATATGTCGTCTATTAACAATATTATATCAATTTATTATTAAGTGGAAACTATCTGTCCACTGTTAACAATGTAATGTGTATATTATTAAGAACCTGATATAAGTCCAATATTAACTATATAATATCAATCAAAGATTATTTATATAATATCAATCCAATATTAAATGAATATCATCAATTCAATATTGAATATAGAATATTAGCCTGCCATTATTGCATAATATATGTCCACTATTACCTACATAATAGAAATCCAGTATTAAGTGCAGAACATTTTCTACTGTCAGGAACAGAATACCAATCCAATATTAAATACAGAATATCAATCTAATATGAAGTACATAATATCAATCCAATATGAAGTATAGAATATCAATCCAATATCAACTTCAGAATATCCATCAACTATAAAATCCACATGGATGATGGTGATCACTGGCATTTTGCATTAAAATTACTCAACAAACGACTACTTGCTGTTGAACAAATTTCAATTTCCATCAGATTGAACATACCATAGTACCATCGACTCTCTCTGTTTAAAATTAATTTTCTCATATATATTTCATAGATGTTATGGCTGTTGAATTTCATATCTAAATTTCTGGCCAGTCTTGGATTTAAATTTTGTAAAGGAATGTCCAGTAGAATATTAGAAATAGACCTAAAAGCATTGTTTAATCACAGTATACAACATTATTAGAAAGAACACCCAACGAGTTTAATGGAACAAAAAATATATTAACTCTTATTTGATATTCTTTCCTGCAAGACACGCTAACTCAGAAAGTACTCGTGGATAATAATGCTGTAGAATATGACATATAGTCAAAAGACAGGTGTGTCAGCAATTTTACCTGTCAGTTTTTTTTTTATTGTAATGCTAGTTTGCTCAATTCTCTTTCAAATTTATGGGACAGCATCGGGAAATAAACCAAGCACACGGAGATAACATTTTAATCGACAAGACCAGGCCAGAATACCGGGTGAGAAGATCAGTAGTAATTTATGTTTCATGTTAAAAAGGGCAATTTGAAATTGAATATTGAAACCTTGTTTATCTGAACAATAATACTGATTTATACAGATAAAATGTAAGGTGATTTGTTGTTGTTGCAGGGTTTTCAGCCATTTTCAGCACATGATAAGCTATACATGGCGGCCAGTATAAATGGTGGAGGATGAACACGGGCAGTAAAATTTTTGGAGGAAGAACCCAAGAAAGCAGCGGAAAGAACCACCGACCCATGAGAAACTAGCGGCAAGCTTTCTCACATACTTATATTGCCTAAATCAGGGACTCGTTCTCACATACGTATATTGCCTAAATCAGAGACTCGAACCCTTGCAGAAAGAGGTGAGATGGAAGTGATTCGTATATATGGGTATGCTGTAGCCGTTGGTGATATGCTTCTTACTGGTACATAAAATATCTCATCATGGATCGACAGGTTGTGCCGCATGAGTTCATGTGCTGTGTGTAGTGCTAGAAAGATCCTGTGTAGCGTAATTCTTATTGTATCGGCGACTGCTTTGTAGCTGATCCAAGCACGGCTCATCATGTTGTTTGATATATATATATATATATATATATATATATATATATATATATATATATATATATATATATATATATATATATATATATATATATATATATATAGAGAGAGAGAGAGAGAGAGAGAGAGAGAGAGAGAGAGAGATAGATAGATAGATAGATAGATAGATAGATAGATAGATAGATAGATAGATAGATAGATAGATAGATAGATAGATAGATAGATAGATAGATAGATAGATAGATAGATAGATAGATAGATAGATAGCAAACTGTTTAACGTTTGTCCATGATTGTAGAATGCAACTATCAAATGAGGTAAAGGAAGATGTAACATCATCAAGACCTCATATAAAGAAACGAAAAGTACTGGATAAGCCGAGAGAAGTGGAAATTGAAGACAGTATTACCAACTGGCTTTTGAGAGCTTGGAAGATGAATAAGAATATATATATATATATATATATATATATATATATATATATATATATATATATATATATATATATATATATATATATATATATATATATATATATATATATACACATACATATTAGACATATAAATAAATACTTTAAGCCCGCTTTAAGGAGGAAAATAAATATAACAATAACATATTTAATTACAATAGTATAAAGAAAAGAAAAGAAAACTATAAAGAATCCAGGGCTCAGGTAACACAAATGTTTTAAGCTAGAAGGAGGAGGAAGGAATAGGAACAAATATCCCTCGGCCTGGAAAGTTTTTAAAATTATTGGAAAAATACTACACTACCAGATCACACACACACACAAACACACACACACACACACACACACACACACACGTGCGCGCGCGCGTCGTTTGGGAAAAATCAGTTTCATTGTGTAAGTCCTTTGTAAAATATAATATTTTGTCCAAGATCCTTTTAATACTAATGGTGTTAGTGAAAATACGATTTATTGACAGGAATGTAACGTTGGTGCTCAAACGTTTCGTATTTTGCATAGGGACAGAACTTTTAAGAAATAGAATTTCACCCGGCTTCCCCACTTGTTATACTGGCTATATAAAAAGACCTTGTATATCTTAGGCATTGTTCGAAGAACTTTTAATTTCCTATATTTTGGTGTATGATTGATACGTGTAATATGGGTTATGGAGTTCCACTTGTTCCTTTTCACTTCTTGAACTTCAGAGGTAAATTGCAAAAAAGAGCTTTATTTTTAAAATTTAGATAGATTGGGTAATTTGTTCTTTGCTTTTTCAGAAGCTGGTATTATCTAGTCTGGAAAATTAATTTTCCCTATTTTAATAGGCGCTAAGGATAGTGTACCTTAGACAAATTCAGGCTGATATTTTGAGCATTATATTAAATTAGCATAGAAGTATGTCAACATTATCTCTGTAGTGCATGTTTTAAAGGCAATCAACTTCACCTTACATACGTCACTCTCTCAAACGTACATAATAATTGGTGAGCGCCCCCAATGGTGATGCATACATTCTTAATGAATGATGTACTCTTTTATTCCTTCTTCGTCGTCGTCCTGGAAGTGACCGAAACCACTTAGAATGGAATTTCTCTCAGTAATGGAACTGATGTTTCCCACCACGTTGTACTCTCTTCATCAGAATACACAACTCTCAAATTGTGTCCTTCATTCAGTTTGCTAAGCCATAGAAAAGACTCTAGGAATTGGTTGTAAATGTTTATGCTGGAATCTAGATCTGCGTTGTCACTAAAAATAGCAGACAGCATCATTACATATGTACCGTGACACGAAACAAATTTGTCGTTCAGTTCGATAAATAGCCATTGTTAAAATTGCTCTTTTTCTTAATGCAAACCTAGTCTCCCCTATTTAAAACTAAACTATGGTCTATATTGTCTGACGTACCGAAGCTTCAAACACCGATATTTCATCTTTAGGTTTTATTTCTTCTGGTGTTTTGGCCAGACGCGGTAACATATCAAAATATTGTACAGTATGCTTATGTACAAACTATTTGAGGTTCTTTGAATATATATTGCGACACTGGCATTGGTTTGAAATTTTTATTGGTGAAATAATTAATGTATCATTTTTGAAAATTATTGTTATAATTTCTTTTTAAAAGCAAATTAAGAAATTCAGTGCCTTTTTTGATTACCATTGGACATTTTTAACAACAGCATTTAAGACTCCCATAAACTCTGAACTTGATTTGGAGGTCAACAGAATTATCCTAACCAATTTTAAAAACACACCAATCACAAAATGCAAATATTTGTAAACTTGATTCCGTGAAGCTAACTGAGAAACATATGTGCTTGATCGACTTTCCAGTGACGATTCATTGTTACTACAGTGCTTTCATTTCTTTGAAATTATTTTGAATTGGCTTGTGTCCGTGTACGTGGATTGTTCTTGTAACAATTGTCGAACACTTTGCAGAGGCAAACCTTTATGTTTGGTTTTGGCTGCATAATACAATTTTTAGTTTATCCTTATTGAGCTGCAATGGCAAAATTACAGTAAATCCTGGCCTAAGATTTATATATGTCGCTGCTGTTTAATAACTCACTCAGTTTTCAATGCTCTTTTTTTCTGTAATATTTTGGATGACAATGCTTGACGTTTCCGTCGAGCATTTCTTTTAAAAGACAGGTTCTTTTCCACCATTTGGAGAAAAACCTGGCGATGTTAGCAAGATCGTGGAGAAAATAAGGTAAATCATGTCCATCACTTATTTTATTTATGCTGGCATTCGTCTTCACTGATTGTTGGAACATCGTAACAACCTAGCCTTTGGTGCAGATGGACAATGCAGTGTTGTCAGCGAAAAAATGCATCGGTTTTTATTTGGACCTGTCCAATAAACTGCAATATTCCTGTTCTCTCCTGAGTGTGTTTCTAATTGGATGATATATCTTTGGCTGTTGCAGCCGCCGCTAGAGCAATTCGGAGAAGACAATGGCGTAGAACTAGAAGTCTTTTTAGAGATGGGTTTCCATTTTTTTTATCAGATTGGGAAACAGTTATCTTAAATCCTGTTTGACTGACACCATCAATAACCGATCAAAATTGGAAAAGAAAAGGAAGGAAAGATGGTCGCAAAATCAAGATTTTTGTGAATACGTGTGCGTTCTAGACGCATAAGATCTTTGTTGAAATGTCTGTTTTTTTGTTGCTGTTGTTGAAGTGTTGATTTTGTTTTACTTCTTATTCTTCTTCGTATTCGTATTATTATTATTATTATTATTATTATTATTATTATTATTATTATTATTATTATTATTATTATTATTATTATTATTATTATTATTATTATCATTATTATTCACATCAAAATATTCGAATGGAAAAAAATATTTTGTAATATCAGATATGGTCTTTGGAAAGTCTAAAATCTTGACGATTTTCCCCTTGATCCTGGCTCCATACAACCGTTCTCTCTCTCTCTCTCTCTCTCTCTCTCTCTCTCTCTCTCTCTCTCTCTCTCTCTCTCTCTCTCTCTCTCTCTCTCTCTCTCTCTCTCTCTCTCTCAGTCTGTCATATATAAACGACATATCCAAACCCCTTAAACTTCCATTGCTTTGGGGGGGGGGTTTATTATTAACACAGCATTAACCTTCTTTTACTTACGATCTCCGATTCTGTTCAGCAGTCTGGAATTGTGTCAAATATGCTGCTTTATTTATAACATACATCTGAATCCTTTCTTTTTCAAGTGGCCAACTGTTCTGTTTTTTTCTTTTTAATTCTCTGATCGATATTGAGTTGTAGCATAAATATCTTTTTATTTTCCTTCACTAAAAACATCACGACACTTTCAAAGTGCAGCTTATCTTAAATTTCTGAGGTGTATCCGGGTCATTTGAAATGCTTCTAATTTGTGATCGCTCTTGGCTTCCTTGTTACACATACCTATGATGATGGCATACTAGTATTTAACTTATTCTTCTATGTTATTTATGTGTCCTGTTTTGCCCATGCTCGGACCAGTATTCACTTTGTTCTCTGGTCGGTTGGTTGAGTGATGTTGGTCTTCCTACGAATGTTAGACTTAATGTTACCTTTGATAACCTATAACTAAGATGGCTGACATGTGGCGCTTGCACAGTGGCCTCAGTTTCTTGTGAGAAGGAACATCGTAGTTATGAAGTCGCCATCTTTGTTCATATTCTTGCAAGCAGTAAGCCTTAACTCTTCCTTTCGCATTTTGTAATCAACACTACATGTCTTCATTTTCTTTTCAATCTGTAGATTTTATGATCTGATATTTTTCTCATTTTCGAGAAATTCAAGTTGCAAAATGCTTGAAAGCATAACATTTACATATCTAGTGAGGACACTTGAAAACTACAAACAGAATTTACCTATCAGATTTACATAAGTCATAATGTATGTAACGTCAATATAGTCAACAAAATTTTTTGTGAAACTGGTACATTTCAAAGATCATGATGCCAGCAAGTAGTTTTTATTTTATTTAATCAGGCATTTTTTGGAATCTGGTGCTAAAAACTTATGGTAAATTATATGAAACATCAAAGTCTCTAAACCCTCGATCACGGGAAATCTGGAACTATATTTACAAAAACAAAATAAATTCATCGATATTCTTATTTCACTGTTTGTAAAAGAAAATAAACTGATCATGAATTCACGTGATAAAAAAAATTCTGATGTCATTCAGTTTATTTAAATCAGATTACTACTCATTTGAGACAAAGATGGTACATATGCATTTTTGTGATCAATACGACACAAACAGACGGCGATACTCAAACATTTTAAAGTATTTCTTGTGTCAGTGACTACAGACAGGCGGGCAGCGATCATGAAAGAAATAAACGATAACTACAAAAACCCAGGGTGAAGACTATTTATAATTTGTAAGTTTGTTTCAGCATCTGCATCAAGGCTTAGTTACAACTTGTAAAGATTTAGTGGTAAGGAACTGAAAGGCCTGATTGTGGTCATGTTAACCATTTTCTCATCCTGGAATTCAATACTAGGTTCTTCCTACAATCAAACGAATATATTAGCCATATGGCCGACTGTAACACATTGTTGCAACCGATGACTGACACACGAGGTTTGTCGCCGCATTTGCATAATAATACTCTGAACCCTGAGTGTCTCCAATCAAGGCGTCCCAATAGATATGGTCTACTTATGAAACTATAATCACAGAAGCATACTTTTTACCATGTGGCTCTCTCGAAAAACGGTTATTCTGGAATCGTCTGCTGGATCGATCAGCTAACATTTCGATAGAGATATCTTTTAATCAGAAGTGACATTTAACTGTTCATGCTTGTAAACAAACATTTCTTAAACTGTAATACCGACCTTCATGAAAATACAAATATTTACTCTTTTAGTGGACATGTCAATCCTTTTTTAAAAGCAAAACCACCCATTCCACTTCACCCACCAGAAATATGGCTGGCAGCCAAAGATCTCGTCTATTTTATTTTATTTACATTATAATCTAAGATCGCTTTTCCATTTCATGGATGTTTCTTGTTTAGTTGAATTTGGTTTAATGGGATGACCTCCATGCCTAATCAATGTTGACAGCGTATAATCTAAAGCATGTTGCGATACATCCTGGTTTTATTGATAACATGAGAAGGCATGATTTTTTTTTATATAACTGGACTTGGTTTCTTTGTTTATGGTGAATTGGGATAAAAAATAAAATATTTTCCTAATTCTTGGACTGCAATAGATTTTGTTTCGCTTAATTTCCAAGTGACACCACTAATTAAACTGAAGTAATAATACTTTGTATTCTCAGAAAAATAGGGTATTGTCGTTGAGGACATTATTAATACGTGCATGTATATTTCCGGAAACCGCACGAACACAAATACTCTCTGATAAACAATTTTAACTATACCAAGCGATGTTGTATTCTTGTTATTATTCATATCCATAATAAATCTCAATATTGTATGAAGTACCACAAACAAGATAATGGAACTCTCAATTTGTGGAAACAGTTTGAGAAAAATTACAAAGTATGTTTCTAGTACATCGACTAAGTCAGCAAACAATTTTTTTTTGATCTTATTCAGAAGCTGAAGGCATACCTTTCTCTTCAACAACAATTTTTCCTTAAGATGGATTTCATCAAATTTGCTGTTTACAGTAGAGAAAAGGAATCCTCATGTATCAAGACGTTTGCAAAAATGGCTAGTGTTCTGTTTTTAAAGGCGAAATAGACGGACTGTTTTTCATACATTCATGCATGCACGCACGCACGTACGCAAGCACACACTCACATACATACATACATACATGCATGCATGCATGCATGCATGCATACATACATACATACATACATACATACATACATACATACATACATACATACATACATACATACATACATACATACATACATACATACATACATACATACATACATACATACATACATACATACATACATACATACAAAACGAGCGATTGCCATCTCATCTCTGTCCGATTTGGTTATATTCTAGGGCTTCGTCAATGTGGGAATGTAAGAAAGATTGAAAGGAGTTTCTGGTGCGTCGGTGATTCGTGCATTTTGTTTTGTTCTTTCAGTTTTCACGGGTTCTTTCTCCACCAAATATATTGGCTATCATGTATATAACCAATCATGCGCTGGGAAATGGCGTTAAACCCAAAAGAACACATACAACAAGTATATAAACGTGTGTGTGTGTGTGTGTGTGTGTGTGTGTGTGAGAGAGAGAGAGAGAGATTTATAAAAACAAAGACATAAACATAGAACGAGACAGAGATATACTTGCACATACAATCTAAGTCCCTACTCACCATTCCCAATTGAGCCAATTAGAGTTAGAATCATTCGTTCCATGAAAACAATTACAATTTGATCAAATTGTTAATTAAATTGCCCATAAGGCTTATAGCATGAAAGTCAACATTGGTAATATTCCTAAGGAATCCTCAAATGCGAGCTGATACATTTTTGGAGGAAGTTATTTTGATGGCAGGTTAACAATTGTATGACAGGAAAGTGATTCAAAGACAGGGTGTTGGGATGATTGTATGTCGATGTGTACTCACCTATAGACGGCGAAGAGAGGCACAGATTAATACCCAATTCGAATAAGTTTTAGCCAGCCTATCTACACCTACCTTCATACATATCCACCTATCCACTACCCCATTTACCTATCAATCTAACCATACACCAACCTTTTACAAACTATCCTGTCGATCTTCAAACAGACAGACAGACAAAAACAAACTGGGAACGAGGGAGAAAGACATGTATATGCATCTTAAAAACAGCATCCTACCTTGTCCATGCCAAGAAAGTAGTAACTCGATGCAGGAGAAATAAATTCCACCACACATTTAAGATGTCACCTTGTAACAAATTCAAAGATACAATAATACAGAACAAAAAATATAAATACCGAAATACCTGCAAACCAAACTACAATTGTACCTAACTACCACTGTTTACATGTAACTAGAAATGGATTAAATCGCATTTTGCCTCACAAAAATTACATGCGTATTCAACGTGGAAACGTTTACAGAAAATAAACGTTAGAAAATATCATGTTTTGGAAAGTCCCTTGTTTGTGGATTATTAATGTATATTTCACTGGAATAAATCAACAGATTCATAAAACAAGACAGTTATTCTCTCAGTCGACATTTTTGTTGTTTAATTAGGTTACTGAAAAATGTGTACTTTTGCAAGATAAAGGTAGCCTAAAAGGTGAAAATGTAATTCATAGCTTTACAATGACGTTCTTTTTTTCTTCTTTCTTAATGTTACAACCGTCAACTTTTAGGTTTTAGGTTTTACATATAATATATATATATATATATATATATATATATATATATATATATATATATATATCTATATATATATATATATATATATATATATATATATATATTTACATGGTAAATATATTTTTTAAATTGGAGTGTGATGGATAAGCACTTGTTTTTAGAAACAGCTGTGATTGTCTCAGTTCCATGAATTAATTAGAGGAGGGCAGAACTTTCTTAGAAAACATAGGAAATAAGAACTATTAAGAAAAAATATACTATATCAGTGATAAGGATGTAACTTATTTTGTTTTATGTACGTGGTCCATATACTATCATTTATAAAAGTCCTAAAATCGAAAACAACAAATAAATTCTAGATACAGAAATTAATTTACAAGCGATTCATATATGTTTACATAATTCGTTTCTACATAAAACCAATTTCATAGAAATATACGAATTCAATTCTTTATAAAAGTGTTAGAAACAGACTATTTTGGGGTATGCTGTCATGCAAATAATTACCAATGCCATGAGGAAAAATTTATTTCAAATATATTATAACCATACCATCACAGTGCTGTAATAGTAAGTTTGGATAATCTCTCTCTCTCTCTCTCTCTCTCTCTCTCTCTCTCTCTCTCTCTCTCTCTCTCTCTCTCTCTCTCTCTCTCTCTCTCTCTCTCTCTCTCTCTCTCTCTCTAAATCGATAAGGATAATAAACTTCATTACCATTTGTTCCAATATCCTCAGTACTAACTAGTTATTTATGTTTTATCAATAAATCGATAACTCAATCAATCCATCCATCAATCAATCAGTATGTCTTTCTAAAAAGGTATTTACTGACGAAAGTCATTCTCTTGTTCAAGTGAAAAAAAAGCATTGCGGTTTTTCTTACATAAACAATTATCATACATCATGTAGTCAGAATGTACTTGTCATCGCCATCATAATTACTTAGAATTCCGGGTTTCTTGGGAATTTCCCGAAATCGTCCATTATACAAAATATAATTCTGAGTAAAATGTGTATTTAGAACACATACATGGTATGATAGCGGAAATTATACAATCACTGCGAATATTCATTCGTCATTCGGATGAGTTATTACAATTTGTCTGATATGAAACAGCGAATTAATGCAATAAGAAAGATTTCTTATAATTAATGTATTATTATGACTAATAAGAGATACACAGTCGGATAAAGGTAATAAAAACGTCAGTCAGCATTTCTTTCTCAGATGGCCAAAAGTTGGACAAACAAATGAAATGGAATTCATCGTCTACCAAAACAACATTTGGTTTTTCAGACATGAATCGTAAAACTTCTACTATGTGTAAATTCTACTATACATACATGTCTCTTACTTCCAACGTGTGTGATGTGATGTGATTATAATTTTTAGCGTAGCTTTAAAACATTTTCAGTCACATCGCTGCGATATCTGTCTCCATTATATCAGTTTAGAGTGATGTCTAGTACTGGGGCATCATGATTGGCAACAAAAGATGACGTGTTATTTGGATATTGATTGTTATGGTACACTTCAATATTTAATATGGATGTTGCTTTAATAGATAATGAATACATGCAGTATTAGGGTAATAACGCCGCCTGTAGTGTAATACTGTGCAGATGCATGCCGCTGTATTATATTCGGTCGTGACTCCAGTGGAAGGTTGTTCTTCTACTGATAACGCAACGTAAAAAAAATCGAACCGAGTATCATAATATATAGGTTTTCCCATAATGGAAAATCAACTCATTACGAACGAATCCAAAAAAGACACGCAGATACACTATATATTGTTACGACTCCATGGTCTGAAGCTAAGTAAGAAAAGAGAGAAATAGCTAACAAATTTTGTAAAATTTAACAAATAATATATTTCTCCGAGCTAAATTTAAAAAGAACTTACAGTGCTGTCAATTAAATCCCAAAGAGTCTTGTAAGTCATATCAATTGTCCAAATGTATAAGGTTCTGATTGAATTCCATTGATAAACCAAAAAAAAATTTTAAAAAATTAATGTGTTGATGTGTCTACAGTCTCGACTGTGCTAATATGCAAATGAATTGGATTATGATCATATACTAACAGTTTTTTGACGTATCACAATAATATAATCCAAAATAATCTTGTCTGAATTCACTATAATTCCAAATAAATGTTACAGTCCGTGAATATTATTAAGTACTTTGTAATTACAATGAACAATAATTTGAATCAATAATGGAGCTCTCTCTCTCTCTCTCTCTCTCTCTCTCTCTCTCTCTCTCTCTCTCTCTCTCTCTCTCTCTCTCTCTCTCTCTCTCTCTCTCTCACACACACACACACACACACACACACACACAAACACACACAATTACTCACACGCACACACATCCATTAACCACACCCACATTGTAAATAATGTTTATATTCCTACTTAAACATTCATGAATGAGATAACAAGGTAGGAAGAACAAATTTAGTAAGTTTCTTGTTCCAAAATAGATTTATTAATAATATTATTACAAATGAAAGCTGATATCTGTCTGCATAGGTTCGAGTCTCGGGGTCGGCCAAAAGTGGGCACGTGAGAACGCTCGTCAGTAGCTTCTCGTAGGTTAATGGTTCTTTCCTGGATTTTCTCGAGTTCTTCCTCCACCATTTATAATGGCCGCCATGTATATCCTATTTTGTGCTGAAAAATGGCGTTAAACCTCATAACAACAACAACAAATAAAAGCAAGAGACATATATTGAAATAATAATAATAATAATAATAATAATAATAATAATAATAATAATAATAATAATAATAATAATAATAATAATAATAATAAAAAAAACAATGTTTCCATAGTAATTGTAATGGTATCAATTTAATTTCATATTTCAAAATTGTTTGAAGTAATAATATACATATTGGGATACATATAGGATACAGTCAGACCCTAAGATATATTTCTAGAATTTCCTAAACATGTAAAAAAAACCACCCACCCACACCATATATATATGGTGTGGGTGGGTGTGGGTGGGTGTTTGTGTGGGTATGTTCAATATTTATACTAAGATTTAAATTATCATTTCAAAACTTGATACACAAATGCTAATACTAGTGAAAAAAATTTTAACCCACTTTAACACCTTTCTAACCTAGAAAACATTGAGGCACACGAATAGACAGAATTTAAATAGAATTGGCAGAACAATACGTATTGATTCACAAAGAAAGGTTTCAAGAAGCATACATTTTACTGTTGTAAACACCAAGATTTGAACGAATGATTCAATAATATTGAACACATTTGAACAAGGCCAACAGTTAAAATATTAACAATTGGTCTTTTAAAAGTATATCTAGACATAATGATCAAAGAAAGCGCCCTCATACTCACGAGAGCATATTCAGTTTGGAGCTACTTTAGCATAGCAAGGTATCTAAATATATTAAATAGACATAAAATGGATACATTTATAGTTTTTTTGTTGAAAATGTACATTACTAATTAGTACAGTGAATTAGCGAATTATAAGAAGATATTAGACAGGATTGAATATTTAATATTACACATAGACCTTTCTGAATGGATTGAGAACACGACACTTGAATTCAAATGAATAAAAAGTCATTCAGGTTTTATGATATTGAAACAAATTTAAATATTCCACCACCCACCAACCAAACTATCTTCGGAGGGCATACGATTACAATTTGGATAGATACTGAGAATTTTCCAAATGCTGTGTAATTTTCCCCGATCTTTCCCTCCTCTTGACTTGGGCTTTGATGTTTTGGTTCTTGGATAATAACCCAAACCATCGAGCCTGGCCATAACAAATGGCAGAGATTGATATTTATATATCAACCACTATTAGTCTCCAAATCTTCGAAATATAAAGTGGTCAAATCCCCAGGAACATAAGGCCCGGCAGAACATCAAAGTAACTATATAACTAAACCTAGGACATTTAGTTCCCACAAACTTAAAATTATAAGGTAGTAAATCCAGCACCACCTTGCTCCGTATATAGCTGAACCCAAACAAAATAGAATTTCATTTTAGTCCCAGTGAAACAAACACGACTCAAATCATTACCACTATCAAAATCAACCCAAGACCTAAAAACATAAAAGATGATTACAAACCAAAACCATCTGTCCAAGCTGCACCAGGTGGAAAAATTTACAATCAGCTCAGAAACATAACATTTCAAAACTGAGACATGATCAAAAATTAAGAAATTTGCGGATTTTTATCTGTCTTTTTCCGTATCTGACTATACTATTATCAGCATAGAGACTCTGTCCTAAATGCCTCCAAGACGACAACTTGAAGTTCTGGAGTATATGGGGATAAAATTAACGTCCACAAATCAATGTATGCCTTAAGGTCACGTTGATGTGGCTCTCTTGTCCTGTGTCTTGTTACTTCGGCTGGACAACGTGATTAGTAAGTGATGTGTGCTCACATAAAAGCGTACTGGAATGAGGTACTTCTTTCCTCACGTATAATAAATTATTAAGCCCACGGTAATGACATTAAATAGTGGCACATGCCCTAATAGGCGAGTAAAACTTTAATCAAAGATGAATCAGTCAATAAACCAGTCTATTAACCATCGTTGACTTGTCAGAAGCCAAATAATGGAGATAAACAAGGTCGGAAGAATGGATGAAGCACTACTTCACCTAAAATGTGCTCGCCACCTTCAGGATTAAGTCAAGGATTAGGACTTTAAATGGCACCAGAATGCTGGCCACCTTCAGGATTAAGTCAAGGATTAGTACCTTCAATGTTACCAGAAGACAGCTACGCATTTAAATATAGCTAAAAGAAATGTCCTCTCGACGCTGGCGGAAGAAGTAGAGGAGGACAAAAGAAGATGGAAAAATAAAAGCTGCAAAAAGTCGTCTGTCCTGTAAAACCGATTTGTGGTTCTCCAACACAATAACAGATAATAAGATTCCCAGGATCAAGAACTGGGAATTGGAGTTCTGGTGCAGTAACCACTTCCACATCTTCAGCAACACACAGAGGTAAAATCCACATCCACAAGTACATCGTCAGCGTCAGAGGAAAACAACATTCTTTACAGTCTGTCCAAAAATAAGGTTGGGGCACTGAAACAACAAAGTCACTTTCAGCAATCCCAATCTCAATCAACCCATGGGGTGGACATCGATGGCGTAGACGCTCTGTGTGGAACTAGACCTGAGAGGTGTGGGTATTGCCTATGTGAACTAGAGAAACAAACGGCCCTTTCAAAGCCACCAAATTTTTACAAATGGGATATTAATTAACTTGCATAATTAGTTGCGTTTTATCTGCATGAATATTCTTATCTTTAACCCATAACAAAACTATTTTCTAGGGAAGTGTATAGTAGTGTGTCTATACAAACCTGATAAACTGGAGGTAGTATGTTTGGTGGATGCATTTGTCTTTGTCTTTATGGAACACTTATTTGCTTTTCAACGGTGCGTGTAAGGGAATAGTGTGTTGTTGTATACTAATAAAGACAGTTTCTTATGTCCGCTCAATATTTTTAGATGCATTGAACTTTTATGTAATGTGAACTGTAGATTGTGTGAGGAATGATTTCATTCACGTTCTTGATTCATGCATCTAAAGAGGTATGTTCTTGAGTCATACTTTTCGTCGACAATCAAATAATAATGACAGAAACCTAGCCTTGTAAATTAGAAAGCTACAACAAATTAATTAACTTAATAGTGGGATTGGAGAAACTGCTAGTACACGTAGAGGCTGAGTTTTACACTCAAAGTCGTATTATTAGAGATGTGAGTTGGACATAAAAAATCCAAGATACTGGTGGGAAAAGTGGTTAGCAGAGGTAGGTGAGATAAAACGGTATCCTGTGAGGAGGACAGAAATAAAAGAAAGACAGAAAAAGAGAAAAAAAGACTTTCAATGCTAGTAGGTCCAGTAGAAATTAGACCAATGTGACATCCGGGTTAGGTCCCTATCGAGGAGAAAGAAGAAATAATCACCTAGAAGTAACCATGGAAGAAATGGTGGAAAAATGGTGGCCAAAGAAGAAAACGAAGAATAAGATATTTAGAAAAGAGGTACTGCCTAATGATTGTCATATATGTTTTTCTATGTGGTGTGTATACAATTATTCCTTTGTATATATTAATATTATACTTCTCGTTTGACACTACAAAACACTTTTGACCCCATACAAAACTTTGACTTCCAAGTGGCACACTCATGTTAAACCAGTGGACAAATTTAACATGGGATTTCCATTGCCTACTATTTGCAAGCTAAAGGACAGATTTCACCATAAATATTTTATTTTTTGCTTTCAATGAAAGAACGCATTTTAGACCGCTAGCAAGCTCATCTAGCGCAGTATAATGCATTATTATATTTAAAGTAAGAAAATGAAATAATTATGTTCACTCTCTGATGGTTGTCTTTTAGTTTACTATTGTGTGTATTTACACTACTATTAGTACTAACAAGCAGTTCTGCTATGATGCTAACGCCGCTTACATTTTGTCCAGCGAAGTTTTCTTCAAGTAATTTTTATGCTGTTGCTGAGAAAAAATATATATATCACATGTCGCAGTTCCATTATCATTGCTAAATATAAACTATCTTGCATATATGGAGGAGGAATACCGACATAATTATATCCATAGAATTACGGCGGTAACCCCCCTCCTTATATGCCCGTGCGATGCAGTGTGTCAGTCTGATCTGAACAATGGCGTCTATTGACCTGTTGATTTCACGTGTCGAATCTCAGGAGAAATCAACCATTTTTAGGTTGTATGTATAGGGTCAGATTTGAGTGTTTGGTGTGCAGTCACACATGTACCAATATAGATCGAATTCATTTATAAGTGTTCTTCAAAATATAAAATGAATTAGGCTTATGTTGTTGTTGTTGTTAGGCTTATATTGTTGTTGTTAGGCTTATATTGGTATTGTATTGATTCCATGACTTAAAAACACATAATTCGTGAGATAGTCAGGTTAAGTCTAGTATCCTCCGAGCCTTCTAGAATATCATTTGACACCCTCGGAGTTCATATGGGGCTACTATACACCGAATATTTAACACCGAGAAGTACAGACGTCTTTTAATATATCCATGTAATAACAGGAAATCATGTAAGCATCAGTCCGAACTATACTATCTCATTTTGTAAAATGTTTCAAGAGTTATTGATTTAGAATTTTGACGTCATTTCATGAGGTTTAAGCCATTCACGGTATCGAAATCGCAGATCAGAAAGATTATTCGTGACAAATCCATATGGTTAAATATTGGTAGAACATTTGAATCATTAACGACTTTAATTTGTTTCTAACTTCTCTCTAATCTTAATTGTTGCTGTATTGGCTAAACGATAAACATCGTCTTAGTACTGGAACAGTGACAAGGAAACGTACTACCAGCAAAGTTGAAGAAATTTCAGCAACAGGACTCAACTCTTACACAGTTACATAAACACGCTGAAGAAGTAACGGGGGAAAGAATTCCGAATGGCGAGGTGAAATTTATGTACCAGAAGGGAATCATGTACCGCCAAGCAAGGAAAGGACACGAGCACTTCAAACAAGTCATGCCCATGGCTAAGCGAGTCGAAGTATTAAATCTTGCACATGAAAGTCTTATGGGTGGTCACATGAGAATTAACAAGACGCGTGAGCATCTTGTCAAAGAATTCTACTGGCCAGGGGTCCAGAGAGATGATAAACCAGTTTGTCTCTCATGTGACAAGTGTCAGAGAATGGCATAGAAAACAGATCAGCGACCCAATCCCTGGGGAAATAAATCTCTTATAGATGAATCATTCCACCATCACGCAATGGATTTAATCGGACCGATAAAACTCGTTTACCTAAAAGGAACTCGATACATTCAGACGTTCGTTTTGATTACGCTTCATGCTATCCGGATGCTGTCGTATTACTCAATATCGATTCGGAAACGGTTGCTAAAGCTCTGATTGGGATTTGGTCACGAGTCGAAGTACACGACGAGATCCTGACCGACCAAAAGGACGTGATTCACGAGTCATGTGATGCAAGAGGTGTTCCGACAGATGTCGATTAGGCTTCTCATTACCACGCCGTATCACCCCACCCCTTAGTACAACGGACTGGTCGAACGGTTTAAAGGGACTCTGAATAACACCCTTAAGAAGCTGTGTGAAGCCCATCCTAAGGATTTGTATCGGTATTTTCTTGGCATGCTATTTGCATATTGGGAAATTTCGCAAGCAAGGTTGGGTTTTCCACCTTGGAATGCCTATATAGATGGACCGTACTTAGGCAATTATAGACTGTTGAAGAAGTATGTAATCCTATCAGTACGTCACTGTCTTACGTAACAAACTGTAAATACGTTTTCCGCTTAAAAGGAGAATCTCAAACAGGCGGTGTCTCGTGAGGCTAGATCCTACAACGGGCCTTCGAGCCAGTACAAGGCAGGAGACAAGATGTTGATGCTGTTACCCCAAGAACACAACAAGCTACGATTTTGTTGGATATGGCCGTACGTTGTAACCGAAAAGGTTGGGGGTCAAACCAACCGCTAAAGGCTACCGACTAAAAAGAAACTTTACAAAGCCAATCTCCTTAAGAAATATAGAGAACGAGAGCCCAATCGCGATTTCATTGTTATGGCGATCGTCAACTAAAACGCCAAAGGCGACATGGAAAACATGAACATTATTCAGAGTTATCCATCGACGAAGGCCGAAACATCCTCGGACGTGGAGTATGACCCTATGTTAACTAGGGAGCAGCGGAAGGAGGTAGAGACGTAGTTAACAGGGTATTCCGATGTACTTATGGAGCTACAAGGAGAACATCACTCGTCGAGTTCAGCTTAGAACTAGCGATCGAATGGCCCGTTCAATTTAAACCCCATCATTTACCCCACGCGATGAAACAAGTAGTAAGGGAAGAAATTGAAGAAATGATTTTTCTGGGAGTTATCGAACCAGCGTACAGTTTCGCAGTTGTCCTAATACAGAAGATAGATGTCATTCATCGTTTTTGAGTAAACAATGGAAAACTGAATCAGGTCGAAATGTTATTTGACCCAGAACATATTTTTGCCTTCGCGTGTACGGCGAAATATATTTCGAAGATGTATTTGTCTAAGGGCCATTGGCAAATCCTAGTAGCAGAAGATGATAGGTCCAAACTTACGTTTACTACGCATGACGCAGAAAAGAACACTTCTAATGTTTTTAAAATGATGATGTGAATGTTGTTGGATCCCTTGCTCCAAAGTGGTGTATTCAACTATTGTACGATCTCATGCTAGCCACGAAGACGTGGAATAAACACCTAACTCTATTAGCAGGCGTTTTAGGACTGATGCGTTAAATTAGATTGACGGCTCGATTATCAATGTGTCACATTGGATTCCGGACATTAGACTATTTGGGTACACGCTGAGCCAAGGTACACTATCACCAGAGAAGTCCCAGCTGCGAAACACCACACGCCCCACTATTTAGACCTAAATAAGGTCATTCCTGGGTTTTGCCGGGTAAAACAGGAGGTTTGCGGCCAATTTCAGCTAGACTGCAAGACCGTTGTCTGATCTAACGAGGAAACGTTCCCCGAACAAGATTTTTTGGACGTATGCGTGTGAGCATGCCTTCCAAGATTTGAAAGATAGACTGACATCCGACGCTGATATTCGTCTACCAGATTTATGTTAAGGAGTTCCTATTTATACACACTATGCGTGTGATATGGGTCTTCGAGCATTGCTAGTGCAGAAACATGGGATGATGCTTTTTCTCGCCGCTTATCGGAGTCTGAAGCTGACCGCGGCCGAAAAGAAATACTTCGTATTGGAGAATGAATACCTTAGAATCGTATTTGGTATATACTGTTCGTGTCATATTTGTATGGGCGGAAATTTATCTTGCAGACCGACCATGAGCCACTCGCATATTTCGCACAAGCGAAGATATTAAATGGACGCCTGATAAGGTGGTCATTATATCAGTTCCTAATGCAGATCAGATACGAAAAGGGAACCGAGAACTTGAGTGCGGATTAAATGAGTAGGAGTGACGAAGCTGATAATTTAGATGAGCAGAATTATCGAATATTGTGCCGTATATTCGTGTTCGTTGTTAGCGTTTAGCTTTGTTAGGACTTCGTTCTATTCATATTGGGAGTAATCATACCTATTCGCACTTGGGAGAAATTTTATGTGAATAAAATCATGATTTAATTCTCAAGCTTGGGGATGTCCCATGGTTACATTTAATAAGTAGTTAAGTGCACCTGGGATAAGGTCAATACGTTTATGTAAGCTTACGAATACAGACCCGATTCGGGACACAACGAAACTGCCTGTCCTTTGTTTAACCATTACGCGACGACCTATTCGCAGTTAAATTCAAAGGGAATTCTACAACCAGGTAACGACCCCTTTGTTAGTTTTGCACTGAGTCAGTGATGTCACAACTGGCTAGGGGCAAATTCAGGTTTTTGGTGTCCGGAAATCCGAGAGTTCGAGGCAAGTGACAAATTACCCCATTGCAGTTTTCAAAGAGACCAGAGCCGATATGATCAAAACTGTCCGATTAGAATCTTAGGTGGAGTCTCAATACGCAATTTCACATTGTTCAGACGACACATAGTTTCGAGTCAGTACGTGTGCAAACGTGACCAAATGAGGACAGTAGAGAATTTGGGCGGCATTCCAATGTACACTGAGTAGCCGAAGTTAAAAAGCGGAAAGGAATTCTAGTTAAATTCGAGGATTGTACTCTTGAACGAAGGCTTCATGGAGAAGCTTTTCGAGTGGGTGTGAGAAGCGCACCCGATGATCGGAGAGTGTGAAGACACGTTGAGAGTACTTGGTGGGTCAATTCTGAAGCCAGCATTTTGTGTAGATGCGCAGTGTCGGAAGGAACCGTTGGAAGGACATAAGTACCAAAGGAGAAACAAGAATCGGACAGTTGAGAAACAGACAACACTAAAGGGAAACACTCTCATTCAAGACTTTAAATTCATATGATTAAATAGCAATTGGCAACTGTGGATATGTCATTGTTTGTATTTTCGGAAGAAATCATGATTGAGACATTTATCGATGAAATAGCTTAATACATTTGATATATTTAATTAATTTGTTAAACCTTTCGCTTTGAGTTATTTATGCACATAGACTGTCAGCATTGCTGACCGGGGGCTCGGGGGTTATTGTAATCCTTTGTATATATATATATATATATATATATATATATATATATATATATATATATATATATATATATATATATATATATATATATATATATGCAATAAACGGACAACGAACAGTGTGCAAAACATGCAACTAACTAGCCTGAGCGCTTTCGACCCATAATGAGTCTTTTTCAAAGGTATATAAAAAAAACCAGACAAAATAAACAAATAAGCATAAAAAACGCACTCGACACATTCTCTTTTTAATCTTTTATGAATCTTCTTAGTATCCTTTAATTACTACAATATGAATAAAATATCCGGTATAAAATCAAATATCCCGGATATAATATGCAGCACATAAGGGTTTACAAAGTAATAAATGTCGCTATGGCTCATACATTTCTAGGGAAATAGAAGCATCTTTCAGTATTTACATCAAGTCTATACAGTCTGGTTGAGACATAATGTATCTATAGGTTTAATTCATGCAGAGACAGTCATGTAGAGTTTCACAACGTTTTTCATGTTAGGCTGGTTAGTTACTAGTTTTGTACTGTTCGTCGTCAGTTTATTGCATCTATCTTAATCCCTGACACACGCGATCCCTTGTATCCAGTGCACTTGAAAGGGCTGATATTCGCCATATCATTTTTATATTCTTTATATATATATATATATATATATATATATATATATATATATATATATATATATATATATATATATATATATATATATATATACATACAGCATGCTGACACTGAACACTAAGTTCTCTGTGTACCGTGCTTAGCACTCTCCTGTACGCCAGCGAAACTTTGGACCCTGTATGCCTCTCAGGAGAAAAGACTGAGTGCCTTCCACATACGTTGTCTCCGTCGCCTACTAGGGATCACCTGGAACGATCGTGTGACAAACAACGAGGTGCTTCAACATACCAAAATTCTCAGCATGATCACACTCCTCCGCCAACGTCGAATGGATGACGGAAGGAACCCCAAAGTCATTCTATACTCTAAGCTTGCCTCTGGCAGAAGATCAATCAGACGGCCACATTTTTGCTTCAAGGATGTCTGCAAGCACGACATGAAAGCTCTTGGGATTGATGTCAACACCTGGGAAGAGCTTGCTCTCGACATGTCCAGCTGGCGACATGCTCTGTTCACTGGTCCGAAAGCCAGCGAGGAAAACTTATCACAGCGTGCTGATGAGAAAATATCTCAGAGGAAGAGGATCCAGTTCCAACCCAGACCTGACTCAACCTTCAAGTGCAGCAACTGCAGTAAGGAGTGCCACTCCCGTGTGGGGCTCCATAGCCACAGAAGACGCTGAACAACTACAAATTGGGACACCTCTCATGAGCGCATTTCCATCGTCTCTCGAGACTAACGTAAGCCAATAAACAAAAATACACACACATATTAATATATATATATATATATATATATATATATATATATATATATATATATATATATATATATATATATATATATATATATATATATATATATATATATATATATATATATATATATATATATGTATGTATGTATGTATGTATGCATGCATGCATGCATGTGTGTATGTATGTATGTATCGGATTTTGTTTCCGATATTCTTGTACCGTCCTGACGCCGCCTTTAAGTCAAATATCTTCGCGAATACAATATCAAATTTTATATTTTTTGTCGCCCGAGTATGAATATGTTCTTAAAATAGCTGATATTCCTCGTGTGTAAAATTATTTTTTGTGTTTGATTGCTAGGTGATACTTTTCATTGTGCCTTCTTTTAGACGATCGGCCGTAATTCTTTTTGTCATCAACATTGTTCTCAATATTGATGTCAACCAGTTCTTCCTCTATGTTCTGCTTTACCGAATAACCTTCTGAGTCATGATCTTGTTGCTATTGCAGGCGCTATTTCTGCTGATGGGGCTAGAGCGCTGGTAAAAGGTTAAATTCAATCTATTATTTTTAGCAGGAGCATTCTATTAGGATAATTATGTCTAAAATTTTGTAATAACATTACAACAATGGAATATCCTGTAGTTTGTGACATTAGACAATTAACTTTTCAAGAGATAGCTGTAGAAAAAAGCCGCAAACAAAATATTTTGCTAACAGGAGACGAAAGATAGATTTAAAGACGATATTCGATTTGAGAATTAATCTATTTTAATCCACTAAGAAAATTATTTTTTGATTAAATCTTTTAGATGGTGTTCATTTGTTAGTACCATTGGCGACCTTTGTTAATAAGTTTCGTCTTATCTCAAAATATTTATTAGCAGATTTAATCGACGGAAACTCAATCTCTTATGTTTCTAAATTAACTGGAACAACAGGTTGTTGTATTTATTTATGTCTGACAATACTGCCTTAACAATTTATTTGTTAAGGGGAAGCAACTCAATTCTCAAGTTTATTGTTTGTTTTGACCCAGTCGTGGCGGTAAAGTAATAAACCATTTGGAACTGGACCGCGAAGAACCTCATTAACAGAAAGGTGAGATAAGTATTTCACCTCAATAGTATTTATTCAACTAGCTTTTACAGGTAGTTTGTGTTATTGAATTTTCTAACAATTTACTTTTTTGTTTTAACATTTCTAACAATAACACGATCACTGGTCTCGTACGTATTATAAAGTCATCTTGCAAACTCGTATTTGTAATGTTATTGTCAATCACGCTGCGATTAAGATTAAATACTTTTTCCTGTGGGAATCTCACATTTAAAATTCTGCCACATAAATTGATATGTAAATAGTTTGGTGAAAGTTGTACTATTTAATCGTTTTACTCGAATAATATTACCAGCTGGTCTTCGTTTTCAAATAGTTTTTTTTTTAATATTGTTTACAACACCGAGTAAATTTTCAGCATAGACATCATGATAATGACCTTTGTGCTTGAAAAATCATTCAAGTCAAATAACAGATAGCTTGAATATCTCATTGCAATCACATGCAACATCAGTACTATGCTTTTGAATCGTTCTATATACTCTTTTCAAACTCTAGATCATTGACTTCAATACATTACAGTATCTTTTCCCTTTATTTAATAGTGGAAATAAGGACAGAATAAAATAAAGAAAAATTCATTAAATTCAGCAGTTAAAATAGCAATTATTTCATCAATGTTTCCAAGGATAAACAAAAGGCGAAGTGGGCAGAGACAAGAAGTAATGTATTTTATTCATTAAACAGTCAACAACAAGCACGTTGCATCAAGTATCATTATCAAAAAATAAATGTATCTTGAATGTGTATAAAAGTGTATTCAGCAATTTGATGTATTTTTGTCATTGTTATGCATAATGAGTATACATACAAAATTTAGAAAAGCTCGAAGCATTTTTCTTGCTTGCTGCAAAGTGCGACATAATACATATATGATGAGTGAAAATCTACGCTCAAGGGATAACTCTACCAAACAAAAAGGAAGCAATGTAAGAGTTTACATATCAATTTCCTTTTTCACATTTGAATTTTTGCTGCAGAAGATCTATAGTGTAGAGCCCGATCCTAATACATGTAATTCTTCTGCATCCAAAATACAAAATATATACCATTTAGTGCTGCTTATAATGCTGTATGCACTTTTGAAAGTAGTCTATAAAAAGAAAAATATTATCGCAGTGAAACACAAGCAAATCGGTTAATAAAAAATCCGATTGAAGAAGTAACAGAAACACCAGGTTGTGTCATGTTTCCTACTCCAATGACAGCGCCGACACCAGAACAACAAGAACAATTTCGCAAAACAGATTTGTGATTAAAACAATATTTAATAATAACAGTAGAATCAAATTCATTACGAATAACTCTGAAAAATACACATCATTCTTACTTTGCAAACTGCGATTCATTGACTTATTTCAGTTCCTACTAGCTTCATTAGAATCATTATTAAAAAGCCTCAGTATATTTCAAAACCTAACAGAACAAACATGCGAATATTCTAATCGTTTTAAAACAAAAAAGGTGTTTTACCCTTCCGAATACTCGTGTTGGAATATGTTTAATGAAACAAGTTTACCAGAATAAAAGACCAGTTTTAATCGAAATTGTACTTGGAATGAATAACTGATGAAGAATACTCTTACGTACAAGAAATTTGGAATAAGTTTGGTTGTAGAATATATGGTGATTTTCATGATTAATACTTGATTACTGATGTTCAGCTATTAGCAGATTTTGTTTTAAAGAGTTAAGGTCTCTCTGTTTAAAACCGATTACAGATTAGAAACAGCATGGTATTATTCTTTTATTGGCTTGCAGCATGGTATTATTCTTTTATTGGATTGTCTTAGAATCCTGCTTTAAAATCAAGTAAAGTTAACCTTCATCTTTTGACCAATTCTGAACAATATATTTTATCGCCAAATGATATGAGAGGGGACATCAGTGTAATAACAAACAATTTGCTCTTGCTAATTACAAGTACCTTTCAAGTTACAACCCTGAAAAACTATCAACTTAACATTATTTACCTCTGTGTAAAACAATCCCTATGATTGAGCGATATCATTTCTGCTGCTATGTTGTAGTTTCAAAACTGGATTAATGTTGATAATGTTTTAGACGATACAGATAAAAAAAAGTATCAGACCATGTTATTTATCTTGCTGAAATTGATCTTGATTACCCTGTTGAACTACACACGCTCCTCGTTGGTTATCCATTCTGACCTGATGAACTACACACGCTCCTCATCGATTATCCATTCTGACCTGATGAACTACACACGTTACTCATCGATTATCCATTCTGAACTCGATGAACTACTCACGATCCTCATCGATTATCCATTTTGACCTGATGAACTACACACGCTCCTCATTGGTTATATATTCAGACCTGATGAACTACCCACGCTCCTCATCGATTATCCATTCTAACCTGCTGAACTACACACGCTCCTTATTAGTTATCCATTCTGACTTGATGAACTACACACGCTCCTCATTTGTTATCTATTCTGACCTGATGAACTACACACGCTCCTCATCGATTATCCATTCTGACTTGATGAACTACACACGCTCCTCATTGGTTATCAATTCTGACCTGATCAAATGCTAATAACAGATTACATGGTTAGTAACTAGAACCATGAACTACAAGAGCAGCTTAATAATGATGGAAATCAGGTAAAGAAACTTGTTCCAAAATTTATTTAATAAACAAGAGTTACTTATGAAAGCAGGCAACTGATAATGTACCAAAAATCAACAAAATTCACAGGTATAAAAACTTAAATAACACTGTCTGTAACATAAACAAAAGAGCAGCTGCAATAAATAAATTTAAAAAATCCTCGTCTTTAAATCAATGAACAATAGTGTGTTCGGTAAAATCGTTGAAAATATCAGAAACTGGGCTGATATTGAAATAACTAATAGTGTTGATCGCAGAAACAAAATAGTAGCAGAGGACAGATGCGTGCCAATCAAATCATTAACGAAAACTTAGTTGATGTTCACAGGATAATACAAATTACGTCAGCGCTACGATTTTAGATATCAAACACTTTGATTTACGAATTTCATTATGGTTTGGCAAACAGAAGATTAACAACGAACTTTGGTTTACTGCCACAGATATATTTTTTCCTGATGTTCACAATCACATTTGCAAATTGATTAGTTGGTTATTTTATTTTCAAGTTTCTTTTTTTAGTCACTATAAGACTCATTTATGACTTAAACAAGAACTGAACGATAATATATTTAAAAAGCGAGCAAACGATATTTCTATAAAAAAAAGTAATATAAACAAGGTCACTGGATTCGAAGATCATACATTAGAGTTAGCAGGAGAAGAAAGTCATTTGGAAATGACGATGATCAGATCAAATTGTTACAAAATAGAAACAAGCGTTGTAATACATTAATGCTTGTGAAATAATGATAAAAGATACCGCTGTGATGGCATTAACATTATGGTGTATATAAATGCGATGTTAAAAAATTGTGCTGTAAATAAAAATGATTATTACCTAAAATACAAACAACAGAAAAGATATTTGAGGCAGATTTCACTGGATAAAAGATAGGTTGCATTTGCATTGTTTGCCAGTACTCGTGTTGGTAGCAGTGTACATACATAGAGTAGTAAGCTAATTGCCGGCATAACATTAATATAAATATTTCACTTTTATTTTTAATATAATTGTGCATTCTAATGGGAGAGATCAACCTACGAGCGTTAGCAAGAGGGTTTAGTCTGGTTCGGTATAAAATATATTGAAAGTAAAAAAATAAATAATTTATATACTTTGTGTGCTGGAATCTGTCATTTACCTACAGTGACACACATTAAAGTTACTATGTTACCGAAAACTGAGATCAGCCGCTTCTAACAATGTTACTGACTGACCATAAAGAATCGCTCACACGTTATACCTATGGGCACATATCACCTATATAATAAATCTCTCCAAGAGTTGGCTGCATGTTAACTACGGTAGCCTATATAGATTTCATCTAATCCCCAGTATGAGCGTATTTCTCTAAATGCAAAGATAGGATACATACATGCATACATACATACATACATACATACATACATACATACATACATACATACATACATACATACATACATACATACATACATACATACATACATACATACACACACACATACATACATACATACATACATACATACATACATACATACATACATACATACATACATACATACATACATACATACATACATACATACATACATACATACATACATACATACATACATACTTACATACATACATACATACATACATACATACATACATACATACATACATACATACATACATACATACATACATACATACATACAAAGATAGGATACATACATGCATACATACATGCATACATACATACATACATACATACATACATACATACATACATACATACATACATACATACATACATACATACATACATACATACATACATACATACATACATACATACATACATACATACATACATACATACATACATACATGCATGCAAGATATATAGCATGCTATCCCACCCAGTGACATTATCTTGACACCAGGACGACCAGTTCTAACACTAACCTCTTAATGCTGAGCGCCTAGCGAGGCAGCTGTATGTAAACGCCATTGTCATACATCTTAGGTATGACTTGGTCAGGGTTCAAAACCACGACCTCCTGCATCCGAGGCAGACGCTCTAGCCACTAGACTATTGGAGCAGTCGCTTATTACGTGATAACTGAAATGCTGATATTTTGATTTTATATATATATATATATATATATATATATATATATATATATATATATATATATATATATATATATATATAAGAAAGGAAATGCCATTTGAAAATAAATTTACAAAACAATGAAAGATTTACGGTGTTTTCACAATTCCTTTTTGATTATGGTCAAGTAGATAGCTCAGTACAGCGACATCACCGCTTTTTGTTGCATAATGAACCGCTGTTAGCTTATTGCTGTCAACAGAATTCAACATATTAGGATACGTCTCTACCAAGTATTTTATCATATCTAAATGACCATCAAGGCATGCTATGTGCAGCAAAGTCTCTTCTTGAGAGGTTCTACAGTACGGATCTGTGCCACGATCGATTAGATAGCTTAACACCGCGATATTGCCGCTTACTGCCGCATAATGAGCCGCTGTTTGCTTGTGGCTATCAACCTCATTCAACATGTCAGGATAGGTCTCTATCAAACATTTGGTCATATCCAAATGACCCTCAAGGCATGCTATGTGTAACAATGTTTCTTCTTGAAAGGTTCTACACCACGGATCTGTGCCACGATCGATTAGATAGTTTAACACGGCGATATTGCCGCTTACTGCCGCATAATGAGCCGCTGTGTGTTTGTGGCTATCAAACTCATTCAACATGTACGGATAAGTCTCTACCAAGTACTTGGTCATATCTAACTGACCAGTAAGGCATGCTCTGTGTAGCAACGTCGCCTCTTGAGAGGTTCTACACCACGGATCTATACCGCGATCAATCAGAAATCTCAATACAGCGATATTGCCACTTTCTGCAGCATCATGAGCTGCAGTGTGCTTATTGATGTCAACCTCATTCAACATATTCGGATAAATCTCTACCAAGAATTTGGTCATATCTAACTGACCGGCATGGCATGATATGTGCAGCAAACTGGCATTTTGAGAGGTTATACACCAAGGATCTCTGCCACGATCAATTAGATATTTTAATACAGCGACATTGCCGCTTAATGCAGCATGATGGGTCACCGTCCTCTCGTAAATGTCAACCTCATTCAACATATTCGGATACGTCTCTACCAAGTATTTGGTCATATCTAACTGACCTGCAAGGCACGAAATGTGCAGCAATATCTCCCCTTCAGAGGTTCTACACCAAGGATCAGTGCCACGATCAATTAGATAGCTCAACACCGCGACATTGCCGCTTACTGCAGCATGATGAGCCGCTGAGTGTTTATGGATGTCATCATCATTCAACATATCAGGATATGTCTCTACCAAATATTTTGTCATATCTAACTGACCATCCATACACGCCATGTGTAGTAACGTATCCCCCTCTGAGGTTGTACACCACGGATCAGAGCCACGATCAATTAGATAGACCAACACTGCGACATTGCCACTTAATGCCGCATCATGAGCCGCTGTGTGGTTATTGCTGTCAACCTCAATCAACATTTTAGGATAAGCCTCCACCAAGTATTTGGTCATATCTAACCGACCATTCATGCATGCCATGTGTAGCAACGTATCGCCTTTAGAGGTTTTACACCAAGGATCTGAGCCACGGTCAATTAGATAGCTCAACACTGAGACATTGCCACTTTCTGCAGCATGATGGGCCGCTGTGTGCTTATTGCTGTCAACCTCATTCAACATATCAGGATATGTCTCTACCAAATATTTAGTCGTATCTAACTGACCTTTAAGGCATGCGATGTGTAGCAACGTATCCCCCTCAGAGGTTCTACACCAAGGATTAGTGCCACAGTCAATTAGATAGCTCAACACCGCGACATTGCCACTTTCTGCTGCATGATGAGCCGCTGAGTGTTTATGGCCGTCATCTTCATTCAACATATTAGGATAGACCTCTACCAAGTATTTTGTCATATCGAACTGACCGTTCATACATGCCATGTGTAGCAACGTATCCCCCTCAGAGGTTGTACATTTTGGATCTGTACCACAATCAATTAGATAGATCAACACGGCAACATTGCCACTTAATGCCGCGTGATGAGCTGCTGTGTGCTTATTGCTGTCAACCTCATTCAACATAGTAGGATAAGTCTCTACCAAATATTTAGTCGTATCTAACTGACCTCTAAGGCATGCCATGTGTAGCAACGTATCCCCCTCTGAGGTTCTACACCAAGGATCAATGCCACGATCAATTAGATAGCTCAATAAGGCAACATTGCCACTTTCTGCTGCATGATGAGCCGCTGTGTGGTTATTGCTGTCAACCTCAATCAACATTTTAGGATAGGTCTCTACCAAGAATTTGGTAATATCAAATTGACCCCTAATGCATGCCATGTGTAGCAACGTATCCCCTTTAGAGGTTCTACACCAAGGGTCTGAGCCACGATCAAATAGAAATCTCAAGACAGTGATATTGCCACTTTCTGCAGCATGATGAGTCGCTGTGTGCTTATTGCTGTCAAAATCATTCAACATATTAGGATAGGTCTCTACCAAATATTTGGTCATATTTAACTGACCTTTAATGCATGCCATGTGTAGCAACGTATCCCCGTTAGAGGTTCTACACCAAGGATCAGTGCCACGATTAATCAGATAGCTCAACACGGCAACATTGCCACTTTCGGCAGCAAGATGAGCCGCTGAGAGTTTATTGCTGTCAACCTCATTCAACATAGTCTGATAGTTCTCTACCAAGTATTTGGTCATATCTAACTGACCAGCAAGGCATGCTATGTGTAGCAACGTTACCTCTTGAGAGGTTTTACACCACGGATCTATGCCATGATCAATTATATAGGTCAACACATCTGTATTGCCATTAAAAGCAGATAAATGAAGAATCGATAATCCGTCTCTTGTCTGACTGCATATCAGATTCGGATAATTATCCATTAAGTAGTCGACCATATCTTTATTTGCATGCCAACAAGCATAATGCAGAAGATTCCATCCTCCTGAATCAGTACATGTTGGGTCTAAACCCAATAATAAAAAAAATTCCAGACTCTCCAAGCTTCCCCCACAAGCTGAATAATGACCTACACTTCGGTTATGGTTGTCCAGTTCATTGAATAGATTTTCATTTCTTGAATGAAGGAATTTGACAATGTCAGTTCTACCGTGAAGGCATGCAGTGTGCAGCAAGTTTTCCCCATCTCTAGATCCAAAGTTAACATCAGCTCCACTTTGCAAAAGAAATGCAATTGCATTTATTGATCCATGTGTAACTGAGCTCTGCAGTATCTCAGTGACATCAATTCCACCTAATGTACATAGTGTCTTAAGCAAATAAGTATCCTTGTGAACACAAGACTTTTTTGCACTTTTTGTAATAAACTGATCAAGTTGTTTCTTCATATGCAAAGGCACTTGATCTGCAACCTCTAGAAGCTTATCAACAAGATCTCGGTTGTTTGCGTTTGCAGCATGCACTAAAAGTGAATTTGCATCTCTGTCAGCTAACAAATTTATTTCTTTACACTCGGCAACAAAGGCTTTTCTAAAATCTTGACACGACCAAACATTTGCCTCAGAAATAATTGCAAAATCCTTTGGACAGCTCCCTTTCAACGCTAATATGAATCTGTTGATCAAAATCGATTGATACGATGGCTGTAAAAATAGCATATTTTCATTTTCAGTTATGTCAAGATAATTGGATTTGTACTTGATTGTGCAAAGCTTACAAATGAGTTCCAATGAAGAATACAAGAGCGTCTCTTTAGGGAATACTGCTCCATGGGAAATAAATACAGCCTCCTCGATGGAATCGTGACTGAAATAATATGACCCATCACTAGCATCTAATGACACGTACGTACTTTGCAGAGATTCTAATGTCTGTTGGACTGTAACTGATGTCATATCGCTAACACCGCTTGACATAAACACCCAAATGACTTTGTTTTCTTTATTTTCATTGCTAGCCTCAGATTCTCTTATTGATTGCATGTCTAATTTTCCTTCAGAGAGCAGCACAAGAACAAGACAGGCATATATCTTCCTGTCAACCAAGCGGAGGTTTTCTATTTGTTTTAAAATGATTTCTCGAGGATAGGAAAACAAATCAAATACATTTGACTCCTCTTTGACTATTGTTGCAGCTCTACAAAGTTGAGGAAATCCGATAGAAACCTCATGAATGCTACATAATTCTGATACTTTATGTTCATTTAATCGAAATTCACCAAGGTACTTGTTTACAAATTCAGTCTTTTCTGACAATTGCATGGTAATATTGTCCAAGTTCAAACTGATTTCCTCAGAAAATAGCCGACTAGAGACTTTCGATTTTTGTCGCAGAGCCATCAATAATTTCTGATTCAAATGTGATTTTATTGTAAACATCACAACATGCCTTCCATTCTCTAAAAGAGCTGGCATATATTTTGATTCCTCCTTCCACTGTATTAGTTCGCCTTCGTTTAGGCCAAACCTCCCACACATTTCATCAACAATTATACCTAAAGTGAGATTGGAATCTACCAGAGTCCTCCATTCCTCAACAGAGGATATAATCAGAGGCTTTATATTTGAGTCTACTGTCATCATTGTTTTCAAGAGCTGATATGATAAGTAAGTTTTACCTTGCCCTGATTTACCACTAATTATCAACCTTCTGTGCTGGTTTAGTATTTCTTTTGCAGTATTGTATCCCCGAGTTTCAACAAAGTTTTTCTCAGCATGAGATCTATGTTGTTCCAGTGCAATTTGGCTTGACACTAAAAAAAAAAATTTGAAGATAAATTGCTTTGTCTAACTAGATGTCGAATTGAACTTTTAAACTTCAAAGTATCTTTAAATGAGATTCGTCTAAAGCTCCAGTGTTCAATAAATACAACACCTGGCCAAGACTCGTAACCCTATGTGCCTATCTGGAAAAATTCATCACGTAATCTACAGCAAATAGACATGATACCTTTGTCTTATTAATTACCTTTACCTTCCTAAATGTTTTCGCACAAACATAATTCCAACTTCCAAGTATCTTGAAATGAGGTTAATCTAATTCTCAGTTTCGAATAATGACCTTACCGATATAACACCGATCTTTCTGTTTGTCTAAATGTATTTCGAAGTTTAGCCTGATATATAGCATGTGCTTGCGTCAGTTGATCTTCAGAAAATATAATATGGTGAGTGACAAAACTCCAGCACAACATATGAAAGATAATGCGAAGAAAATATATAACTAAGTAAATTAAATGATCCCGAATCCAATACAAGAATTTCCTTGAACCAAACTGTAAAAATTGCCAATGTAGTGTATGTAGACTGAGTGCCATTATTATTACTGGAGATGGGTGGAAGTAAGATCAAAACGTGGATTAACGACCTAGCAGATCATTAGGTATATTTCACAGTCAAATTTGTGAAATAGAAGACTCTACAGTAAATATAATTCACAATCAAATTTAAAAAGAACTACATCTATAACTACAGATGGTCACATGGTCTGATGAGACAAACCTTATTAACATCGTAGCAAGATGACCACTAATTGCAAAGGACTTATGCACATATTCCGAAATAAATGGATACAACTGTAAGTATAATGAGGAATATTGTATTAAACGTTTCAATCAAAATATAATATTCACCCATCCGTAACCCCTGTATACTCCCAGAGCTGTATCGTAAAATTGTATTACTAACCTCATCCTGAACCTACATCCCATCAATTCCCCTTGCTTACGTATCATGTCTTTCTTTCATGTGTAATAGAAATAGTCACAAGGAAACAGTCTTCAAAATATAATTATGTAAAAAGGAAGTCTCATCGAATCGTATGACATTCACTGGTGGTTTTTCTTCATGCTTTTAAGTATAAAAGTTCTTGCAAAAGACATTAGAGCTATAATTAACTAACTTTCAGATGTAATCAAACTGATACAGATAAAAATGACAGGCAGTTGTCAAATCAAAACGAGACGAGATTTATCTAAGACGAGAAGAAAAGAAAATAATCAAATAATTATTTCAGTATAAGCAGAATTATATACTTTTTCGAAACTTTAAACTTAGTTCCTTGTGAATATATTATGTAAAAAAGTATCATTAAGCATTTAACTAGACAGAAAGATCGGCCATGGATGGCTCAGGTCAATGTTGGAAACTGACCATGAGATGGACTTCATTTCAAGATACATTGGGGATGGAATTAACCTTTTGCATTCTATTTAGGTTGAGCGTATAACTCACAACATCGATATCTCGGCACTTCGTGTAAAATGAGTGTATTAAACACAACAAAAAAAACCTTTGTAATTTATTTAAATCGAATGGTATCAAGAATTAGTCGATTTTCTATGCTAATATAAGGAAACTGTGTACGAACGGTAAATAAATCAGATTCATTGTCTGTACCTCGTTTCCTCTTACTTTTCATATGTCCTTTTTTTTACTGATGCTGTTATAATAATAATAATAATAATAATAATAATAATAATAATAATAATAATAATAATAATAATAATAATAATAATAATAATAATAATAATGTCTGGTTAGTAATATATCTGTTTATATATCAGTAGATTCTAGATAATATTCAGTTCGTACCAATTTTCTTCATTTGATCCCTCTTGTTGACGACGGTCCTGCTCTCTTTGACTGAAAACAATGTAAATCAAAGGAAATGGTCAGTGTCCGTAATATTTCACTCTTGCATTACAAATGATGTCGAAAGAAGCAAAGCTGATTATTTTCGTTATTAGTTAATTTTCCAGGGCCTTTTCAAGATATTATTTCTTAATTTCATTCAATACATGCAATTGCAATAAGCTAGTCAAGACAAAATAAATAAATAAGTAAGTAAATAAATAAATTAACAAAATTGCTAAGCTGAATTTAACAAAATATTGATACATTTTTGGCTGATGGTGACATGCTGTGAATCGCCAAAATCGAGCTTTTAATGGCTTAAAAACCATATTGTGAACTTTAGCTTGTCGTTATTTATAATTAGGGCATTATTTTAAAAATATACACATGATAAAGATAGATTGTTGTATAGCTGTGTTAAATCACAACGTCCTTGAAGCTTTGACTAGAGGTCCACAAAGTGCATGCTGGCAATAAGATGAAAAACCTACTCGGACTGTTCAACTGTTTCTGCATTTCAAGTAGAGCTGAAAAAAGAGGATTGGTAATTATATGAAAGAAATAGTGACATTTATTACAGGTAACAGGAGAACACGGAGAGAAAAATAATACAAAACTGTTAAGTTCAAAATTAGTTTCATGACTAAATTATATTTTATATAATATAAACACGACAGGAAGGCAACTTTGAAAAATATTGTTCAGAAGTAAAACAATGGTTATCACCAAAGGTATGTTATATATATATATATATATGATGATGCTAATTTATAGTTTGACTGTTATTATTGATTATTTATTATTATTATTATTATTATTATTATTATTATTATTATTATTATTATTATTATTATTATTATTGATTATTTATTATTATTATTAGTAGTAGTAGTAGTAGTAGTAGTAGTAGTAGTAGAAGTATTGTTATTATTATTATTATGATTATTATTATTATTATTAGTAGTAGTAGTATTGTTATTGTTATTATTATTATTAGTAGTAGTAGTAGTAGTAGTAGTAGCAGTAGTAGTAATATTGTTATTGTTATTATTATTATTATCATTATTATTATTATTATTATTATTATTATTATTATTATTATTATTATTATTATTATTATTATTATTATTATTATTATTTTTAACTTATACCACCTTTACTATATCACAATGGCACAGTTAGGTCTATAAGATTTTGCAAGATTAGATATAACGATTACTAATATGCAGTAGTAATTCAGAGCAATAGTGCACTACATTAAATACGCATTCTG
This sequence comes from Potamilus streckersoni, assembly GCA_016746295.1. Classification (NCBI taxonomy): domain Eukaryota; kingdom Metazoa; phylum Mollusca; class Bivalvia; order Unionida; family Unionidae; genus Potamilus; species Potamilus streckersoni. Next base: position 574,046 of record JAEAOA010000672.1, on the reverse strand, counting down.
CATTTCTATCTAACGCTAAATAATACAAGGAACTCACGACAAGAAACATAATAATCAAAACTGCACTGAATTCCAAAGAAATTACGAAAATGTAGGTTCAGCAATAGACAGTAATAATTTTAATGTGCCCATTGCCATGCCCAGAGACCTTTGAACTTGGTATAGAATCGCGCACATAGTAATTTGTTTCAGAACTAAATCTAGTTTTGGTCTCCTTGTAATTGAACTTCTTAGTCATATTATGGATGAATGCGCGTTGAAACGAATTTTCCAGTTGGTTTGGAATGGATTGATTTTTTTTGGGAGGGGGTTCCATCTAATTAAATTCTGCATTTCTAATTGTAATAGACTGGATTTATTAGCTGATCCAATTTTGTAGATTGTACATGTTACCGACTTAAAACAACATTTGTTTATGGCCTTTGACTTATAGGCTATTGTTGTAGGGTTCCCAGCTATTTACATGACCTGTATGACTTGTATCACCACTAAAACTACAAATATTTTCTCAAACAAATAAACCGTGGAAAATTGCAGAGCAGCTGTGGTGTGACAGTCTATTTCTCCATCGGAATTAAGGCTTATTCATGATCCTGGCTTATTGGCTCTGAAAAATCATATTTTTCTATCAACACCCGCTTTTTATGTTGCTTTTGTCGAATTTAGTGTTTGGACTGACGTGTAAAATGGGATACCTCTAAAAGAGACGAGAGTGCCCTTGTTCTTAATAAGCCTTACGATGCCATTTTTAGTAAATCTTTGAGAGCACAATTCACAATTGGACAAATTCGATTTTCGAAAAGTTATGAACAATTCTCCTATATAATTTCTTAAATGATCAAAATGACTGCTACTGTGGCATGGTTGTAGAGCGTCTTCCTCGGATTCGGGAGGTCACGTGTTCGTACCCCGTCCGAGACATAACAAAGACTATAAAAAATGGTACTAACAGCTGCCTTGCTTGGCAATAAGAGATTAGGGTTAGGAGTGATCGGCCTGGTGCCAGTATAATGTGACGGGAAGTGACATCATGATTCATGTCTATGTCATGATACCCAAGTGCCAATTGCCAATGAATAATCCAGAAGTTTACAATATTTATGCTGGTGATCAGACGTATTAAAATTACATATCTTATATTTGAAAAATCGTGAATTTTTTATTGCTGTGCTGATTTTGGTAAACATATTGACATATATTTGCAGTGTATCATATTCTCGAGCTTTCAAAATAACGTCAGTTCCGGTTCTGATTACAAGCGTAAACCTCTCCATTCAAAGTTAAATTTCAGTATAGCTGCATCAGTTAATATACTCACTTTTGATGTAATTCTTAACCTTAAAATAAAATGTTATCAATATCATCAGCTAATAGGCCTGTTTGCCGAACTGAATCATCTAATATGAACCGTGCTAGGATTCAGTCTTTAGGATTGTCTAGGTAGCCTGTATTTTTAACTTGCATTTGTAAAACTTTCTTGATCCATGGTTCGAACTACGACATAATATCTTTCCAAGACCCATTGTGAAGGAAAAGAGTGTTAATAACATCATGTGAAAGGGAACAACGAAACTTTAAGACTTTTCCAGACTGTTTAGTAATTTTAAATTTTTCCAGACCTTTTCAAGGCCTGGAAAAGCAATTTTCAAATTCAAAACATTATCCAGAATTCCAGACCCGCGCGAGAAGCACTGCTTTCAGACACGTTTAGTGCACTATGAAGCTGTGCTATATGGACAAATACTGCAGGAATCAGTAAATGAAACATAAGTTAAGAAACAAATGATTATATGATGATTATTATTATTATATACTCAATTTTTCTGTGTTAACATTACCTTGTCTGAATCGTTCGTGTATTTTGCGATATTAAACTCTTGCGCTGACTTCATACTAGATTCACGCGAATAAAGGAACTGTTTTCTATTGTAAACCACAAAAAAATTGTTCCTGAATGAACTAAAGCAGACATTTGGTGGACTGCCACATACCGGCAGCTTTTACACATTGCGTTCTATCTTTTTTGATACACTATTTCAGATTTAGGGTATCTATAGACGCCAGACAGGGTCCTTACAAATAACATTCAAGTTATAAGACGTAAACTGTCTTCTTTAGCTGGTATTAAAAATAGCAAAAATATATTTACAATTTTACAACCTGAATTTCATTAAAATGTACTTTCTTAGTTCTGCAAATCCGAATTACATGTGCCATTTCATGGGTTCTCAAGGTTTGATCACACATTTCCAAACTGTTCTGTTATTTCGAGTTTATTTAAAGTGCAGTTGCATCCTCCTTACTGCGCTCAAAATGAAATAATCATTAAATTCCATGCCGTCTTTTCGATAATTGCAATCGAAAGACTTCATATTTTTCCCTCATTATGATTTGAATCATTCAGTGACAGAACAAAAATACGCTTGCCAATGTCAATGCACATCTGCCTTACTGCTTCAATACAATGTACCTTATTACATGTAGAGCTGGCACAGACGCTGCTGAAATCCGATGTAAGTTACTTCATGTAAATAAATCCAGACCATAAACGCGAAATAGCGTCGAATCGTCAAAAATACCAAAGCGTATTCATTCCAGATCGAATAGAAAAGTTGTTGCAATGCGAATTCATTCATAATATGGCTCTAAATTTCAATTTTATGTAGACTATATGCCATTTTCTTTCGAAACTTACATATAGATGGCAAACAACTTCAAATTTATCGTGGCTGAGTTACACGTTCATTATTAATGTTGTTGTGTAATGATGCATCAACGCTTGTGTCTTTAGTTTGGAATACAGCATATATTTAGTTACTTTCTTTCTTGTAGTATAATTTTGTTTATATATTTAAGCCTTGGGTAGGACAAGAAAATGAGCATATAATAAAAAGGTTACTGCATTTATATGGGAAAATATGAACTCCTTTTGTCTGACGGATATACTGCACTCCTAAGATCGTGCAGTATAGCCATACGAAAATCTCGTTCATATTTTTCCTTACAAATGCACTAACCTACAAGCATCGCTGTTGGTATTAAGTTTCTATACTTTCATTCTTTCTTGTTAAATAACAAAAATATAACAAGTAAAATTAAGGAAAGGGAACTACGGGTACAACTAGTTCACTTTCTTTGGCCTTTCAGGAGGTACCTAACATTTGATTGTTTCCTGGTGGTTGTTGGGCACATGACAAAAGACTAAAATGTGCATACAAACAAAACAACATCAAGCATGATATAATCATTTTGTAACTTTAAGAATAAATTATCATGAAGCAGATCATAATTTCGGAAATGAATTTTTACCACACACCGAATGATTCATTTTTTTACTAATGATCTGGATATCAATAACAGATATGACTTGTGGTAAATTCTTATAAAGAGTATATTTATCTTCCGTTCGTAATTTTTTGGCCTTTCAAAATATAGAGTTTTTGAAGAAAAAAAGGCATGAGTTGATTGTACAATATTCTGAAAGGACTGTGTTTGAATGGTCCACAATGTGTGCAATTCTTACAAAATATACAACGTTTGTTGAAGAAGCACATGGTAAACCCAACTGTTCATAGCTCGTAGTATCTCCTTCCTTACCACATTCTGCATTCCCTTATCAGGCAAAGACAGACATACGAACGAACGCATGGATGAACATAGCCTATTGCGTTTATTTGTTTAGCAAAACATATGAATATTTGATTTACGAAGCATTATCAAGCAATTTATTCTCTAACCTGTTTTCGTGCTTGGCATTTCACGAATGTCAGTCTTAATTTTCTGTACCATCTCTTTGAAATCTTCATCTAAACAAAGCAAAAGAACACCCCATTTTACAAAGTCAGTTAGATTCTGAATTCATTAATAAATTGAGACTTTTTCAAGCAAAAATGAAAATAAAACCAACTGGTTTTATTGCATATATAACTGGACGCTAAAGGAATAATTTATCATGTCTTAAAAGGACGAATGCTCATAAACTGCCTAAATATAAATTGATTTGTGACATGCGATTGGATATCGTTTGTATATAAATTATGCATTACATACATAAATCTTATACAGGGTTTCTTTTGATAAAAGCTGTACATTAAGTTATCAAAATGTCAGATTCGTTTAAATGAACATTGCAATAGTCACAAACCTTCATTACTTCCTTTTTTAAAAAAAAGAAACATAGTTTCAAATCTTTAATAGTCTGATATGTAATTATTGTTATTAGGAAGAAGCAACTAAATAAATGACAAGTTACAGTCATTTTATCTTATTCGTCTCCATTCATACAAACTATCTCTACTTTACATTTACCCTAGTGTCTCCGACCAGATGCGTCAGTGGCGTTCATGCCTAATAGTACTTACCGTACTGATGCCACTCGTGTAGTTTTCTTCTCATTATGTTGATTCTATTTTCAAGGTCTGGCTGTACAGGACCCTGCATTTCTTTATCAATCATCTGCTGAAGTTCGGTGGACGAAAATGGCGAGGCTGAAAGTTGTGATATAAGACGGAGGAATATAGTCGTGAGGTTGTTTGCCTCGATGTTGAAACTCGATGTGTCCATGCTTGCTGAAGACACGTGTTCAAAGAGAAAGTTTCGAATAACTCGTATCCTTCCTACTTCTGCTTGAAACGAAAGATCTGTTGTAGAAGGGTCTGACCACACTGGGTTATTGGATGATACCTTGGAGTCAAGGTTTCTAAAGAGTATGCACAGCAGTGTAATATCAATGTCTTCGATTAAAACACTGTTGCCACTGGGAGGAAATAAAGTATTTAGATGTTCTTGCGTCATAACATTTTCACGGAGTTTCATTAGGCGACTTTTGTTTGAAGAAAGATAGGCTGCAAGAGTAGTTGGTCCTAAATGATAAAAGGTGAGAACCTCTCTCAAAACTCTTGCTCCAACATCCAGCAAAAGCGCACTGAATCTATAGAAGTTTTGTTTCTTCTCCATGTTGCTTAGCAGCTGTTTTACGAAGTATCGGTTTTGGAGTCGTTATCGAGAGTTTGATGTTTTAGGTCGAGTTAGTTATCCTGGAATTTAAAGAAAAACAAAATACTTTTGCCAGGTAAGGCAAAATTTATTTGGCATACCGCTTATCAAACATGAAATCATGGCCGTTAGTTTTAAAGCCAAAAGTAAATTAAAATAAGTTCTAGAACGTAAAGTTTACTTTTTTAAAGCCTCAGTCTATCTAACTGCACAAACTACTGTTAAACGTAAGGATTACCAGAATTAGATTTTGTTCGCTTCTTGATACGTCAGCAAAGTTGCTTACACAGAATTCCAATAGCACTTCACTACACGATAAACAGACATGTGTATTTAACTTACACAGAATTCCAATAGCACTTCACTACACGAAAACAGACATGTGAATTTAACTTACACAGAATTCCAATAGCACTTCACTACACGATAAACAGACATGTGTATTTAACTTACACTGAATTCCAATAGCACTTCACTACACGAAAAGAGACATGTGAATTTAACGTACACAGAATTCCAATAGCACTTCACTACACGAAAACAGACATGTGTATTTAACTTACACAGAATTCCAATAGCACTTCACTACACGAAAAGAGACATGTGTATTTAGCTTGCACAGAATTCCAATAACACTTCACTTCACGATAAACAGATATATGTATTTAACTTACACTGAATTTCAATAGCACATCACTACACGATAAAAAGACATATGTATCTAACTTACACAGACTTCCAATAGCATTTCACTACAAGATACACAGATGTGTATCCAACTTACACATAATCCCAATAGCATTTCACTAGACGATAAACATACATGTGTATTTAACTTACACAGAATTCCAATAGCACTTCACTACACGATAAACAGACATGTGTATTTAACTTACACAGAATTCCAATAGCACTTCACTACACGATAAACAGACATGAGTATGCAATTTGCACAGAATTCCAATAGTTTTTCACTATACGATTAACAGACATATGTATCTAATTTGCATTAAAATTCCAATATCACTTCACTGCACGATAAACATACATGGGTAATTTAGCTTACTCAGGAACACAAGTAACGCTAGACGAAACGGGTGTTTAAGTTCACTTGAAAACTCAGATATTTATTAGCCAGCATGAAATCAAGAGATCGACGTCTTCAGTCTACAGACTTAATCACAAATCTTTCGTTAAACCATTTCTCTACTGCATATACAAACTTATCGTCACCCTTTCTTTATTTTATAGACAACCCATCATAAGCTTTTCTCTACTGAATAGACAAACCTATTATATCCCTTACGTTTCTGTATAGACAATGGTATTGTAATAAAAAATTTAGTATATAAACATCATAACTCATTGTCTTCTGTATAAACAAACATACCATATTTCCAGAAGCTTTCTGGGGGTCGGTAATCGTTCCCTGGGATTCCCGGATTCGTTCTCCACCAAATATACTGTCCGCCATGTGTAATGCTTAAAAATAGCGTTAAATCCATAGTGACAAACTTATCATTAACATTTATTATGGTAAAAATGGGATATAACTTCTCCTAAACAGAATGGACATCATACTAAAGGTTATGAGATTTGTTGTGTTTTGTTTTGTCTATCAGAATTAAATCAAACGATTATTAATTTAAAGTGAACACTCAAGGAAATAATATCATCAGAAATTTCATTTGCCAAATAATCTGATGTTATCTGGTGAATTATTTCTTTATCATCTAGTTATTGAATATGTTAATATTTGTTTATACACTTTGACAGCACAAAGTCCCTATGTAACTCTGAATTAGTAATCGATATCAGCCTGTTAAAAACCATGATTCACCTGTTTATACTTGGCCTGTTTTAAATGATCTCACCTGTCCAGTTACTATAAACCCATTATATCTACTTGGAAAAATTTAATCCAATTTTACATTTTATTCTTTCGTTGTTATATACCAGTTTTGAATTTTGTCGTTTTCATTAGTAGTTTACATTCCAGCGTTGTAGTTTGTTATTTCCCTTGCACAAATCTACGTGTTTGCTGAACTTTATTACACTTCGAGTTATCTATTTTCACGACATCTACAAGAAAAACTTGAGTTATACGAGCAAACTGTTTACCTCCAGTTAAAATTGATTTCAGTTACATTACACGTTCTTCGTTCCATAACACTTTCTTAACTGTAATTCACTTATTTTATGTCCGTTAAATTACATAGACAATGTTAAATCTATATTATTTTTTGTACAATAGTTTCTAAAATTTATTGTTTGCTTTGATACAAATTTGAACACGTGTGTATTCGCCTTGGGTCCTTTGTGAATACAATTTTATTAAGAAAAACAAACAAAAAAAACTTTTAAATAACTCGATGGTACTTCAAGAGGTGATAAGACAACAATATTGACATTAAGCGTAAAATTGCGAAATATTGAGTGATCCAATTACTATAGAAAAAACTGTATGCAGAAAAAGCACTGATTGTGGGAAATCTAGTACATTTGCCGAAATGGTAACTGAAACATTAAAAGAAATTCCTATGCGTATTACAGTTCTAACTCAACATGTTTAATAAAATGTTTGATTCTATTGAATACATTATGGGATCAAAAAGTAGGTTTCTAAATCTTGGTTAAATGAAGAACTATGCTTTACATATAAATCTTCCATCAAAAGTTTAAAATGCGATTCTTAGATTTCAATGTTAGGTTTTAAATTAGTTGAAGGAATAGCAGAGATTAGTCAACGTCATGATTTTGATATTTCTGACGAAATGTACTCGTATTATAAAACTATTGGTTTAAGATTTATAAAAGATTAGTATCATTTTTATTAGTCTGTAATACATGCGAGGATATCATATATAATAGCTTAATAACAGATCATTCATAAATTGGCCAATCTTACAGCAGCAGTGTATCCTACTACCTCGACTAGATTGGTAACTTTTTGTACCATACCTTCAGTGAAAAGAGACGAACTGTAATCCAATCCACATACGTAGTCATATTTCCTGGTGCTTGCGTGTGCTTTGTTACAACGTTACCTTATGCTATTTAATGTTTGATTAGTCGGTGGCATGCAATACTGAATAAATCTGTTGTATTGGTTTATAATATACGTAAAATGGTTGTTAGAGTAGTTCGTGTGATCAGTGTCCAAGTGTGGATGCTACTGTGAATACAATTTTCCGCTTTCAACATTAATCGAACAGATAGCAACTATGAAACGAATGATCAACAACATCTCTCTCTCTCTCTCTCTCTCTCTCTCTCTCTCTCTCTCTCTCTCTCTCTCTCTCTCTCTCTCTCTCTCTCTCTCTCTCTCTCTCTCTCTCTCTCACACACACATTCGTAAGGCTAATTCATAGTTCTGTCTCACACATACACACATTCTGATACCAAATTTTGCTATTCAAAAGTAAATCCATCGCAATGTTTTTGTGTAGCACAGTTACTAACATGACTTTGCTAAGATCACCACATAACATTCTATTGTATACCTGGCAATGGTAGAAATCTAGCATAAACTTGAAAAGAATTTAAAGTATATAACAATGGTATGTGCTATTCTGTACTATTACACGGTCTGCTGAAACTTGTGACAAACTATTTTAACAGTAGTAGTAGTAGTAGTAGTAGTAGTAGTAGTAGTAGTAGTAGTAGTAGTAGTAGTAGTAGTAGCAATCTACACAAAATGTAGATTTTTTCATCTTAAATGGTAAAAAAACACATGAAAAGCCAGTCATTTATCATTACTAAGAGTGAGTAAAAATTTTACATCAGACAAATAGCATTGCTTGCGGTAGTTGTGATCAACTATCATATTGTTTCGGACTCGTACACAGACAATTACAGAACAAGGACAACAGAACCATGAGTAATCAGATTAGTACTGTTGAGAAACTATATGACACTATTTATCGAGAAAAGCTAAATGAATTTTAAGACGAGAAACATTTCTCGACTTCGATCTCACATGATTGCTTTATAAATGTCGACCAAATATTGATCACGTTTTATGTTTTTATTACACGACCTAATCATGTAATCTCATTGCTTAGCATGGCAAATTAATAATTTTCAATAAACACTATTTATTAATTATATTTTATAATTCTTTGGCCAAAAAGTATAAGTCACTCGTTTGCCATTGTGCCATGTTCGTGTGATTTCGTTTTGGTTGTTTAACGCCATTTGCATCATCGGATGCGGAAGGTTTTGGGTTCGAACCCCGGCCGAATCATACCAAAGACTTTTAAAAATTGTACTAACAATTGCCTTGCTTTGGACTCTGCACAAAAAGGTTAGTGTTAGGACTAGTTGGCCTGGTGTCAGGATAATGTGACTGGGTGGGACAGCATGCCACATGTCTGCGGCAAGATACTCCAGTGCTAGATGTCACCATAAACTGCCACACTGCAGACATTGTAGAGATATGATTGAAAAATGTTAAATTTGAATATAATTTTATTACTATGACTAGATTTAAAATATGACTATATTATTAGTTTTCATTTAAGAAAAAAGTACATATCAATTCTGACATGGCTAAGGTCATTACTGAAAAATTGTTAAGTTACGTTAGAAATCTAAATCACACACACACACACACACACACACACACACACACACATACATTTTGCAGCAAATGAACCAACAACCAAATGGAAACTACTGGCAAGCTTTCCCACACACGTATGTTGGCTATGCCTAGACTTGAACCAAAGCGGTGAGAGGTGAAATGGCATTGATCTATAAAGATGAATGCCTTAGACCTTTCGGTCACCTGAGGCCATTGGCAATGTTAGAATTAAGAAGATGTCCTTTTTTCTTAAATGAAAACTAATCTCATAGTCATATTTCAATTCTAGTCATCGTAAAAAAAATTATATTCTGCTAGCTGAAATCTTGTGACCTTTTGTCGAGACATACGACAAAATAAACAAATAAATAATTTGAGAATAACTTACCTAGCAGGCATGAAAACTGTTGAACGAGTGTCTATGGATTGATGTTGAAATTGCTGATGCACTGGCCTTAAATTCGTATTGGTCACGACCGATGCACGCACTCAGCCATCAGTGTATGTAATGTTATTCGCACTTCAACTTGCAAATTTGTATATATGTAATTTTGCCACGTAGTCTTGAAGCACATATTTATCTTGTAATCAATAGAACACGGACAATCATGTCACGTGGCTTGTTGCAGTAAATTAATCTTTCTCCGGCGAGAATAAAAAATTTGAACGTACCTCGATGCATGATACAGTCTGCCGTCTAAAACTGTCCTTGAGTTTTTATAATGACGTCGAAAAACTGAAGGCAGCGAAGCGAGATAGGGTTAAAAATCAACGGCTTAGTTGTATTACCCCTTGGGTCCTGAGATTAAAATGTCAAATATGACTGGCCGATCAAAAGATATCAATACTACAAGGTTAGTCTTTGTTGTCAAGTACCCGGTGTTCATTGTCCTAGGAGCAGCATTGTACTAAGAATTACGAAGAACTTCTAAAAAAACAAATACTTTACCTTGGTTACAGGACGGGAAACAGTATATACTTAGACAACAATAAAACCTCCAATAAAACAGATAAAAGGATTCATATTAGAAATGTTTCCAGTGTGCACGTAATAATACTATATGATTTCAAAACTTGTACCAATATATATGCTTTGTATCATATATGCCTTGTAGCCTCTTGGTTTATACTATACAAGGCAGACGTTACATTTCACAGAGAATGCATTTATTCTAGTGTAAGAAGCAAAACTTTTGAATTATAGCTTTCTATTTTTGCAGTCGGTTTGAGGATAAGATGAGTGTCGGTAATCTATCGTTATATTTTCCCCCAACACTAACGGGTTTGATATATGGTGGGCATAGGCAGATTTTTTCCGGGAGGTGGGGATCAAGCCCATTTTAAATCTCATCATAAGCTGTACGATATAATAGATTTTCTAGTAAATGGGGGTTGGGAGGAAGCAATTGACCTCCCTTACTACCACCACCACCACCACCACCGCAAGGTCTATAATGGAGTGTCTATCTTTATATCTCTTATCATCCACTCAGTATTTTTGCATTGTTCCTATGGATAAACAATGCACAAAAGATTATAGAAAATCTCAGGTATATTCAGGAGTCAACGAATTCGATTCAATAAACATACGTAGAATACTCAATCAAACACTTTAAAATGAAAATCCAAAAAGACACCCCACCCCTTGTTTTCGGCTTTGAATAAATTAACCTAGGAACCAAGCGCATTTATAACTGTCTTTTCAAATTCAGTATGTTCAAATACGAGAAGCTCCATAAGCCGTTGTAGTTCAGTTTCTAGAGGGTCATACTTGTAATGGAAGGGTCGCTGCAATGATATCCACCTAAGATAGCCCGGGTTGCATGGAAAAAGTAGATAACTCCCATTTTATCTTGATCATGCAGTCAATGACTTGTTAAAGGAACATTTAAAACAAACAGCTAAACCAAATCTTTAGGCTTAGAATTTTAATAGAAACTTTCAATGGTACTTAACAATACTAACATACACGTTCACATACACACATGCATGGAAAAAGAATATTATTATACAGGTTAGATAATTATTAATTTGTTCTCAGTACGTACCAACCGCTGTACCGAACAGCGGTTGCTTGTACGTACCAACCCCTTTACCCGCTAAGCCAAGTACACATCCCCATACAAGCATGATACAAAGTCCTTAATACAGGCAGACACTCCCTTTTGTCGACTTAGTAATTAATTCTCTTATAAGTACACCAGTCACTCAAGGTAGGAATCAGGAGTCACTGTAATCAGATGAGATCTAATTACTGGGTTGATAACCGTTTATGTTTGTTAGACGAATACGTACCCTAGGTTTATCTACCTAAGCTTTTTCACATATCCATATTCGCCGAATCCTAGACTCGAACTCCTGCAGAGGTGAGATGGCAGTGATCCATAACGTACAACGCTTGACCATCCAGGGCCCCAAAGGAGTGCTTATAGTATGGTTTTCCATCAGCTGCCAAACTTTCCTCTTATAAGGAATATGAATGATAATGAAGCTAAAAGGAAAGCTGTATCCCCCTAACCAGGTTTTGAGACGTTAAGCTGTATTTATTAAGAAAATCTAATTTAACATTCATATAGAAATATTTTTTTTTCTTCTGAATATACTCAAATTACCGCTTTTTCACGTTGACAGATTCTATACAGTTATTTAAGCTATCATACCACGGATTTATAATTTTACGCACGGTAGCTTTTCTTTATTCAGAATACTTTATATTTTTATTTACAGACAGGTCTTAGAGGTTAACATTAGCATAACGCACATTTTCAGCGTCCAAAAAAATCCAGCAATACTGCTTTTGAATAGCATGCTTGTCGTGGGCAACTGAGTTGATATGGGGACTTTATTTTCTTTCCCAACTATTTCAAATCGGTTCTGGCGATAAATAATTAGCCAAAGTGTCGATCGATCTAATGTATGATCAGTGGAAAGAGGTCTTTTAATATATATTCAGTGTCGCAAAGTGGTCTTTTAATATATATTCGGTGTCGCAAAGTGGTCTTTTTAATATATATTCGGTGTCGCAAAGTGGTCTTTTAATATATATTCGGTGTCGCAAAGTGGTCTTTTAACATAACTAGTGTCACCAGGAGGTCAAGATTAGGTGTATCCAAGGTTGCATTTTTCAGACTGGAATGTTACACCTCATGTTGCTTGTAACCACATGAAAACCATCAACACAACCAATGGTTGAAATATGTACTTTTAGAGATCGTTCAACGGGAAGTTTGTCTTCAGTCCAGGTAAATGAGTATAATTGCTGCTAAAGTGTATAGTGGAGTTTATGTACGCGTAGTTTCTTATCTTAAATAGCAATTAAAATATAATTCTACTATACTTCAACCAAAGTCTATTCGATCCTGATTGCTGAATGCATTAGAGTTAAACTAGTAGTTTACTTACCTTTGGTTACTGAACTAGGTAGGTCATGACCTTCACCCTACATGACAGTGTCCTCATATTACCCAAGCTCTATGACTGTAACCCGCAAAAGTTAGTTACCAATATGCAGTCATGCAAGAGAATAAGCACGTGATGTGTTAAAGGCTGTGACCTACATCAGTAACTAACAAAAACCTTTGTTTTAACTCTACTTATATATTCACGTCTTTGAGACTGAGACGTGAAAAATAGAATGTAAAGTATAATGCACAAGCTCACGAGTATCCAAATGCTAAGTACAGTGCTGCTTTATAGACTTTTTTGCGTTACGACCCTATGGTCACAAGGTAAATAATAGAAAGAAGCAAAACCAACAATTTTTTAAAAACTTCACAAATACTTTAATTATCAAGGTTATAAATAAAAAAGTGACAGGAACGTAAAATATTATGAAGTGAATCTAAAATAATCATGACAAGCTTTTATGAAAGTGCAAAGCAATCAAGAGTACTGAACAAATTTGTCAAAAACCGGAAATGTACTAGAACATCAAGAATCGTGACTTTGTCAGTATGGTGTCATCCAAAACTCCTTCGAATAAGTCACAATTGTTGCAAAATAATTAAATAGTCTAAATAATTTATATTTCCACTGAACAATACAAACAAATGTATTTCCTCTCGAATAATTTCTAAGCATAACATAAAAAAGTCAGATGACTTACAATAGAAACATAAGAAATGAGGATGACTCCAAAACTTTGAATCAATCTGATTGTTCATTTCTTTTCTTCTATACACCTTTTATTATACTGTATTTCGTAATATACATAACGTGACGGATCTTACTACTCATTTTGCCTCTTATTCGCCTATTCATGTGACCTAGCCAAACCAATGGGAAGTTAAAAAACTATTCTAGAACCGTCGAAACCACATCACCAAATGAGAAATTAATCAAATGGTACCACTATATCTAATTTTTAAGAATACCATTAATATGTGTCAACGCATACGTAAGCATCAAACTAAAGATATTTTGTACATCATACAACCATGAACAAAAATTAAAATATTTAGATGAAATCATGTATCAGGAGTTTAAAAGAAATATACATTACACCTCCCTTCATAAAGACAATAATGATTTATGCAATAAACTGACATTTTCTATATTATTCAAACGCAAAAGTAATAATAACGAAATTTCATAGGACGGTGTAGAATGAATATACAAAAATGTATTGTTGCTGCTATTGTTGTTCGTCCTTCGTTCTCGAAGACAACATTGACTTCACATCTGGGCTGGTTTGTGAGTGAGCAGATGGCTGGTGTGGCCAATCCACTCTCTAAATTGTTTAGGGCAATGAGCGCAGAGATTGTCGGGGCCTGGATCAATTGAGGGGTGGCGCTGCCTCTGTTCTTCCTCTGCCGGTGTTTATATTTGGCTTCAATGATCTGTTGCTCTTCAAAAGCATCAGCGCATGAGTTGATCTGTTTGCGCCATGCAACGCGGTCTTCACCACGCTGCTCACAGCTGTCTGGATCAATTCCACAGGACTTCATTGAGGCTTTGAGCGTGTCCTGGTACCGTTTATTTTGGCCTTTTCTGGAACGCTTGCCTTCAGTTGGTTCCCCATAAAACAATCTCTTCGGGGTGAGCTCATCAGGCATACGGTATACATGGCCAGTCTAGCGAAGCTGTGACCTTATAAGCATGGGATTAATGTTTGTCATCTGAGATCCCTGGAGGACTTTTGTATCAGGAATCTTGTGACGCTATTTGATGTGGAACAGTTTTATGAGGCAGCGCATGAGGAAGTAGTTTAGCTGTCTTTAATGAAGATTGTAAACAGTCCATGTCTCACAGGCGAAGAAGAGGGGTGGGGCAGTACTACTGCGTGGTACACCTTGATCTTAGTTTGCAGGCTGATTCCTGTTAAGTTCCACAGAGAGTTGTGGAGTCTGTCGAAGGCTACACTTGCAGGAACAATCCTGAGGGTGACCTCTTCATCGATGGAGACAATGCGTGACAAGGTGGTGCCAAGGTAAACGAACTTGTCAGCAACGGCGAGCTTCTGGCCATCGACAGTATTGATGGGTTTAGTGTAGGGGATTGAGGGTGCAGGCTGGTATATGATTTCAGTCTTCGTCGTAGTTACTGTGAGTCCGAAGTCTGTGCAGGCTTTGGAGAAAGATCCATACCTTCTTGCATGTCAGGCTGAGTACAAGCATTTAAAGCACATTAATCATCAAAGACGAGGTCGCGGATGGCGTATTTTTGGACTTTGATCTTAGCCAGCAGTCTTCTCAGGTTGAAGATGTTCCCATCTGTCCCAAACCAGATATCGATGCCAATGTCACCCTCACGGAAAGTTTTGGTCAGAATCGCTGTGAACATCATGCTGAACAAGATCGGAGAAAGAACGCAATCCTGCTTGACACCATTTGTCACTGGGAAGAGCAGAGATAACACTCCTTCATCCTGTACTCTATTGAGCATGCCATCGTGGAATAGTCTGACCATGGTGATAAACTTCTCAGGGCATCCCAATTTTGCCATGATTTTCCACAGACCTTCACGACTCACAATGTCAAAAGCCTTGGTGAGGTCCGCAAAAGAGGTGTAGAGGCAGACGTTCTGCTCTTGGCATTTCTATTGGAGTTGTCTGGCTGAGAAAAAAATCATGTTCACGGTGCCTCGATCCTGCCTAAAACCGCACTGATTCTCCGGTAGCAAGCCTTTCTCCATGTGGACGGTTAGTCGATTTAGCACAACTCTGGCTTGTATCTTCCTTGCTATGGATAATAGGGAGATACCACGGTGGTTCTCGCATGCTTGCCGGTTCCCATTCTGCTTATAGAATTGAACTCGTGCGGTATCCTCTCCTGGATCCACATAGACTCGAAGAGGTCAGTAAGCTTCTGCATCAGTAGGGGACCACCATCTGCATCGACTTCCGTTGTGATGGTGTCAGATCCCGGGGCTTTGCCACTAGGGAGGCTTTTAATTATCTTCTTTACTTCTGTGAGACTTGGCGAATCTGATAGGGAAGAATTGGTTGGAATATGGAGCAGGCGAGCGATGGCTTCAGCGTTTATGGAGGAAGGGCGGTTGAGGACTCTGTCGAAAAGTTTTGACCAGCGCTTGAAAATCTATTCCTTATCAATGATCAGCGTGTTCCCATCTGAACTGAGGAGGTGGAAGATGCTGATTTAATGGGACCGTAGATTGTCTTGAGCGCCTCGTAGAACCTCTTCATGTCATTGTGGTCTGCATATGTGTGTATCTTGTCTGCCTCTGTGCTCATCCATGTGTCATGCATCTATCGGTGCTCCCTCTGCAGTGTTCTTCAGATATTGACAAATGTAGCTTACTTAGATGTGGAGAGCGGATCATTTAGGAGCGCTCTGTGTGTGGTGTTTTTCTTTGAGCAGTTCTTGATTGCGGTCCTCATTATCATCAAACCAGTCCTGGTGCTTTCGCGCGGTAGGGCCTACCACATCGGAGGCAGTGGAGTAGACAATATCCCGAAAGGACGACCAATCAGACTCTACATCGTGCGAGACGAGAGTGATGGCTTCCAGTATTTTGTCTAGTTCCTCTGCAAAATACTTCTTCACTAAGTCGTTTTTCAGCTTGGAGACGTTCAGTCGCTTAGCCTGTGGTTAGTGCAGTACTCAGCTCCACATAGCCTTCGTCACTTTGACGTCATACCTGTCTTTCTGTCGTACAATGACGTAGCCGAACAGATGCCAGTGCTTGGAGCATGGGTGCATCCACGACGTTTTGTTGCAAAGTGGTAGGTGGAAGACAGAGTTAGTGATGAGCAGTCCGTGCGCTGCACATGTTTTCAGCAGTTGAAGGCCACTGCTGTTGCATCTGCCAATCCCATTTTTCCCTATTACTCTTACCCATGAGATGATATCTGCGTCAACCAGGGCGTTAAAGTCACCATTGATGATGAGTTTATCTGTTCTGGGCACAACAGCAATATTGGATCTTAGTTTCTCGCAGAACTTGTCCTTGATCTCGTCGGGGTTTGTTATTGTTGAGGCGTAGAAGCTGACTAATGTCCCAGATCGCTTTCTTGGGAGCGGCAGTCAAACGGTCATCAGACAATCATTGATGCTTGTAGGTGGGTCTACTATCTTGTTGACCAGGTTTGACTTGATGGCAAACCCAACTCTAGCCTCTAGACGTTCTTTTTCGCTGCGTCCAATCCAAAAGAAAAAGAATGTGTAGCCTGAATTTACCTCTGAGAGTTGACCTACGTTGGTAATTCGGGCCTCACACAATCTGGACTTTGTACCTGGCCAGCTCTCTGGCAATCAAAGCAATCCGTCTTTCAGGCCTTTAGGTCTCGGCATGATCCAAGAGTGTGCGCACGTTCCATACGCATAGGATAAGAGTTGTCACCCTAATATGTTTCTTTGTTTTCTTACCGCTGGATTAATATCTCCGCGATCCACGGTATGCTGACCAGGGTAAGATTAAGTAGACAATGTTGATGACATCTCTTATAGTCCCTTCCTCTTGCTATGGAGGCAAGCAGTTTAGTTCTAAAGAGGGCTGCTCGGACGCTCAGGTGGCTGCTGAACTCCCATGCTACTTCGGACACAGAAAGGCGACCCTATAGCTTGAGTCGCTTGCGTGCAGGGTTGTTGATACGGCTGAAAGTGAATCCACATCTGCCGCTTCGCCATTTCTCCGTCACCACAGGACTTGCAGGATGATGGAGTGGAATAATGATCTGGTGAAATCATGACTTACGCGTGAGAATTGGATTTCAGTGAGGAGGAGTTGCGCACTTATCGACCTCACTCTCTCGTCCTCGCCTATCTGGGTCCAGTGGCAAGACAGAGTCTAGACGGCTGAAGATAGGTGGTATGCAGTGGATGGAGAGCAGTGTCTCAAGTGTCTCACTGTGCCCTAGTCAAGCTCCACAACACTTGCTTTAACCGCCTTTATGCCTGTTGACCAGATGGTGATTCCTCCGCGCAGTCGGCAGGATACAGTCTTCACATGCTTAGGTAGACAGACCTAGATTACCGAGGGTTTGTGACCCGTCGACTACCCTCAACCTAGTTTGGCCGGCCAGTCGAAGCTGTTGCGTGTGATGTGGCCGATTAGCATTTTACAGCTACTGGGAGCCACATGTGAGAATTGAGTGACAGGTGGGGACCAAAGGTAGACTAGCTACCCCATGGGAGTACGACTGCTATCCCACCAGAGGTACTACTCATTCTAGAGCACTCTATACATCACAAAAATGTATATAAATTAAAGCAATATAAAACTCCCATACACATGTATGTGCATTAACCATTAAATGTTCTTTTCCGTTAATGTGCCTAATATCGATACTTCATTTTTGCTACATAAAACTCCATCTCAACAATCTTTGATTTGTATTTTTCATTGCTTTGGATCAAAGTATGGGAAATTATGATCTCTGAATACAATATTTGGACTAGAAAAATTAATATACACTTCAAAGTGTTGCAAAGCCAATTTTGTTTTATAAAAAAAACAAACAAACCATTCCTTCTCAATAATGGAATAATTTCCCTGGTGCTTATCACCATGAAAGCCATTACACTTTAAAGAATATGATATGGTCATACTGCTTTAATACCAGGAAATATTGGGACGAAGGAGTTCACTTATTGTTGTTTGCTGTTAGGGAAACAGTTCAACATCCCTTCGATTTAGTCCTTTTGGATTGTTTTCGGACCAACTGTTCGTGGATCATTGAACTTGTTGAGCGGTGAACGTTTTTGGACAAAAAATAAGATATTAGTTTGCTTGAGAGTATCTCTGATTTTAAATGTCAACTGTCGAAAACTAGTAGATATTGTTTGTTCGAGTTGGACAATCTGGTGAAACAGTTGCTATTTTCCATCATCACGGGCAGTAGCACCCAGGGTTAAATAATGAACAACTTCAAGTGGTGGAAGCCTATAGAGCCAAAATATAAAATAAATGTTTGGGTGTTACCACGTATGCTAGCCAATGAGTTACATGTTTTGTTCAATGTGAGTGTGTGCATTTACAGATACTGGTGGGGCTTTCGTTTTTGCCTGATTCTTCCTTTCTTGAGATTCGTGTAACGGTCCGAGTTCTACATTTCCATGGAAATATTATACGAAATGTGCAAACAAAAAGACCACGGCTGTGTTCATGGCTGGATGAGATGGAATCAATTCTTGTTTATAATACTTTCTTATAAAATCTTTCCATATTAAATCATCTTTGTCCTCGCTTCCAAAATAAAAAGCATTAAATGCGCGTTCAAACCCCAAGCTTCATCATAAGCCATACGTCGTGATTTTTCCGTAAGCTCCCAATTGACCCAGACATCGGTTATGTCCCTTTGTTGGTAGTTTTATCATGAAACTTTCCCAGCTTTGAGCAATACATGTAAGTGAGTCTTTCTTTTCATGTCCGACTTGTATCCGGGTGATTGTTTCATTGGAATCTTTCTAAGTAACTCTGCGATAGTCAGGTCAGTGAACTAAGCGCCTTTGGTAAGCCTCCAAGGATTTGAGCTGTTTGTAGCCCCAGGTCCGTTCTCTTTTCTGTTCCTTTCGCCGACGTGACTTTCTTCAACTTTTTGTGGTTTCGTGCATGGGTGTGATTAGCGGCGTAAATGTTTGTTCGAAGCCATCTGTGATATCTTTCTGGGCAATTTGTCTCTACTGTAACACGTCTTTGACACATCTGCGACCTGCAATAGCACTACAAATCAGGTTCTGCAGTTCACGAACAGCTTTAAAGCTTCGCTTCCCTTGCTATTCTCTGGTAGAATAGAGTCAGTATCACAAAATATCACCAACATATTACAAATGTCTCTAATTTATTATGTGTTTACTGTGGTTGTTAAATTGTTTTGTTCAAACTGGTTCGGTATTTTCCTAACGTTCTGGCAAAATCAATGAGAAAACTGTAGGGTTCCTGAGTGACCTCCACAAACATATTAGAAAACATCTGCCGCTAAATGTATGTTACACACCAAGTGATATGAATATATGCGAGATCATTCGAGCCTTGGAATAATGATAACTATGAAGTAATTCATTTACAAATATTTCAGATTTAAAACCTAAAAATTTTTGGAGACGTATAATAACTTTAAAACATGCATGATATATCTAATTTAGATATTGTTCTACCAGACCAATGGAGTCTTTCTAACGTAAAAGAAAAGATTAACTCGCTGTTTCGTTTCAGTGCATGGTAAAGATTTGTCACAGTGACACACAAGATGCTTTTCGATTTTTTAAACAAGCATACTGATAGACCCAAAGCCTTTTCACAAATCTCCTACCTCCCTTTTTCCACAATTTCTAGTAACACTGAAAAGAAAATGTAGACAACTATATATGTAGACAAAACAACACTTTTGTTATGGAAAATAATTTTTAATTTATCAAGCTTTTACAAGGATTGCTTGGCTGATTATAAGTTTATAAAAAAAATTTTAAAAAATTTAATTAATTATAAACAAAATACAAATTAAAAAACAAATTAAGCATATCAATCACTTCAATTCTTTCCAATATTAAAGTTTCAATAAACCCACAAAAATTATATGGGTTTAAATCTGAAATATTTGTAAATAAATTACTTCTCTTCATAATTATCATTATTCCAAGGCAAAATAAGCTGCAGTAACTCCATTGAACAAACAAGAAGTACAATTGTTTCAAGATTAATATCTTTCAAATCAAGCTCCACCTCGTCAATCCAATCCACACTTTCTCCATTCTCTGCATTTTCTAGCATGAGCATGAAACTACTGTTTGTTTGTGAAGGATTGGGTGAATACGCAGCATGACCAGAAAGCTGCAGTACATATGGCATGTCTTGCAAATTCTCTCATTCAGCACAAATTTAAGTGAAGGGTAATAAAGATCATAGGGAATTGTCCGAAATGTGTTTGCTGACCGAGGTAGAATGTCTTTCGTTTTGAGACTTTGAGTTACAAATAAGAATAGAAATTTGTGCAAGGCTCCATGTTTCTAATTCTTGAACTTAGAGCCCTTCGCGTGTTTGAACAAGGGTAAAGGAAGAGGAAGAAATCTATATTTCATCACGCTGAACAATAAGCTTCGTGCTTTCAAACAGCAAATGTAGTTGTCACACCTCAAAATCTGAAGCAAGAATTGTCTCGATATGACATCGGTGTCACGCCAATTTTGATCTCTACATAGTATATCCTGTACCATGAGCTCTGAATTTAATTGGTCCATATATTCAGCAATGGATGTCTGCAGTAAAATGTGACCATCTTTCGGCCAACATTTTTCCGGCAAATTCAATGTTTTATTCTCTAGCTCAATGTATATTGTTTCACCTCGTTCGTCTAAATGGCACCATAGTTATCATGAGATAATACTATTCCACCCAATTCCCTGCTCATATGCGCCATCTTTCTCTCCACTCTGTTACAAGTACTTCGTCCCAGAGCATTTCAGGCAACGAAGACAGAGTAAAGATCGTGTTTTAAGAAATGGTGGATGTCAAGACATTTTGATGCCGTGGGTTTTCATCCAGCCCACCATTAATAGTATACACGAGAATCGGCTTGACCAATTTCTCAATACTAGTCCTCCTTATGGCATCGAACTCTGACAGACACAGCAACTTTCAAAGTCAAATCCATAGCTGAGTTCTGTTGATGCGGAGTGTTTTCCAGATCGGATGGCAATAAACATTCTGCCAGAAAAGTCAAGAGCACATGCTTCCAAGACCGGCGTGATAGATCTCAATGCCGACAGACAGAGAGGGTATAAGCTTGTGCCGGACAGCAACTACCCAGTCATGGTCAGGAAGACTTACTTTATACTCAACGTACATTAGCAATGGACTCTGACCAGATCAACTGGGAAGCGACATTTGTCATCCTGGCTGATAAAACAAACATCATCCAGTCCAAACATGGAAGACAGTTCTTCCAAATGTTTTATTGTAGCTGAGCCAACCTAGCCATCTATATGTTTAATGTGATAATGTAGTTTGCTCTCTAATTAACTTTACACGGACAGTGGTAACACGACACTTACCTTCTAACGACTACCTACGCTTAGGAAATAGATGACAGTATAGTCAACTTCGACGTTATTAAAGTCATTTTTTAATTGCTCTGTTAATTGATATAAAGTTTTAATATTTCTGGAGACTTTTTCATGAGAAGATGAACCATACTTTGCAATATCCATTGTAGATTGCAAAAGTAAATGTTGTTCCTCTTTGATGTTTGGTTGACCACATCTGGCCCTGATGTTCAGCTTTGTGTGCAGTTCAGGATTATCTTTCAATAAAGCATTCAATTTTGATTGTTTCAAATCCCATGCTTTCTGGGATCTTCTTTGATCATCAGTCTTCCTCTTCAGTTTCTTTCCCTACTCAGATTTTCTTTCTTTGTTTATCTTTTAACGCTAAGTTCTGCTCATTTGAAAGTAGTTCTTGTTTCTGTCAATTATACAAACCAACGAGGTCAGTATTTGGAACCTTAAATATAATTGAACAGTGAAACTGGCTTGTAGAAGGCAATGTTTCCTAAGCAATGATATTCAAGATATCATTTGGTTGTGCGTTGTACTGTACATTATACTGAGCAGAAACTTATTTTTGAAAATGACGGTGCTTGTTTTCTCCATAAAGAAAAAAAGAAAGATTTATATAATAAAGCTTTCTTTTTACCATCTATAAATTATACATGTGGTAAAGAATATCATATAAAAATATTCTTATGAATTATATAAAGTGTATATGAAATAATATTTCTATACACGGGAAAGTTCATCTGCATTCAAGTTGCCTTTCCCTTTGATGTGCCTGATGTT
Organism: Potamilus streckersoni; assembly: GCA_016746295.1. Taxonomy (NCBI): domain Eukaryota; kingdom Metazoa; phylum Mollusca; class Bivalvia; order Unionida; family Unionidae; genus Potamilus; species Potamilus streckersoni. The sequence continues at coordinate 551,234 of JAEAOA010000672.1, read as the reverse complement.
CAGATTATATTCTTACAAAAAAAAACTCCACCTTAATAATCTTTGATTTTTATTTTTCATCTTGTCGATGAAGGTAAGGGGTTGTGATCACTATACACAATAACTGGATTGGGAGGCGAGCTAATGTAAACTTCAAAATGTTTGAATGCAAAAATTAAAGCTAAATATTCCTTCTCGATTATTGAGTAATTTCTTTGTTGCTTATTGAATGTCTTGGAGAAATAGTACACTGGGTTATCAATGCCATTGTTGTCTTCTTGAATTAGTACTCCTCCAACCCCAACATCACTTGCATACACAGACAATTTAAAAGACTGATTGAAATTTGGAGCTGTTAGAACCAGCGAACTTTTGAGTACTGCTTTTAACCTTTTGAAAGCTTTCTGACATTTTTCGGTCCAGAGAAACATATTTCTCTTAATGAACAAATTTGTCAGAGTTTCAGCAATATAGGAGAAATTTCAACAAAACGTTTGATAGTATTCGGCCATATCCAAAAATCTCAATAATTGCTTTTTACTGACAGGCACAGAAAAATCCGAGATAGCCTTAACATTTGCATCAATAGTATAACTTGATCATGTCCCACAATATGTCCTAGAAAACTTAAACAAGCACGGAAGAACTCTTTGTTAGATAAATTGATTGTCAAATTAGCATCAGTGAGACTTTCAAAGAATTTCTAAATCATGGCTAGATGTCCTTTCCAGGTGTCGTTGTAAATAATGACGTCATCAATAAAAGCATCGCAATTATCTAGACCAGAAGTAATCATATTTATCAAGCGTTGAAACGTACTTGGAGAACCTTTCATCCCAAACGGCATTACTTTGTACTGGTTGAGTCCATCCGGAGCCACAAACGCCGAAATTTCTTTCGCTCTTTCCGTATGCAGAATTTGCCAAAATCCTTTAAGAAGGTCAAATTTGTTGTCGTACCTGGCATTTCCTATTTTATCAATGCAGTCATCGATCCTTGGTAACGGAAATTAGTCTGTTTTTGTAACACTCTTCACCTTCCTATAATCAGTGTAAATACGGAAATTTTTATCCGGTTTCGGAACAAGTATGCATGGTGAACTCCAATCACTTTTACTGGGCTCTGAAATCGTTCTCCAGCAACAACTGAATTTCGTTTTTCAAGTATTTGTGTTAGAGAGTGTTCATCCTGTATGGGTGTTATTTTTGCAGGTTTTGAATCAACAATTTCAACATCATGAAAAATTGTGTCCTCG
>JAEAOA010000672.1:342500-545000 GCA_016746295.1 Potamilus streckersoni | reverse complement strand
TGCTTTAGTATATATGGTATTTGAGTGTGGCCATCGTTTTATAATGTAATAATTTTATTTATTGTTTTGGTTCAGAGATGCGGAAAATTATGATAACCTTTAGCAAATGAATGTCAGCTTTGCCAGTCATTTATATGGAAGATGCTACATTACCTAAGCCTCTTGTGCCATTTTTAGCTCTGCTGGTCACTGACCACCAGACCATACAGCAAGATCTGCAGTCATCTGTCGTCCGTGCACTCATTAGTACGAGTTTGCTATCACTACTCTTAACTATTTGGATTGCTGTGAGACATTACACACATCTATCCCATTATATGTTTGACCCTAAATCAAAACGGTATTGCTCAGACGTCCAATATGGTCACCACAATAACCATCTTGACAGTCTTGTCATTGCTACTCCTCCTAAATCGATGGTTGTATCAACATGGGGTTTTCACTGATATATTTGTTATATTTAATTGAATTTAAATTAAAACTGTGCTGACCTGATGTCAAGCAGGAAAATCACAGTAGCCATATTTGACATCTTGTTATTGCTACTTATAAAAATATAAAATACTGCAATGGGGTTTTCACCCGAATTCTTTGTGTGATGTCTCGTTGGTTCAATATGAAAATGATTCCCAGTTGGGTCCTCATCTTCAATAACAGATATTATAGATATCTTGAAATTGTTGGCTATCTCTACCTCTTGTTAATGGATGGTCATATCAGGATGAGGTTTCACTGAAAGACATTTTACGACAGCTGGTTGATCATAAATGTAAATGGTATCATTCAAAATTCTAATATTACTGTCACAATGAAAATGTTGTAAATCTTGTTATTACTACTTCCCTCGATGGCGTAATATATCATCTTTGTGCATGCACCTCTTGAGATTTTCAATAGAATTACATACCTGACTGCTAATGCTAGGATTCATTGCTTTAATATTTTCGGCTTCGTCACGTACAAACAATATGTATTGAAACAGGTCATATTTGCCGTTTTGAGACAGTGTTGATGCAACTTACTGGTATCAAATGCGCGGAATTTTCTTTATATTGCGCAGTACTGTTGTATCTCACCAGAACACGCAGTGCTGACGCGTGGGTGGGGGGAACAAACGGGGACGAACACATTTCAATTTTGTAAAAGAAATATTTTTTGAACAAGAACTTAGGAGAGGCCATGGTGTTTCTTACCCTGATCCCGTGATCGATCTCTACGGCCCTGAGAAAACGTGTTCTATTTTAAACAGTTTTTTATTGAGATATTTTACATTTTGTACAAAAAATAAAAAGATCTAAGTTTGTGGAGGAATTTGAGAAGGCCGATATTGCATATAGTCTTCTGGTTTCTTTAGTATGCTAACTCCATTGTTGATGCAGTGGTAGTTAGTATATATGTACGTGGTTGTACTCTGGAGGTCACGTGTTTGATCTATTTGTCGATGAGGGTTTTTTTTTTCTCTTCTTAATTCAGTTATATCGAGTCACTACCCAAGCCGCCGAAAGTCATATATTAGTGACGTTTGAACCTTACGTATAGTTATAGGCTTATTGAGATTATGCCATAAAGGGCATGATTGTTCATGAATAGTCGGCAAGGCATCATGAAAAGTGCTCAAGTCAACAGAGAAATGTATTCCTTCTAATTGCCTCCCCATTTAGGTATGCCCTGGCGAAATCAGTGATTTAGTAACGGAAGGAGTCCAACATGCACAGTTTACTTATCAGATAGTCAAAATCTTTCACAAGAATCGACACAATTTTATATAATGAGCTTTTTTTACACCAGAAGTCATCGAACGTCGTTATCTATATAATTAAAATATAAAAGCTTATTTCAGCAAATTGATAATTTGCGTATGTTTTACAGCACCAAGCTTTTTTGTTCTCTTTGTAAAACCATTGTGTTATGTTGTAACTATTGTCATAAAGTGTGTCATACAAGGCTTTCTTGAACCAATCTCGCATTCCGGTCGAAATGGTGACATAAAGATGTTATACTAGCTTTAATAACATGTATATATTTCGTCCAACTTCTGTAATTTTAGAAAGAAAAAAACAAACTTTAGGGTTTTTTTAATAATATGTCAAAAGCTCCCGTGCTGGAATGCAAGCGGTGAATAGAATTAAATTTCCATTTTGGGGATTGGTTCATTTCATATTCTGGGTTTCGTGGGGGTAATGTTACGTGTATTGAAAAAAGGTCATGTTTGGTATTTTGTGACTGCGTACAAACAACAATCCCTATAGTATACCTGACATGTTCTCTATGATACATAATAATGTTTACTCTAACAAGAGCACGCGAACTGTTTGAAAATAATTAACACTGCACGCACAAACAAAAGAATTAAAGTGGGGTGAGAAGGTCGTCAGCGCGATCCGTCCTCTATTTTCCTTTTATTTTAGACAGACTCTATTGATACAATGGTGGTATACTTGCTTGTCACTCGTTATGTCATTTATGATCGAAATGTCAATACATTTTGATAGAGTGGTCAATATCATTGTATTTACAAACTACTTAGTTTCTGTTTAATTCAAGAACTAATTATATCGCGCCATTGTATTAACGGAAAGGCGATATAAGTAGTCGATATTTTGATTTTTTGTATAGTCTTGTATGCATCGAATGAAAAAATGAAAGAAAAAATATTCATCTATATTTGTAATACATGTCTGCGAGCGGATTTTTGACTCAAATTCGTAAATAAAGGATTTTCAAGTAAACGATTGCATGCTGACCAATCAACTAATACTATTTACCATGTAATCTGCCGAAATATATGCCAACATGTACCAGTAGTTTGGTAAAAGTAAAACTCCAAATTGCCCATCTTGCCAATGAGTTAGTCTTTCATCAATCTTGTACCCACACGGTCTTGCTATTTAATTTTAAATGCTAGGATTCTTCTGACAATCTCAGTTATTTATATGCCATATATTGTCAACCTTTTAATAGAAAAGTTTATATTTTCACAGTTCTTTAAGAATTGTGTACAGTACAGGACATGATTTTAAAACTTTAGCATTCCTATCGAATTATTCGTGCCCGAGAGTTCTTTTTCGGAAATATCAATATCTTGCACTCATTCTCATAATGACTTTGTTTTTCTACACCTGTCATATTAAAAAATAACATTTAGCTTATCATTTTATCTTTTGCGTGATTTTTGAAAAAGACGTATCGAATCGCCAAATTATGCTGAAAGCAGTTTAACAGAAGTATATCCTTACCATCGAGATTAATTATTTTCACATTGGCAGTTTCAGCAGGTCATCTGATTTGTCTTTTAAATAGGTCATATTTAGCTTACAAGTGACCAAGTAAATAATAAACATGACTTTCTTAGTTTCATCCTTGAGCGCGGCATATCATATTTTCTTAAAAGGTAGGTTTGTTCGATTCCTTCGCCCCAATCGTGCCTATGTGACGCACCTTTCAGTTTTACTAGGAAAATATATAATAATACGCTAAATATGCTTATATAGTGCTTGTCTATCCACGTCTAAATTGCGATATAGGTTTCTTGCAAAAGCCATTTTGCAAAACAAGTCCTTGAAGCCGCTTACGTAATATATTTTACAGATTATAGATACATTACGTCTGCCTAATTTAATTTAATATCGAAATATATGAAATCATCGTCTCCTTAGCGGTGACGATGATTTCATTTATTACGATGTTAAATTAAGGACTAAAGGTATTACATTTATGAAAATATACCATCTGTAAATTAATCAATAAAGTATTAATTTGAGGATAAAAGTAATTTAAAAAAAATTGGAATTATTATAATAAATGCTGGTGGATAATGAACAGAGGCGTAGCGAAAAATATGCTGCCCACGGCAAAAACTAAATTTGCGCCTTTTTCAAAGTGGAACCAACGACAAGTACCACAACAGGAACTAAAATTGCGCACCTATCTAAGCTTTGAAAATATAAAAAAAACTATGTACTAATCACTCATTTTGCGCCCGCCCCCCCCCCCATTAAGTGGCGCCTACTGCACCTGTGGTGTCTTGCCACCCTCTCGCTACACCGCTCACAATACGTGAATACTAAGATTAAATGAAAGTATGACCCGGAACGGAAATCGCTTGAGTGCAGGACATTTAAGAACACACGGTACTAATGGTATGGGAAAGTGGGAATCAGCCTGGAAATGGGTGAATATAAAATAGAGTATATATGGGTTTGGCTGACCATGAATAGTTAATAATATAAGTTATGTTTAAGGAATAAGAATGTTTTGAGACCTTATCTTAGTTGCAAGTGGAAAAAAAATCGAAACATTATTTTATTAATGCAATTTCAGTGCTTTAACAGTCTTGAGTTTGGAACACTCATTACTAAAATTGGCACCTAACTCTTTGATGCAGAATTAAAAGTACATGTTCCAAACACATGCAGGTCCAGAAAATGCCGCGGGTCATATCCTTTCCTCTACACAGAAGCTGACATCCAGGTTTTATATATGCTGATAAATATAGGTGTGATCATGAGCACTCAGAAATTTTAAGTTTTTGAATTTTTAATATCATGGTGTTTGCATGTTTACTGTGTGAACTGAATTAGTACCGTGAGTCCTATAGGGAGCTACAGAAATGCAGTACATTCCACATATGCAATTATATGGTTCTTCTTGTAAATAACAAACAAAATTAATACCTTGTAAACCACAAGGTAACTTTCAGTGGAATATTAAACACATATTTAGATATATCAACTGTTGCCAAGAAGGGGGAGGGGAACAAGGTGTAGATTTGATAATGTTAGGTGGAATGTTTTGCACTTTGGTTTTTATATCAGCAATACATTTATAAAATTTAGAGAACTTGCCATCTATAGTGTAATTATAGTAAGCAATATGATATTTCCTAGTTGTGTTTTGAAACATAATGCATCAGATATGATCACTTAGGTCTCTTCCACCATGCTTAATGTGGATGACCTCTCATGACTTTGCATCCAACTAATTTATTTCAGTGAATGTTTTGAAACTTCATATTTTTCATTTTAATAGACTATTATCTACCTTACTTTAGTTTAAATTATATGTCTTCTAGGAGGAATTTTAAGTAAGTTGTGTCATTTAAATCTCTTTTTCTGCAATAATACATGTACATATAGATATTCACCTTGACCTTTTAATCATTAATTATATAAAGGTGGCAAAAATATTTCAGTATTAAATTGAAAAGAGATAAAGAGTGATATTAAAAATTATGACTCTTATTAGGCAGATTTATTTTAATTTTTTTCTAATTTTCGTTAAAAAAAATGTCAAATATTTAAATGTTGCCTGCAATGTACTATTTATTTTTAAGTGGACATGAACTTGCGATATAATTTAATATTCTCTAATGTCATCTTTGACAAGCAGAACTTGAGTTAGATTAATATTTTAGTGATGTCAAGAAAATCAACGGTGGATATAGGTGGATATAAGACACAAGGTACTAATGGTATCGAAAAATGGGAACCTGCCTGGAAATGGATGAATATAAAATAGAGTATATATGGGTTTGGCTGCCCAGGATTAGTTAATAATGTAAGTTATGTTTTAGGAAAATTAATCTTTCGAGAGTTTATCCTAGTTGTAAGTGAAAAAGTAGGGACATTGTTTTACTGATGGAATTTCAGTCCTTTAACATTCTTGAGTTTTGAACACTCATTACTAAAATTAGCACCTGACTGTTTGGTTCAGAACTGAAAGTACATGTTTTAAATACATGCAGGTCCAGAAGATCCGGTTCATATCCTTTCATCTATGCTGAAGCTGACATCCAGGTTTCATCTATGCTGATAAATATAGGTTTGGTCATGAGCACTCAGAAATCTTAAGTGATTGAATTTTTAATATCATTATGTTTGCATATGTTTACTAAGGGAACTGAATTAGTACCGTGATTCCTTAAGGTGAACTAATACTACAATAGATCGCCACAGAGCGGAATACAAATGTAAAGCGACATAAAATTATCTCATGTTTTATTGCAGTAAGTTATATCAAATATCTTGCTTTCTTTGTATTGACAACTGAGATCTCGTATTTACTTTGCATATCTTGTCTAATATTTATATTGTCCAAATAAGATATAATGATATACTCTACATCGGTTGCGAATAAAATAATATATTTATTTATTATGTTTAATGATGAAATGTAAACATGAATGTGAATCAATGGACTAGCCTGTCTTATCCTACAGCGGATCCAAAATCTCATTTGCATAACAGAGGAAACGGATGATAATTGTGTGACTCGTAGGAAGCTTTCAACCTGTACGTTTGTCTGAAATATCATTGTTAAACATTGTACGCTCTGGTAATTACTAACTTAATATGCAACTCTTGTTAATCAAAGGGAAATCTTGAATGTCAGATATGCTGCAGATGAGGTAACTCGAATATCAATTTATATATGACCGACCAAAGCATAGTATATAGACACTCACGTATTGAATAATGGGCAAAGGGGCGTATCGCCCCGGGTGACACTCCTGTAGGGAAAGCAAAAAAAGAACAAAAAAAGAAAATAAACGAAGGAATAAAAGGTGAAGGAAGCAGAAAGAGAGGAGGGGGAAAAAAGGATAATATTTCGAAAACTTAGTGATGCCGCTCTTGATCATGCCAACGCCCTGTCGCGGTGCCAGTGCGACCCTCGCCGAACTGACTTCTGTGAGCTGTGTTTCAGAGATCAAGTCACTGAAATGGTTGGGTTGGGTGTTAAATGCAAATTCGAGTCGTGTGTAATCAGTGCTAAAGGTAAATTCGACAGTCATGTGTATTCGGTGCTAAATGCAAATTCGAGTCATGTGTGTTTAGTGCTAAAGGTAAATTCGACAGTCATGTGTGTTTAGTGCTAAAGGTAAATTCGACAGTCATGTGTATTCGGTGCTAAATGCAAATTCGAGTCATGTGTGTTTAGTGCTAAAGGTGAACTCGACAATCATATGTATTTTAGCCAAAAATAGTTGTTACAGACCATTGACAATTATGGCTTATGAGATAAGTGTGTCATTTCGGGTGGAATGATTATTAACTATATAAATGCGTTAACGGTACCAATTATTTATGAAAATAATTTAATCGCGTTTTTCGGATACAAACTTTTCAATCCGCTACATTAACAGTATTACAACAGTCAGAACGTCTGCAAGCGGCAGAAACTAAATGGGGTAGAATCTAGAAAGCGCAGAGAAAATCTTTTTTTTTAAAAAAAAGCAGGCAGGTGGCGCTGCGACTATTCGTAGATATTTTGTTCTAAATACACCTGCAACTCAAGCTGATGATAATAAGTTTGACAGTACTAAGCTGCAACAATTTAATGTTCAGATTCAAACAAAGACCGACCTGGAGTATTTAGTTAACAACAAATGTGACATATGTGATAGAAGTATTATCAGGGACAATAAAGCTGAAGGAGAAATGAAATAATACCAAATTATGGCTCAGCTGACAGCGCCACAGCTATGTCAATGGCGTCAACAGCAAACGTTTCTGCACCGCAAAATCATCAAGTTTCACATTAACATAAAAATGAAGAAATAAATTAAATGACGATTCTACCAATGCCAGTTTCGTTGTTTTCAGTGATTCTGGCCATTGGTCCGAAACTGTTAGGGACGAACATAGAGCTGAACTCGTTTTAACAGATTTTGAAACTTTACAGAATAATGAATGAGATCATTTGCCATATATCACTGCGAGCTTGGTGAAGGTAAACATGAGAACAGATTCTGTGCATAAGATAGGTTCTTAAAAATTCTAGGAAATAAAGATATGTTGAAGTCTTGGATGCTGCTCTCACTCTCAATGGAGCCCTACTCCTTTTGTTGTCGAGCTTTTAACCCAAATCAGAGAATGTTTGGCAACATGGCTTCAGTGCTTGGTGAAAACTCAGTCCAAAAGTTAGAGAATATGAGACAAGTGGGCATCATATGACTGCCTTCAATAACTGGAATGATATTGAAATGAGACTTCAGCTTCGTATCACGATTGATCAACAGCTTCATAATCAAATTGTTGGGGAAAAAATGCAAAGTGAATGATATTCCCAAAAAGAATTTTGGATTGCGCCACGTTCTTCGCTAAACAAAACCTCCCGTTTAGAGGATAGAGGGAAACCTTATCTTTGGAAAGTGACATTAGCTCAGGGAATTCTCTGGAATTGATGAAAATTCTAGGAACATGCGATTCTGTTATGAGAGAGCATCTTAGAAAGGTTACTCGTCGGACGTTAACTGTGTCATATCTTTCACCAATAGTCAGAATGAAGTAATTGTACTTCGTGGAAATTGTGTTCTGGGCACCATTATTGATTCTGTGATAAAAGTATAATACTTTAATATCATGTTTGATAGTACTCTCTATCTTTCAAATGTCGACCAAATGTGTCAGATACTTTGCTATGTAGACATAAATGAAGGAGAAATTTGAGATTAAGATTGTTTTATCGACTTCTTTCTTCTTGATAGAAAAACAGCTGAAGCTGTAATCGATCACATTCTGACAAAGCTTTAAGAGAATGGACTAAATGTGTCTGATTGCAAAAGGCAAGTTTATAACAATGACGAGAATATGGCAGGGATTCACACTGGAGTTAAGCAGAGAATTATGCAGTTATACCAAAATGATATCTTTATTTTATGCACAAACCATGGCTTGCATTTACCTAGAGTTCATGTGGCTGGTTTCAGTGACAATGCAGCAATATTTGTAGGTATTGTGGAAATATTGCATGCATTCTTCTATTCTTCCACACGTCGATATGAAATTCTTCAGAAACATGTTTCAAAAAATGTAAAACGGATGTGTGAAACTCTCTTGAGTGCAAAAATATGATGTTGTGGAGGCTGCTGCTTCACATCATGATAAAATTTACTGGAGGAGCTAAAAGATGGCGAATAAGAGACAGTTAAAACCATAGTAGATGCAGAAACAATACTCACTGAAATATTATATTCCTTCACATCGTATCTTTTTTTTTTCTAGAAAGCCGTACTGGAGGAGAGACGCATCTACAGACAAAACGTCTCGGAATGAATAGTTGTGCAATTAAAATGAATCTTCTAACTATATATTTCAACGAAGAAAGAAACAAACTAATTAGGACGGCAGAGACGACTGCTGACGAATTTTGCAAAGACAATGATATAAGTATAAGTTGGACTAACTTGGCCGCAAAAAATCAATCGTCAGTAAACAGATTATCGATCGTCAACATGCGGAAATCGATCATAGATCTCAGCAGCTTCGCGAAATTAGCTCTTACGTGATTGGACCATTTTACCAATTATGCAAATAATGACGAAATTCGTATTGTAAGTGCAAATCATCCTCAAGAGTACAACAAAGTTGATGCTGATCGTCTGCATTAGGAAATCCGAAGTCTTTATTGTAACGAGAAAATCACAGGCAGGAAAGCTAAAACTAGGAATCAGTGGAACTTTTACAATGGATCATCAAGTGGGGATTTTCAGAATATTATCCAGACCGTGCCATTGAACTACGCATGTTGGTAAAAATGTGTGTCAGTATAGCTAGCTGCGAGGGGAGATTTTTGAAACTCAAACTAATTAAGACATATTTAAAATCCGCATTGAGCGAGGCAAGGACGATCAACTTGGCAATGCTGTCTATTAAAAGGGAGACAGCTGAAACAATTAACTTCTATGACATCGTTCGTGACTTTGCAGCCGTAAAAGCGATAAAATTACATTGTGACCTAAACAACACAAAGTCATACAACATTAAATATATTTGATTATTAAATATAAATTTGAATAATAAATAAGAAAATGTCTAATAATAAACTCCTTATTAAAAATTTAGTGACTGTGACATACATGATTACAATGTTTTTAACACAATTTTCTTTGTTAATGACCTGTTTTTCAAATGACTAACGAGGGTATGGCAGAGAGAGAGAGAGAGTCACCTCGGACCTCCGCCTCGGGCGGCATTTTAGCTCCGTACGCCACTGCTTATAGGATTTACCTCACTGATGCTGAGAATTGTTTAAGCAGGAGTTTTCAAGATATTTTCGTTTGTATTCAAAAATAAGCAAATTATAATTTAAAGAAAACTAACAAGCCAGATCATAAGTAATCTTGCACATTTATATAATATGTTATCCTTTATAACGCGGCATACAAAGTAATTACGACACAGTAAAGATTATGTAACGCAACTTGCAGGTCAATAAGTATAACCGTAGAGGCAGCCTCTCTCTCTCTCTCTCTCTCTCTCTCTCTCTCTCTCTCTCTCTCTCTCTCTCTCTCTCTCTCTCTCTCTCTCTCTCTCTCTCTCTCTCTTTAGTTGCATTTATTATTTTTTACTTCTTGCTCTTGAGGTCATATGTACTTACACATTTACACATGACGCTAGCAACTGATTGATTCCGTCTGAAACTAACAACACGTTGTACTAGTCTGCTCTATTTCTCCAAAATGACATTGGAACATATTAATGCAAACTGACACAAGCAAAATATTGCTCCAAACTGACACCAGCATCGCATTAATGTGACACATCAAACACATTGTAACCGCTCTTGTGACCTAGTGGTTAGAGAGTCCGCCTCGGATGCGGAAGGTCGTGGGTTCCATCCCCGGTCGAGTCAAACCAAAGACAAAAATGTTACTAACAGCTACTTCGATTGACGCTCAGTATTAAGAGGTTAGTGTTAGGACTTGTCGGCCTGGTGTCAGAATAATGTGACTGGGTGGGACATCATGCTACATGTCTGCGGCATGATGCCCAAGTGCTAGACATCACTATAAACTGCCACACTGCAGAGATCGTAGCGATATGACTGAAAAAGTATTAAGTTACGTTAAAAATCATAATCACGTCACATCACAAACACATTGCGCCAATCAGACACTAGCAGCATAGTTATATGACGATGACAACACATTCATCTGACACTAGCAATGCATTGTTCTGGTCTGGCTTTAGAAATACATTTTTTTAGTCTGACATTAATGTAACACATTCTTCCAATCTGACATTAGTGACACCTTGCTCCAGTTAAAAATGTTGCAGATGGTTCAGCTTTTGGATATTTACGGCACAGCAATACAAGAAGTTTATTTCGTATTGAAGCAAGCAGAATAATATGCCATACCCAGGGACAAATCATGCACTGATATCGTGACAGGATTCCAACCAGCAATTTTCTTATCACGAAATTGATATTTTAACCCCTGTACCGCTCTACCCACATTTTTCATGTGGCCGATATTTTGGGAGGGATACTTAACTTCATACAAGCAGCTTAAATATCACATGTTTGCCTTAAATCACTTGGATATGTCGAAACTAGATATTTATATAATTTGTGACCTCGAAATATTACATTTTACATTACGGTCTAGTTACATGTGATTTACACTGAAGCCTGACTAGGGCTGTAGAATGATACACAAAAGTTATGCTTTTATTTTGCACTCCAAGATGATCCTTAAGCACATAAAGTACATACTAATCACTATTTCGTGGAAACACTCCTGTGACCCAGTGGTTAGAGCGTTTGCCAAGGATTTGGGAGGTCGTGGGTTCGATCCCCGGTCGAGTCATACCAAAGACTTACAAAAATGTGACTAACAGCTGCCTCGGCATTAAGTGGTTAATGTTAGGACTGGTCGGCCTGGTGTCAGGATGATATGTCTGAGTAGGACAACATGTTACACGTCTGTGGCATGATGCCCCAGTGCTAGACATCACTATAAACTGCCACACTGCAGACATCATAGCAATATGACTGAAATTTTTTTAAAGGTACGTTAAAAATCCAAATCACACTTACACATGCGCGTTGGCTAAATACTTAACATGTTTACAAAACAAACTGTTCTACACGCTAAATTTATTTCATGTCTTCAATATAATCTGGATTGTTTGTTGGGATATTATTAGAGGTAAGCCAGGGATTACTCATAATAGAATCATATGAAATTAATACATCGTCATTCCAGTGTGAATTATATCCCACAGTTAAAAATCTCTCATAGTAAGTAGCTCATACAAGCATACCGATCTCTCCAGATGACAAGTTCATAATATTTATGCTAATAAGCGGTCTAACTAACAGGGATATATTTTGGCACTATGACAAGAACATTGATTTGGGTGTAAAAGCAATTTTCTAACTTATTAAAGGAAACTACATCAATGTCATGTTTCTATATTTTAGTAAAATGTGTCCAAAGTCAATGCTGTACCAATATGTCAATTAACCTCTTAAGAATAGAACAGATCAGATGTTGAATTGTCAAGACACGTTTGTCAAAGGTTAACTTAGTAGCTTACCGGAGACCAAAAAACCTAAAGGACATCCTAGTCAGGGCCAAGCTAACAACAATTGCTAGTCAAAACCAACCTAGTCAATCTGGACCCTGTGGCGATAAAAGATGCAAAACCTGTCAACATATGATAGAGACCAAGACATTCACTAGCACAGTGACTAAAGAAAAACTAAACATACATGGTTCAAACAAAACGTGCAAAACAGAGAATGTGATTTATCTCATCACATGTAAGATCTGTGGCCTTCAGTACGTGGGAGAAACTGAAAAGCTACACATAAGGATAAACCTTCATAGATCTGATTGGATGACAAAAAAGCTGTACAGAAGCCCGGTCGCAGAACACTTCTCCTCCCCTGGCCACACTTTCAGTGATATAATACTTATCGCTACTGCCAACAACCACAGCTGGAGTTCCGAAACCAGGAAGGAAAAGGAATCATACTGGATACGCCGCCTTAGAACATTGAAACCAAGCGGTCTAAACCAAGAAGACTAGAAAATGAAAACTATGCACTAGTAGAATTTAACATTTTCTAAATCTTCTTATCCTTCAATTTTTACTATAAGAATAACCGGTATAGAACCAAATATCCGGGATATAATCTGCGTTACATATGTACACAAAATAAAAATAGATGTCGCTTTGGCTTGTAGACTTTTAGGGAATTATACAACGTTTTCAGTTTCCGCAACTAGTCTATACAAGCTGGTTGTATTTATAGTTTTAGCATATGTGAAGATAGAAATGTAGAGGTTTACAAACGCAACGTTTTTGTGTTTATTTGTTTGTCGTAACTATGTTTTGTATTTGCCTTTGAAAAAGACTCATTAAGAGTCGAAAGCGCTTAGGCTAGTTAGTTACTAGTTTCGTACTGTTCGTCGTCAGTTTATTGCATCTATATATATATATATATATATATATATATATATATATATATATATATATATATATATATATATATATCACATTTATTAATATTTTAGAACATAAATACATATAAAACTGGATCGTAAAGATACATATATCTCTATTGTAAACAATTTGATAAACTTTTATGGATAAATAGAGATAAACAGTTTTATTCATATTTTTTATTATGTACAAACACATTAACTGAAATCATAAATATTTAAAATAAAAACAATATATAAACTAGATAACATTTGATAAGGTATGTTTAACAGTTTAACAGTATATATAATACATAATTGCAATGTATTAAGAGAATTGGATATATAATATTTATGACAATTTATTTTAGTAACAGAAACTATGGTAACATGACAAAAATCTCAAACAAGTATGTATTTTGTCATCTGTAACTCATACTGTCTTTCTTGTCATTACGGAGGAGGATGTGAAACCAAATACTAAAGACCCATAAATTCACCCGTTCTCCTTGATATATTAAAAAACACTGGGTGATGATCAACAACAACAGTACTTAAAAACCTAGTGAATTGTCAGTTATCCTACCTCATCTTATCTACCAACAACTGATTGTCAAATGCTGTATTTGTTGATTCCAAACGGACTTCTGGCTAGTTTTGCCCCGAGAAGCGTGTGGTCATTATTCAATGAAACTTGACAAGATAACTATGCAAACGACTTTATAGTAGAATGAAGTGAGTATCACTTTAATACTAAAAGTCGAAAAATGGTGTGGTAATAATGTATGTTATGAGTCTACGCTCTTAAAATATGTAGCAGAAAAGAGTGAAAAGCAATAAGCTTTGTAAAATTCAACAAATAATTTAGTTCTATAGAATACAAGGTGAAAAATGAGAAAAAGGTGCTTACGGTATTGCTAATTAAATCCCAAAATCAGTATAGAATTACAAACATAAATCCTAATAATTTAAAATCCTGAATTAAATTTCAGTATTAGTTCAAAATAAATTCAAAACCGAAGGTGGAGATGTATATATGGTAGCTCCTAGAGTGTTGATGTGTCAATGTCTTTTGTTGAATTTCAGTAATATAATTCTAGGTTTGAATTTGCTTTGAATTCCAGTGACTATCTGTATTCAATAATTTTATCAAAACACTTCTCGATGATTAGAAGAAAATACATTCAGCCCGAAATAATACTGGACATAGCATATGATACAACTTAATTGTGCTTAAACTTAAAGCATGAATAAAACATTCTTTGTTACAAGATTATATAGTTCTCTACAGAATCTGGACTATGTCAAATACACTAAGAAAATTCCTAATTCTAGAACCAAAGAAACATATTTATTTCTATTAATAATAATTTTTATTTTAACCCCGTGTCTATGTCACCTACAAACAATACAATTATGCCAAGACAGAATTAAACAACTTCAAGAGCAAACTATTGATGCATAGGAAGAAAGCATGTTTAATAATACAGATGAAGCAGCAGTGTTGTAAATTAGACTTTTCAATAAAGTGTACAGTGATAAACATTATTGGAACAGAAACTTTCCAGTCTGTTGGAAACTAAAATTTGATGGACAAATATGCATTTAATCTACAACCGATACCTAACATTTTTGCCGGATGCAAACAAAAATACACCCAAGGCAATACTTCATTATCTAACCCTATGGTGAATAACTACAACACTAGTGACGTCACTGCTGATGTGATTTTGCAGACAGCATCGACAAGCGCGCACATGCGTTCGTATTCTATTAGAAAAGCACTTTATTAGCGATTTCATCCACATCTGTTTTCAGCATCGATTATTGTTAAGGGTTTATTATTTTTCTTTTATTAATAAAACGTCGCGAGTATGATTTCTTAACAAGCTTGCCTTCTTCAGATACACTTCTAACAAACTGCCTTTTAATCTTCTATAAAACTTCTATACAATCATAGAAAATATTTACTTAGGGAATATTTAAGTTTCCGGCGATTGTGCGTTCGGGGAACCTAGTACCATGTTAGCTTAGATTTATATTGATCGTGCCATTACATGGTGTCAGAAACGATTTTTCTTGTTTTCGCGCAAGAACTGCTGAAAGGACATAGCGTCCCTGCTGTTTTTCAGTGGATATATTTCTTTTCTTAGCTAATCTTGTTGGTTTCAAATCATCAAGGAGGAATGAAACCTGGTTTAATTTCTCCTTTTATACTTTATCGTTATAAAACAAATAATTTTCGTGCTTGGTGGTAACGTTTTCTGGAGATTTTGCGTGCTAATGCAATGATTCAAAGCTGGTTTAGAGTTGGTGTTGATACAGCAATGGGGTCCCAACCATTTCTATATAACCCTTAACAAGATTATATTTGAGTGTCTTCGATGGTTTCTTATCGCCAATCAAACGCAGATATTCATCAGCAAGTGGCACGAAATTGTTATCATTTGCTAGTAATCACTCTTATCCGGTCTAGCAAACTCCGCAGTCTAATCATCTCGCTCAGAATCCATCACTTAAATGTATTAATAAATCATACAACACAAATGCCAAAAACGTTTCAGGCATCGAGCGGATAGAGGTGAAATGTTTACAACTGATACCATCCTGATTGATTATCGATGCTGTTGATCCACTATAATAATTGAACACAATAAATAAATATGATCCAGACTCGAACACCGTTAGGTTGTAAAGTTAATTTTATCAAAACCATCCAAGTCAATAAAAACAATTCGACCATTTCTTTTCATATAGTCTGTTTCTACCTCCCGTTTACTGGTCAGCAGTCCACGGTAATTTAAAAATGACAATATTACATAAGGAAGTTGTGACAGCACATGCGTGGTTTTTGCATTCACGCAGTCTTTGATGAAAGCACACGACATAACAGAGTCCCTGATTTCGTTGATTCTGCAAGGTTTCGCGCAACGCCAACTAGTAACTTCAAAAGAACATCTTCTATGTTAGGCATTTAAGTTTTCCACTTTGGTCTTGGAAAGACACAAAAAATACAAGCTCCTACTGGTCGACTTTGACATTAACCTTGATGATGAACTCTCTTTAGTAGAAAACCTAATGAGAACCAAATCGGGGCCGCGACGGGTCCCTGCGCGTAGCGTCTGAAGATGTTTTTTAAGATGCATTTCGTAAATTATCAAATCAACAAGCACACTTGAGTGTATGTAAAGTTTCAATAACGTGTTGTTCGTACTTAAGGCTACCAAGCTGAGTCTTTAATGGCAAAGTCAAATAAAATATTGGTTGTTGTCTAGGTTAAATAATGTACAACGTGAAGTGGCGATCAAAACACGAATTATGTCAAAGTGTTACTATGTGTGAGTCGCATGTCCTTTCGTAATGTCCAAGTTAATGGTGCTGGTTTTCATCGTTGAGGGGGTCATCGAAACAAGTTCATTCAGCATAAAGACCTGACTTTGCTATGTCTAGAGTAAATCACAATTGATCAATGAGGAATTGTTCTTATGCAAGTCACACCGAGTAGTCGAAGACTTCTTTCTGTGGGTATTTTAAGAGTCATGCCGGGAAGTTGAAGGCCTTGTCTTGTCTTACTCGATTCCTGCTTCTTTTTTCAGAGCTATTTCGGAGTGGTTCCAACAACATCTAACACGGCTGCATTTACATCCGCTGAATATACAGCAGATAACTACAATGGATGCAATACATTCGATGGATGAAAGCATTCCACTCGTCTTTTACATTTATGCCACTTATGACTTTAATTTGACCAAGATATTCTTTTGTTTGGCCTCTTGAGCTGATGAAGTTGTGTCTTGGTTAGTCTACGAGGATAATTCCATTTTCCTTAGTAGGAGAAGGGGTTAATGTAACTCTGCAAGACATGTCTTTGTTGGGCATGGGGTGTAGTTGAGGATATACATATAATTGTTAAGCTTGAGTCTCTATTTGGCTTGTTTGGCTTGGTGTGCTCCATATCTTTGGTGAACTCCCATAATACCCATTTCGGCCAGTCACGGTTCACGTGCTTATCATGTGTTTTGGATGGTCTTTTGAACATGCATTCTTTCCAGTCTCAGAGTTATTAGAAACAATACATGGGACTGTCTAATAGTCTTGCGAGCTGCTTGGTAGTGGTTGAGTAGTAGTTGTGGATTCTTCCCACAATCCCTCTTATAACGTCTCTCTCTCTCTCTCTCTCTCTCTCTCTCTCTCTCTCTCTCTCTCTCTCTCTCTCTCTCTCTCTCTCTCTCTCTCTCTCTCTCTCTCTCTCTCGTCGGTTTGAATTTAAAACTCTCTCCAATTTCTCCGATGTCTTCATGGAATTCTGCAATCATCTCTACCAAACGTCGAATTCCTTGCGCTGTCTTGACAATCGGTCCCGGTTCACCCCTTTCATTCCCATGAACTTCCTTTGGTTCGTGGACAGTTTCCACTGTCTCTGCTACAGTTTAATATTTTTTTACTTCGATCAGCGGTGCAAATATTATGTTCGAAACCGTCTGTGATATCTTGCAATACAGTCTGTCATGACTGTAACATTTCGCTGGCAGTTGGAGGCCGGTTATAATATTCTGGATCATTTCTAAGTGTTGGAAAACAGTTTTGTGGCATCGCTTCCCATACCCCGCTATACTATTGCTGACAGGTTTTGACATTGTATGTGTTTGTTGTTTCTGTTATATTGTCGCATCCAAACCGGCTCTATTTTTGGTCAGGTTAATAGCGATATTAAGGATTTATGATGACCCCACAAATATATTTTGAAACTCATCCAATGAGTATCGGTGGCACATCAAACCCAATGAATGTCCGCAATGCAATGTGCGTTAACGACATGAAAACTATCATTAAAATATTGCAGTTATCACAGATTATTTAGGCACGAATGCGTATATTGCGTCGTATAGATCACGTCTGTGCTTTTATGCCGGCTTTGGGAAAATATTCTTATCGGATTGTCTTGGTGTTCGAGTATCACATAGTCATGCACAACACGATTAATCTGGTCAGGGTCAAGGTCGTCAATGACAGGGCAGGGGCTTCAACTCTTGTTTAGAAGCTGTCAATGGTTTTACGATGAAGACCCGGTGACACACGTGTGTCTGTCAGATCACATACAAATGATCTCGCGTGAACCATCTCATGATTTGATTCAGCAACATCTGCGTTTTCCCGGATCCAGCTGGGCCAATAATCAACGCACGGACTGAGTTAGAAGGTATGTCACAAAGCCTTGGTGTCTGAGGTTTATCTGCTCAGAGAAGTTACCTCTCAAATCAAATAATGTTGAAATCCTTTTTCTTTCATAATGGCGCATTACAATATCTCATGATGTATAACTCAATCATGTTTTCATATTGTGTGCGATGCTCCAAATCCAACGCGGATTCGAACACGTAACAGTCGAGTCGTGCTTCTGTCCCATAGTTAAGAAGTTCACTTTAATTAACACTCTGGTCGTCAAAATAAATCCGTCAGTGAAATTATTGCTGAGTTGACGAAGCTATTTGAGACACGGTGGAACAAATATCCTGGGGAAAAACATATCCCCGGACAAACTTATTGCTGCCCTAGGGCATGTTGTATGTTACAGACATGATCTCGCATACAATACATCAAGTGATATCCGATGTAGATCTTATTCAAGAATTGAACAAAACTGGAAGAAAGAATCGCCAGAAGGATCATCAATGGACGTACGTACGAAGGTCAAGATTCTCATTGGTGTTAGACAAAGTACAGTTATTGGAAGTAGAACAAATAAACATGGAAAAGAAACTGTTCGCGGTATACAACAGTCTGTACGGTTAAGGGTAAAGCTCTCATTGAAAAGTTAGTGAGCGGCGTGGCAATAACCACTCTCGCAAGTGCTAGATCTTGGTAAGTTAAAGATGCATTGTGGCAAATTTACCAATCTACACACACAAAAAAATTTCCATAGATGGTCTGATATGATTACCTAAAACGGATCTTTATTCTCCCGCATGAACGTGTCCGGGGACGAATAGACAAGTACTCGTTAATCATTGTAGAAGTTGCCTATGGGTACAAGGATGCGTATCAGTCTAAAGTCTATCCACAGATGCAATTCTACAGAAGAGTGTCATTATTGCTCATTAAACGATTTTACAATTACACCATTTGTCCCATGCAGAAAAATAATTTCATTCGGTGTCTGAACAGGGTGACTTAGAAGGCAAGCAGCTTCGTGCTGTTGACAGGATTGATATAAAGGAATTAAAGGACATCCAACACGTTATGCGCAAAAGAAGAACATTTGTACGAGTGGAATTTCCGATCGGATGGTGCCGAATAAGCAGGCAGTGACAAACTTACTTTGGGGCATTGGTATCCGCCCATTCGAAGATCATGCACGACAGAAATGTGTTGAAATAATTTCGCCTTTGTCACACAAATTCCTCCACGTTAGGCTTAACCGCTCACTCATACTTGAAATTTCCTATCACCTTTTTTTTCAGTGCTGAAAAAAAGCGATTTGTATTTCATTGATACTGTCAGGTGTCAGATTCATATGTTATGCATGATTCAGCCATATTTACATTCACTTTTTGAGTTGCATCAACGAAGATCCTTTGCCCGTGTAGCGTAAAAGCGTCAATTATTTAATTCTTTAAAAGGTATTAATGTTTGTCATTATTACAAAGTATATTGAAATAATGTATTACCCTTAGTGATTAAGAGTTTTATTTGCTTGTACTTCTTTATCCAAACAGAATCAACATAGATTTTCCATTGCAAAATGTTTGGGCAAATATATGGCAATGTTGTATGTTCTGTGTGATATCTGGCAGACATCAGAGACCGTAATATACTTGTGATATCATGCACACAGTGGAGACAATGAGCTATCACATACTGATTTATGCAGAAACGTGTCAAAGTTGTATGTTCTACTTGTGATGTCAGACACAGAGTGGAGACAATGATCTCCTATCACATACTGTTTTATGCAGAAACGTGTCAAAGTTGTATATTCTACTTGTGATGTCAGACACAGAGTGGAGACAATGATCTGCTATCACATACTCTTTTATGCAGAAACGTGTCAAAGTTATATGTTCTACTTGTGATGTCAGTTACACAGTGGAGACAATGATCTGCTATCACATACTGTTTTATGCAGAAACGTGTCAAAGTTGCATGTGATTCTTGTGATATCACGCACACAGTGGAGACAATGATCTCCTATCACATACTAATTTATGCAGAAACGTGTCAAAGTTTTATGTTCTACTTGTGATGCCAGGCACACAGTGGAGATAATGATCTGATATCACATACTGTTTTATGCAGAAACATGTCAAAGTTGTTTGTGATTCTTGTGATATCACGCACACAGTGGAGACAATGAGCTGCTATCACATACTGTTTTATGCAGAAACGTGTATAAGTTTAGATTTGCTATCACATAATATTTATGCAGAAAAGTATGAATTTATAAAGGCTCTAACTCCAAGTCATAGTGTATACACACCTGCTGTGTTGCCCTGGTCAACACCTGCTGTGTTGCCCCTGTCAGGATTTGAAGGTATCTGGTGGGAGATGGTGTTCATGTCAGGACTGGTGAGTAATTTGAAATTTAAGTGAAGGGATGTTGCACCGATTCACCCACACTCTTTCTTTTAGATCCGTCTGCTTCTAGTGAGGCTTTTAGAAACAAGTTTAAATGCATTGAAGCGCTATCATACCCTACTGTTTATGACCTGATGAAGTGCGCTGTCCATGCAAAATGTGTCATCTGCCTTCACAGATGGGGATGGCCAGATTGACATGGCCAACTGGTTCACCAGAGAGGATTTTCCAGAGGAAGCCAGGTACTGTCCACTCTTAGACAACAATAGTAGATTGTATCGTCTACTGTTTTTTTATTTTAACTCGTACATTCGTTTTGTTTTAAATCTTACATGCAATGTTCATCTTTTCGCTACATAAGTAACATGTCAAGCTAAACAAAAACATTAATTTTAAAATTAACTAAGCAATATTAAATTATCTTCTTTTGAACACGTGGTGTTTTCAAGTAGACTTTTGAAGTTTACCTGTTGTCATAATTTGCATAAACAATAAACACAGAAAATGATTCTAAACTTATTTTTCCAATTTATTTTGTCCCCATCCCAAGAGACAAAAATATAGAGCTGCACTTTTACCAGAGAAAATTGGAATAAATATAGAGGCATTTGTTATGTAAATAGTGCATATCTTGAATTACATAAAAGAACAGCAATGTATTTGAAGAGCTACATATATCAAACGTTATCTGATTAATAAAACTGAAACCACAACGTGACGAAAACGAAAACGGACACCAAAGATTTAAAATGCCTAGAGACAAATATCGGCGCTCCGTTACTGATGACATATTGCACGCATTAGATGATTCCCAATATTGTCATTTAAATCAGACTGAAAGGTCTACACACATTGATAAGAACATATATTTTAAATATCTAATTTCCTGTTCCCATTTAAAGTACTGATATTTTACATTGTATGTTAACAGAAACACGCACAAACTATTTGGAAGAAAACAAAGTGTTCATACTTGAGATCACATTGAAAGTATTTTCTTCCCAAAAGTTAAAAAATTGTGGAATTCCAAATTAATGCACAGTAAATGGATTCAACAGTATATTTTGACAGTAACAGCTAAATGTTCAAGTCATTTGCTCCCAAAGGTGCCAATGAAGAGCACATTAGATGAGCCGAAAGACGATTCACGAGCATTTAAAAATACTGAAGACTTGTTTTTAAAAAATAAAAAAAGAGTCACAACTGTTTGAACGAACAACTAGAAAATAAAACCTGTTCTTTCAGAACTTAAATAACAGGTGCTACATCTTTTACTTGGTTTAGTCAAATTATACAAACTATTATGAAAGCCATTGTTTAAAGGTCATGCATAAACTTGAAAAGTAATGGTCAACTAAAATACAAATACATTTTCATTACGCTTGTGATGGGTGTTATTGTGTAGGTCTCTTACAAATTCGTGCTGTTTGCAAAATGCTTCAAAATAAATTACTGTATCTGACAGTGATAAACATTGACATTGATATATATATATATATATATATATATATATATATATATATATATATATATATATATATATATATATATATATATATATATATATATATATATATTAGATACTACAGTGCAGTGGAAAACGATCCCAGTTAGTTTGTCTACTTTGACTTATGATTCAAGGAAAAGGAGATTACTAATAACATTCATAATTAACTCCATGTTGGTACTATTGTTGCAATGTAGATATATAACATTAGCTTTCATTTCAATAGACAGAAATTGTTGATAAGTTTAATACACTTCGTTTAAAATGTGTAATTTGTACTGATCTCTGTATCATATTAAAAAAGTATTCAGTTACGACATGATCAAATATAAACGAGTTATATTTATTTAAAGGTAAACATTCTTGTGCGAACATTTAATTGAAATCCACAATCTTACCATACGTGTATCACCTTGCTAGACTTCTTTTTCAGGTATGGGACAAAATCCTTTTTTGGCATTGAAAACATGTAACTGGCTGAGTGTCACTATCTTCCTGTATGGCTATGAACCGTATCAAACAACAACCAATGTTGAAGGAACGCAAAGGCAGCATATTCAAAGCAAAGGTTCAGTATAGCAGGAAATAATCGATCATTTAAAATGTCGTAAAATAGAATGCAGAACGTAGCGAGGCAGGGTAGAGATATGTATTGTTGAATATTCATCTCAGCTTATGATATTAAAAGTAAGCAAGTATATAAAACTTAAATGCATCCATCGCAATCATTAGTTCAGTCCTGGATCATTCCGTCGATATGCACTAAAGATGGAAAAGAAAAAGTAGACAAGCTCGTAAAGAATAGATACCAAATCACATTTCCCTTACTAGGAAATTAAAAGCATTATTTCATGTAATATATGATTTAATAAATATTGGCATGCAACTTATTCATATTATCTCCCTTCATAACTATCTGCATAATGGTCGTGCTTATTCAATCATTCTACATTATGTTTTATAGCTCTTTTCATCTCCAGTATACAGAAAACATAAGTATAAATTTTATTTTTGTCCCTGGAGGGTAAAAGAGCTATAAAACAACATGCAATGATGTGGAGGAGGGGGCAGGTCTGGGCATGATGTCCCACTCTCTAAAGGAAAGAGAAGCGTCTCTCATAGCCTCTCCTTTCCAGGTATAGTGATCGCTACGGGACCACTATCTGGCTTTACTGGGCAGGAAGTACTTGCATATGGCCTTTCCTACTGTATTGTGTCTACAGCAGCAACTTTATGTGGGGCCCCCTGATTTCACATATCCTGCTATGTGATGCGACCATGCGACCGGCGGTGCACCTGGGTGGGCAGACTGGGCTCGTTAGCCTTGGAAGGCAGCCAGTCAAAGAGAATGAAAACTGACTCCAAACCCGGTCAGATATATCTCGTTAGCCTTGGAAGGCAGTTCGTCTAGGAAATGGAAACTCCAAATAGAAAACAACGAATTGTTTTTGGATTATGGCTCCGCTACCTTGATGATATCTTCAGGAGAAGGAAAGGCTACGGGAATAAACCCAGACAGAATATCCGGAATAGAGACCCTAAGACGGTTTGTGTCAACTACGATTTCCTTCCGGCAGCTGCTGTATCCAAACTGGTGCCAATCAACAAAGTACCAAGTAGCGATAGCATCCCCCCTCAAGCCATCAAACGTGGTAAACCGAAAATGCTACAGCTACTTTGCTGAGATGAAGGAGCAGTCCCACAAGACATGCACGATGCCACCATTGTGAACCTCTATAAAAAAAAACAAGAGAGATCGCAGTGACTAACAATTGCAGAGGAATCTCTCTTCTCAGCATCGCTGACAAAGTGTTTGCCCGCATCCTCCTCAACAGGCTTCAGCTGCTGGCGGACCGCGTTTACCCGGAATCCCAGTGCGGCTTCAAAGCAGGAAGGTCAGCAACAGACATGATCTTCTCCCTCCGACAACTCGAAGAGAAAAGGAGAGAGCAAAGTCAACTACTCTACACGATGTTCATTGACCTCACCAAAGCCTTTGATCTGGTTAGCAGGAAGAGCCTATTTAACTTTCTTGGGAAGATCGGCTGCCTCCCAAAAAAATCTTCAGCATGATAATCTCCTTCCATACCTATATAACGGCAGAGTCCTTAAAAGTTGATCCACCTCAAACTTCATCCCCATAAATAACGGCGTGAAGCAAGGCTGCGTGTTGGCACCAACCCTTTTCGGCATCTTCTTCTCCCTGCTCCTATCCCACGCCTTCAACACGTCCATTGATGGCGTATATCTACACAACGGGTCTTCAAAATTACGGTTAATCATTTTGATGTTTTAGTTTTGTATAAGTAGCTATGGTTGGACGGATGTGGACAGCAGATACGTTTGAATGACAGATTTATGTAAGTAATAACATTATAACACCTTTAACACGCGTGAATGAACAAATACAGATTTAGCTGTCTCATCAAGACAGTGTGAAATAATAATAATAATAAGATATATATTCCTATTAACGTATTGTTGCGCGAATTAAAAAGGGCCCTGTATGTTTAGATATGTATATGTATTCCCGCAATATTTTCTCAAGTCTTTATCCCTATAATAGATAATATTTACTTTGTTATAAGTATAGTTCCAAACTCAACCTACTTTTCTCAGCATGTTCTTTGTTTCAGACTAATACAGATAGGATAAATTAATATGAAATCAATATTTTATGAAATAAATAAAGATTCCAAATTGAAATACGGCTTCGTTTCGAAATCAAAGTCAGGAGAAACACATAAAAATTGGAATATAGTGTTATGCATATTTAAATTAATTTTTTGTTTGTTAGTTTTAAATTTTTTAAAATTCCATTACATGATATAATAATGTAACATTGAGTTCAGTTCTATTTGACCTAACTGATATTTTTAATTGTTTGTTTCATTGACGTAAACATCTAACATTGTATATAGTTATTGGCCTCGTTCCTAAATCAGTAACAGTTTTCATAAACAATTTTTTAAATATTTTTTTATTTTATCTTTTTGAGAACGAGAATTTTTAAGTCAAGATAACGTGACGATTAGCGTATATTAATTGTTACACAATTGTATTTTTTCCAGAAGAGCGAACTTTTGACCCTCATCCAGAAATCTGGTTTGTGTCATAATTAGTTTATAACTGTTTTCTTGATAAAGGTATGTTCAGTTGGGCTCATAATAATTGACTCGTTAAGTTGTTATTATGTTGTGACCAGTTTGGGTTGAATTTTTATTTTCTTCAATTTATTGACTTGATGTGATTTTTTTTCCATGGAAATACATACGTGCTTCTTCAAGAGATTGGATAAAGACATTTACAAGAAATTATACTGAATTCAAAACTAGAATAATATTTTCTGTTACTCAACAAAGGACTATTGATACAACAACACTTCGCTGACCATTACAAACGTCAGCGCCTTCCATTTTGGATTCTATCAGGTCTCGAACTCAGTTTCAGTCAGGACTTTTTATTATTATGACTTCTTTTTTAATTCTTTGATTATTTCTGGATTTAATTTGTAAAAGCGTAAGTTATTTTTGTAACTTTTTTACCTTGTATTGTAGAGAAATAAATATATTTGTTTAATTTGACAAAGCTTGTAGTCTTAATTTTTTTTCTGTTAATTAGTTTAAGAGCATAGACTCGTAACTACAGAAAGAAAAAGATAGGCCAACTGGTGCTGAAATTATAGAACTTTAAGCACGAAATCCATTCTATCCTCCTAAAATTTTCCATTCCTGTGGATTAAAACTTGGATATGTTTCAAGAACAAATGAATGAAAATAAATACACCTTTTCGGACAAATAAGGCAACCGGTCAGCTCCGCTACTTCTTCCACAGCTTTTTGTAACTATTTCAAAGAAGGCAATGACTTTTAGAAGCGTTTTTTTTTCTCCCTCTATTAGCATTAATCCATCTGCTTTAGACAGTAGCCATTGATAATTACTTGTTAGGTCATGCTGCATTTTAACTGAGGTTTACAAATTCCTATGCTGCAACAACAGGAAGGTACGTGATACAGCTGTGTTCTGTGATAGTAACAGTTGGCTATCGCTTTTCTTTGAGCCTTTCAGCTTGCTTTGTAAATGATCCGACCACTATATACACGACACGTGGCAGAGTCATTTGTCTCTGCTACTTGCCACGGACTCTATTCGTAGATGCCAGTGTTGAAAGCTTTCATATTACGGTTTTCCGAAAATCTTTGAAGTGGTATTTTGGGCGCCCTATTGGTTTCTTGAAAGTTGCAACTTCGTTGCAAAATATACCCTTCAGGATGTTTTCATTTAGCAGCGTCATTGTTTAATGAGTGCTGGAATGCTTAGCACATTGGATGTGCATGGACGTCAGCGTTGGTGTCATTAAATGTAATGTCAAGGATGCAACGCATAGAGCAGAGATTGAAGCTGTTGAATAATTCTCTTGACGACTGTAGGTAGTGCATATTTGCCCTATCAGCACATACACACACACGCAAACATACACACATACAAAAAGACAACAGCTCAATAGAGCCATCTCATGTAAAGTCATGCCTACATTTGAAAATAATGTTATGCTCTTCAAAGGAAGCTCTCAAATTTATATAATGCTCAATATGATTCGCACAAACACGGGCCTACATACTAAAGAAAACAAAGATTATATGGAAACAAACTAAAACGAAAAATGTGTACTGCAGTATTCATTATCTATGATGAACATGTCTTGTTGCAATAATATATGATATTAAATAGTAAACGACATTATAGAAGATGATTCGACAATAAGTGGCTGGTTTCAAATACATTAAAAATGAAAACAAATAGAGGGTACAATGCTACAAACTCGTCTTCGAGATTTGTTAGCAATATAGTAGGCGACGATAATGGGATCCACGTTGACGCAACAGATAACAGGCAACAGGATTTGAAATATACTCTAATCAACACGATGTTGTGTCCAATTAATCTAATTCTTTCCTTCCTATACTATTTCCAAGAATTTGACTATTCTTTTTAATACATTTGTGCGGAATGTCTGAATGATATAAGAGACGGATTGTCCCTTTCATCTTCAATGTGCTTTCGTTTGCAAGAAAAAATATGTGCAAATTCTAATGTACAGTTAGTAGTCTGGTTTCCTGCCCAACTCCACCAACTCTAATATCAAACCCACATATGGATCAAATCAGGATAATACAATATTCATATCAGGCTGCAACAAATCTAGTTTCCACTTTTGATGCTAATATTCCTTAATATATCCAAATCCGTGTACTACAAATGACATCGGCATATATAAGAAAACCCTGATAGCATGTATTTAATATAAATAAAACGATATGTTTATACAATTCCGTGACAACGATGAATTCGAGAAACTCCGTCTTCAAATTAAACGCTTTGGTTGACGGATGCCTTCGATGCATGAATGCTTTCAGTTCATGAGTAGAAGCCCTGGAGTGTGGTTTTCTGACTATATGAGATGTATTACGACTCTATTATAAAGTAAGTAATGGAAAGGAGCGAAAAATAATACCTTTTGTAAAATTTAACAAATAATCTATTTCCCTATAATACAAAGTGAAATTGTAAAACGAACTTACAGATTGTCAATTAAATAGTATATGAAAGTAAAATTTCTAACACAAGTCCCAATGAATAAAGTTTTGAATATATCTTAGTGGTATTGCAAAGACGTTGATGTGCTGTAGTGGCTTGAAGTCCCGAATGTATTATTGTGCCAATGGCCAGAAGTGTAATTATGTACCAACAGTTTTTTGATGGATCACAATAATATAATCCAAGATTTCTTTGTTCGAATACACTCTAATACCAAGTTAATGTCTTTTTTCACACATGCTATTAAGCACTTTGTATTTCCAGAGAAGATTATTTTAAATTAAATTCACCCAAAATCAAAACCGTACACAATATATTAAGATTGATTCTGCCCATAGCTTATAGCTAGAATGAGCAATTCATGAATAAAACAAGATTATGTACTCTCTCTACCTGACCTGGGTCACAATTAGCATTTTATAAAATAAAAACAGAATATTCTGAGGTCAGAATCAGGACTGTAAATGAAATAAAATATGTTAATAAAACTATAATAAAGAATGTAATAAACATCACGTATAACCGGTCCATCTTTGTGAGAAAACAAATGTCCTGGACTATGATTATGATAATGATTCTAATATTCAACCTATACTCAGAGAAATATAAACAAAGTTGTTTACAAAATGTCACTGGTCATAGACAACATGAAATTGATTTCGACAAAGTCAGCTACAAAATAAAATTTTACATAACTCATAATAACGGAGATAAAACAAACGAATATAAATTAAATGACATCACGCTTCCCCTCGAAAGATTAAAACGAAAGATTTAACAAGTAAAGCTTTCTTTCAATTATTAACCAAATATACAATTGCAAAAACTTACATAAAAAGAAATCTCATGAATAGCACAAAATATCCACGAAGCAATAAAATACAAGAGAAAGTATAACTGCTATTAGATTATCTTCTCGTACCTGATGTCATTATTATATATCTGTAACATCAGACTTCACCTTGATAATATCTGATTTTGGTTTAAAGAGGTTAGTATTAGGAATGGTCGGCATGGTGTCAGAATAATGTGATTGGATGGTACATGATAGTGTGGCAGTTTATAGTGATGGGATATCTGACTAATAAATCAAAATCACGCACACACACACACACACACACACACCCCTCTAATATTCGGAGGAGATGAATTAATATACACTTAAAAGTATTGAAAATAAATATCAAAGCTAAACATATACATTTCAATTTGATACACCTTTACAAGATTAGGATAATCACTTGTTTTACAGGTTATCAATGCATATTTACTAGAATAGTTCAGTTAATTGATCAAGCATAACAGTTAATTCATTTAGTCGATGTTTTTGATGGATATTTTGTGATTCAACTAGGTTAATGAATATATATATATATATATATATATATATATATATATA
Organism: Potamilus streckersoni; assembly: GCA_016746295.1. Classification (NCBI taxonomy): domain Eukaryota; kingdom Metazoa; phylum Mollusca; class Bivalvia; order Unionida; family Unionidae; genus Potamilus; species Potamilus streckersoni. The sequence goes on along the minus strand of JAEAOA010000672.1, from coordinate 515,708 downwards.
TATATATATATATATATATATATATATATATATATATATATATATATATATATATATATATGAAGACAAATTCGCTTAAAATAAGATATTGTACTTTTACAAGATATGTTTTTATCCCATTTATAGTATCAAAACTGTCACTTTTTTGTTTAACGTTTGACAGATATATGTCAGGCTGTATGAATGTTAAATACAACCGCACGGTAAATTGTGATATGTTTGTTAAATTATATCTTGAAGGACGGGCTTTTCTTTTTAGATACATGTGAGATGGTTTAAATGTTAAGTGTTACTTTCCTGAATAAACTCAATGACGAATGTCGTCAATTATGCCTTTGATAAATATATAGATGTGATGTGTTGAATTTTGAAAACTCTTAGAAGTATTGATTAAATGGATTGTACCAAAGTCAACTTAATTAAAGTAGAAAGGGCTAGAGACAATTATATGATTATTTTTATTTCATCTATGAATGTCAAAGGAAATTCGTTCCACGCGACTTAACTTGACCGGTTCAACTGCTTTGGTACAAGGGTTTGGCATAACACTCTTCCCAAAATAAATCGGTTAAAAATGGAAGCTCGTCAATAATTGATTGTTCAGAGGAAAGTTAATTACGCCATGATTAGCTATTTGTCAATTAAAAATTCTACATAGAAGATTTAGGAAACAGTCGATTCTGACTGGGTCATGGAAATTTAAGGGCGTAACTCTTGTAAGGAATTAAGGGGTTTTTCTTTGGAAAAATTCTTGAGTCTTCAATCTTACTTGGGAAAATTCGGAAGGTCGACTCCGAGAACTTAGAAAGTACGTTTTCGTTATTGAGTAAGGGACCCGATAGTCGTCTCAGATCGGAAACAGTCTATACGTTGGAGGTTGCGTGGAAGACGAATAAGAAACGCAAAAGATACGCAATCTTAGTTTCCAGACTTTAATGTGCTATTTCATTTGGTTGATTTACTTGCAAACGTATTGATGTTATGATGTATGTATGTATGTATGTATGTATGTATGTATGTATGTATGTATGTATGTATGTATGTATGTATGTATGTATGTATGTATGTATGTATGTATGTATGTATGTATGTATGTATGTATGTATGTATGTATGTATGTATGATTTCCTTTTTCAGGGTTTTAGTGAAATGTTAGTCACAACATTTTATTCTTTGATTTTCTAGTTATCAGTTCATTGAGAGAATTGACAAGATTCCATGTAATAGAATGTTCATTGAGAGATTTGACAAGATTGCATGTAACTGAATTCGATACCTATGAGTGATTATAAATTATCAAGAATTAAGCTTAATAAATGATGGGTATTTTTCGTTATTTTTTAATTAAATCTCTGTCTAATATGACATGTATTGAGTGTATATTTATATACCAGTTCGTAACATTTAATTGATCTATTGGGTGTATATTAATATACTAGCTCGTAACATTTAATTGATCACGTAAACTATTTTAGAATAGTTAGATTTGAGGGGCTAAGCCATATGTAATTTAACTGTAGTATTGTAAGAAGTCAAGGGGTGTTAAACACGGGCACATACGTGCTTGCGGTGAAGTGGAATTTAATGTTCACTGCTAGCGTGACCAGAATTAAGGTAAGGACATGTAATGGCCGTCTCTGTAAACATATTAGTGAACGTGAGTACGACAGAATTTTGCTTTTATTCTCTGAGCCTAGTTAATGTACGAATATAAATATAAACTATTAAATGTGACCTATTGTCTATTGCGAGACATTTTATTTATTTAAGGAAACAGCTTCCTGAAATTTCCTGGAAATTCCTTTACAAATTCCAAGTACCAGAGCAAATTCTGAGCAAGAAGTATAGAGACGATATGCAAAATCGTTCAAGTATCAACCGACAAGAGTCCAGACGACTAGACAAAGGTTGGCAGAGCAGGGACGAATGGAAGATTCGATGTCCGGATAAGATAGGTGATGATGTCGTTCATCGTTGGTCTCAAGGACACATCTCGTAGGCAATGATGAAATTGAATTAATTCTGTCACTGACAAGTAATAGTAACAGTAAAGAAAATTTGTATTGTATTTTTTATTGAGTACATGTTAGTACATTTTACCTTCTTTTTGTAACCAAGAAATTGATTTCTTTCATTTTAAATTCCGTTGTTAAATTGATTAAATTTATATTTGTTCATTGAAACGGTTCTCGTTGTTTTATTTCTTCAATATATTTGTTCAGATATCTGCACTCTTCTTTCTATCCATCCACACTGGTTAAATTTCACCGCGGGAGGTCATTCCCTAGCAACGAACCATAGTAGAAGAGGTTGGTGTGTTTTGAACGCAATAATGTGGAACGAATTTCCTTTGACGTTCAGAGATGAAATGAAAATAATCATAAAACTGTCTGTAGCCTTTTCTACTTTAATTAAGTTGACTTTGGTACAATTCATTTAATCAATACTTCTAAAAGTTTTCAAAATTAGGCACATCACAATAGGTAATACAACAATCAAAACCAAATGAAGAGGGTAGATGCATATTAGAAGGTTTTGACAGCAAGTTACAAAACAAATTTAATTAGGTGTTTAGAGCTGATATAACTTTTCTAGTATTGTCATTTAAAATAGTAATAACATCGAAGATCAGATGAAAATTTTAAGTACAGCAATGAATTTCTAAAGCAGACATATATCTTTATTTATTTCGTCAATGCACACAATGTTTTCTACTGGTCCCTTCTTAGAAACAGTATTACCACATATTCTATTTTGGTGGACTGTCTGGTACGAAATTTCTGATGCATTGAGGAATAATCAATATAAAGCATTATATTCAATTCCGCCCACCTCTTTGATACTCTCTCTCTCTCTCTCTCTCTCTCTCTCTCTCTCTCTCTCTCTCTCTCTCTCTCTCTCTCTCTCTCTCTCTCTCTCTCTCTCTCTCTCTCTAATAACCGGCGTTTATCCACATACATAATGTTTTGGGATACTAAGCGATTAAGGCAAAAAAATATACGGAATACTTCTTTTGCGTTAATTAATGCTAGTACTAATCCAAGCTGAAACTATGTAGATTATTGCCTGATTTACATGTAATATATTTGAATGAGGCAGGTTTGCCTGGATAATTTTTAGGTACTTGAACTGTTTTGGGGTAAGGTCTATGGTCTAATTTGTAGTTAATTTTTTTTTATACGGCGAGGAAAAATTGACTGGATAGAGCAATATTCGCAATTGCTTTTACAAACACGTCTCAACACCAAATCATGCATATTTGTGTGACTTCATGCATAAAAGTGAACACCAAGACAATAACATTTAGAAAGATAAAAATAACAATTTTTATTTAATCGACCCAAACAGCATGAACATAATGGTTTCCTAGTTAAACTGTAATTATGAATTAGTTTGTAATATGAACAATTTGGAAGTAAAAAACGAGGTAACCCAAATTGTTTAGTTATGAATATACAAAAACAGGTAAAATTATGTCAGCATATATTACCAGCAGATAATTAAAAACCCTCTCTTTTCTAGGAAGATAAGCAACCGATGCAAGAAGGAATGTCATTTATGGGAGCGGCCTCTCTCTCTCCATTAATCAGATCTAAGTCAGGATAGAAAAAAGATATATAACGAAAAATATCAAGATTTCAGAGCATAGCAGGGAGTGTTCATCCAAGAGGGATTGAAACCATCTATACCATGAAGATCCTAGCCATGCTTTTAGTGACATTGTGCACGCGTCGTTTAGCGTCTCAACATTTCCTTATACCGGAAATGAACAATATAGTTGTACTGCCCGAGACAGACGGCACACTATATGAATTCTACCCGGAAGTTCCTCCGTTGCCAGACTGGTTATGGTTATATCCGTATCAAAGGTAAGGCATATAAACAGAATTACGAAAACAGAATTAAAATTGTGATCGTTCGTCTTCTCATAATTGTATGCCTTCCAAATTTGAGTTGGGTGATTAATTAATCATGTGTGAAACCTCAAACATAAAATTGTAACAACAGGTATTAGTATGAATGGAATTTTAATTTTCAGACTGGAAAAATAATGAACTCAGAATGCATGTAGGTAATAATGATTGCATCCTCAGAATGCCGCATAATCGTAGAACAGTTTTGAGCAAACAAAACTCAAGGCAAGCTTAACAGCATATGTATGTATGTATGTATGTATGTATGTATGTATGTATGTATGTATGTATGTATGTATGTATGTATGTATGTATATATATATATATATATATATATATATATATATATATATATATATATATATATATATATATATATATAATGTTAGAGTATATCTTTGTCATGGAAATATAAAGTTAAGAATATCCTACAATTTGTATCATTCGAAGTTTTTGCTTCGCTATGACATTCAAAATGTTTCGAGAATAAGAGGGTCTAAATTTTACCGAATACCAAAGATTATTAGAATGGAATCGTCGAAGATCAGTTTATACAGGCAATTTAATTATTATTTTTTTGGTAGAGGTACTGAACTCAATCAGTGCCGGATTACCCAATAGGCAGAGAATGCACCGGACTAATGGGCCCCAAGCCTTTTAGAGGCCCCGCAACAACGAATCAAAAAAATATTGAATTGATTGTCTTCTTGAAACGTAAAACCCCTGTCTGCCAAAATCTGATCCCAGGGTGATGAAAGTTTCTACTGATATATCTTGATTTGCGTGTTATTTCAATATCTGAAACACGCCCTCCCAGGCCTTGGATAGAAACACTACTGCTCCCAAGGGATTACATGCAATAAGAAACTTAACTGTTGTATTTTTTGTAGCACTTGGCTTTAGTTTTGTATATTTTAGGAATTTCAATGAAGATTTCAAAGCAGTCAATTATATTTGTCAAACTGTGAAAGTGCATCTTGAACACATATGGTAAGGCTGTAAAAATAGTATCTCAGTCTGGCCAGTGTATTATAAAACCAAGCTGAGATTCTATTAGATTGACCCATTTCCAAAATGTATTAATCCCAATGCTCTTTCTAAGGTTGCACTGATCAGACAAATATTAAAAATTTTGGTTTTTGTCTCAACTTGACTATTTTAATGAAGTACAGTTCTATAGTAAGTACATTTCCTTGTCTCCTTGGAGTAATATTGGATTCCAAAAATGAAAGTGTTCTGAAACATTTCCCATGATAAACCTGTAAAGAATTTGCATTTCTCGTCATCTTCATTTACTAGTTCAATTGAAGCTGTAGTCGTGTCTAAAGGTTTTTACTAACCATGTTTCTTTCAGATTTCAGGTTGTCAATTTCCTTTCTGACTCTTGTAATGGATGGGCAAATCCAAGCAATTCCTGCTTGTCTTTCACAGGTGTACAATTTACCATTTCATTGGTATCTACATCATCATTTGCCATCATAACCTCCACGCCTGAAATATTTAAACTCACAATTTACCCATTCTCCTCTTTTACTTCATATTCAATCTTGCGGGGTTTTTTTAAACATTACTGTTCTTCACCAAATCAAATTTCCTCTTCTGAGCTGAGTTGTATCGATTCAAACGCTTGGCTCCCTTTAAAGATGAGTCTGCAGCCATCGTATAAATACTAGGGATATAGTCTGGATGAAATCGATCAGAACTGGGCTTCCCTAAAAATTAAAAAAATGTTATTTATGAATATTAACCAGTTACAATAACTACTTAACTATTTCTATATATTTTGAGATGTTCAAACTGTAATATCTTCGTAAAAATTTCATAAATTATATTTTATTTCTTTCTTACTAAATTCGTATTAAACACTACATGAGAAAATAATGACACTGACATGAACAATTACCGACTTACATTCAGGATAAAATTGGCAATGACGTGATACAAAATAAATAACGAACAAAGCATTACCGCAAAGTTAATTAAGGGTATTACACATTAATATAAATCATAAACACACATCATTCTTTCAACTCGCATTTGCCAATCAAGTTTAATATACTTGAGACAAAATGATGACTACATATGTAATCATATATTGCTGTTGGAATCCATTCAGATCCATCGGGATTCTGGCGGCCACACACATGTCCCCAACGAGACCTTTTCTCTGGATTCTTTGCTGCATTAGCAAACTTGCTAAATGACATATGTTCCTTTTGCATATGATGGTTCGTGCACCCACCAACACTGCAAATCTTATGCATCTCTTAAAATGTGTAACTGTCTCCCACGCGTTACTCAAGTCACTAGAACAATTTGTAGGTTGTTTTTCACCTCGGTTTTCGTAACTATGCACTGACATAGAAAAGTGCCCGGTTTCCCGACCCAACCAATGATCGCCTGGAGTTGACAATATCATGTTTGACAAAGGATTTTAGCAGTTGTTCTCAGTCCAAAAAGATAGTACGTGTATCTTTCAGTAGTTTGTAGTTTGATAAGGAGGAAGGTGCATCACAACGTGCGTTTCTATGTATTTATATTAGTTTCTTCTTGTAGGTATCCCACTACAAAACATCGATCAAAACGACAAACGGACTGGGGAGCCGAAGCTAAACTAACTATTCCGCTAGGGGGTGGATCATCTAAACCTAGCTGGTCGTTTAGTGGCATTGTTACCCATTCCGAGCCCAACTTTAATGCTCAGATAAACGCAGGGCTCCAAGGCACCTTTGGGAAAGCTCCAGATCTTTCAGTGGGTGGACATATTAACGGGACAGGATAGGCACAGTAATTTCAGAGTGGACGGGCGGAATGGTGGTGGCTGGATAATTCTCAGGACTGATCACTGGCAGGCATGCTTCCAAACTTAGAGTTCACAAGTTTAACACTCAAAGTTGAAAGAACATTGATTGTTAGAGAACCATTTGGCTAAGCAGTAATTGGTAGTAGAACTAATACATAAAATAATTGCTGTATAATGAAGTAACTAACCGTATTCTGTGAACGTCACAAAAATCATTAGCAAAATATAAATGAAGAGGTTTGTCATACTTTCGAAGCCTTGGTGATCTTTTTATCTGTTTAATATATACACTCAATGTAGTAAAATGTTTCTTGAAACTTTGACCACTGCATTCTATCTGGTTGACTTTTCTTCAAATAAGTCAGATATGTATGTATGTATGTATGTATGTATGTATGTATGTATGTATGTATGTATGTATGTATGTATGTATGTATGTATGTATGTATGTATGTATGTATGTGTATATATATATATATATATATATATATATATATATATATATATATATATATATATATATATATATATATATGCGTATCGACAGCTCGAGAATGCGATATTTTTAGAAGAAATAAATCATTCGCTAAAACATTCCTTGGAATACTTTTAAATTGATCACTATTTCCTCTTTCAATATTAAAAATCTCTAAATGGAAACAAACAATTCCCATATTAAAATGATTTTTCTTACTTTATTATGCCATATATATATATATATATATATATATATATATATATATATATATATATATATATATATATATATATGAATGAGCTATTCTTGTTCTTTTTACTCGACACCCATTCATTTATCCTTTAAAAATTTAAAACAAACACTTTTTCAAAAATATTATCATGAAATCGCTTTCCCATGCCATTTGTATTCTCAGTGATTTACATTCAATCTTCTAACTTTATTTTTCTTTCTTTCCTCCGCAAGCACATTTTCCAATCTCTCTCTCTCTCTCTCTCTCTCTCTCTCTCTCTCTCTCTCTCTCTCTCTCTCTCTCTCTCTCTCTCTCTCTCTCTCTCTCTCTCTCTCTCTCTCTCTCTCTCTCTCTCTCCATTAATTCTACTCTCAATCCATCCTAATAACAAACATACACACAACCAACAACAACGACATATATTGGTGACGTCTTTAGCTAACAATGAACACGTAAGTCTTATTAATTGTGAGTTGCCGGCCCGATCCCTACTGTGACCACTGCTATTTGGCTGCTGTGGTAGGAACAAGGTACTTTGCTCCCATAGCATCAATACTAACAAAATGTTTGTGCTGTTAATCAGCAATCAATCCTTGAACCAATCGATCAATCTATCTTTCTAAAATGTTATTTATAGACGAGTACCATTCTCTTGTTGGAGATGAACAGGGTCCTTCGGATTGTTTTTGTTTTTACATAAACATATATCATGCATACATGTAGTCAGTTAGAACATACATTTTATAATTACTTTAGAAACATCGCTTTCGGAATTTCTTGGGGATTTCCAGAACTCGCCCCAAAACACAAAATACAATACTGAGTAAATGTGGTGTGTGAAATACATATACATGTACAATATTCTACAAAGCATCAATGTATGACAATGTAAAGATTTTACAAGAATATTCAATCACCGTTCGGATGAGATATAATTTGAGACGAAACACCGAATTGATACAGTAAGAAAGATTTCTTATAATGAATATTTTAGTACCAGTCACGAGAGATAGAAATTTTCTATAGGCTAATAAAAATTATAAACTTTATTAAAATATTTCTTTCTTAGATGATCACAAGCTGGACAAATGCAAACTTAATGGAATTCATCTTCTACCATGTAAACAATATTTTTTCAGACACAAATCACAATATTGCTGCTTCGTCTCAATTTAACTATGCCTGATTGTTTTTGTTTTTTCATTTGTAATTTTATGAAAAGGTTTTATTATGTTTTTATGGGTCCTTTTCGTAAACACTTAGCAATGTTCTATTCCATTGTCAGACGGAAAGATAGAAAGAAAAAGGGAGAGTTCGGACTCTTTCAAAGATAAGGTGTCACGCATAATAATGTAGACACGGCTACATCCTTTTGGGAAACTTGGCTAGCGGAGAGATACGGAATCTGAAATAAATACAAGAGGAATCCTTTCTAGTGTTGAAGCAACGAGAAGTGAGAGGCCAGCGTTTGGGGGCTGTTATTTATAGCTAGTTCAAGGCACTTCTAACCTTTTTTGGTAATCCCTTGAGAGTCTTACACTGACATCACACGTAAACGGCGTGCTCCAAACTAGAAAGTTCCAGTCTTGTCCTCACAGAACCGCATGTTCTTTTTTATTACTTCTGACTTCGTATTATGATCAACCAATTCAAGTTAGAGGTCAGGCAGTAGCCAGAAACTTCTATGTTAGTGAGTGTTATTATTAGCCGAGTTTAGAATATACATATATAATATGGAGAAGCTTCTGTGCTTGCTTGGTGGGTTCAGCTTATACATGTATAATGGGGAAACTTGTACTAGTTATAGAGGCAGATTTTTACTTGTTTGTAAAGATTATTTGTTGAGTAAATTTACACACATAAGAATGAGACTTGCTCTAGTTGTAAGAAAACAATCAAACAATCTTTATCAATATAGAAAATAGCTCTATTAAATAAAGTTAATCTACATATATTTTAATGGAAATTACTCCCAATATAGTTTAATGAAAATGAGTCCAAAGGAGAGTTAGTTTTAATACAATTTAGAGAGCTTTCTCATGTTCTCATTTGTATTTAAATTTTTTCTCATAACAGTAATATGCCTGCTTGTCTCAATTCAACTATGCATGCATGTCTCAGTTGCATTATGCCTGCCTGTTCCAATTGTAATATTCTTGCTTGTCTCAATTCAACTATGCCTGATTGTCTCAGTTGTAGTATGCCTGCTTGTCTCAATTCAACTATGCCTGCTTGTCTCGATTGTAATATGCCTGCTTGTCTCAGTTCAACTATACTTGCATGTCTCAGTTGCATTATGCCTGCTTGTCTCAGTTGTAATATGTCTACTTGTCCCGGTTCAACTATCCTTGCATGTCTCAGTTGCAATATGCCTGCTTGTCTCAATTCAACTATGCCTGCTTGTCTCAATTGTAATATGCCTGTTTGTCTCAATTCAACTGTGCCTGCTTGTCTCAAGTGTAATATGCCTACTTGTTTCAATTTTAGTATGCCTGCTTGTTTCAATTGTAATATGCCTGCTGGTCTCAATTGTAATATGCCTACTTGTCTCAATTCAACTATGCCTCCTTGTCTTAATTGTAATATGCCTGCTTGTGTCTGCTTTCAAACTTGTTTGTTTAGCACCTGAACTGAGCAACTAAATTCCTATATAAATGTGATAATCCACAAAGTAATATAGCTTTTTCTGTTCTATTTCAGTTTTGTAATACTTTAATGCAAGCATTTCTTAGAATGGTTAACGTCGCTTTGCCAGTGACGGAAAGATGAATCTTTCATTATTTGAAGAAACAGAAAGAGAAATTTCTATTCATCTCCAAATTCCTGATTGAGCAATACACCTAAGGCCGAAAAAACGTAACATCTCTTTAACGTTGATAACCTTGATGCTGCAGAGATATTCGTTGTTATGATACATTTCAATATTATTTAATATGTGTTTTTTAATAAATAATGCGTATTTTACGTACTAGGGAATAACGCCCCAATGTGTGTGTGTATATATATATATATATATATATATATATATATATATATATATATATATATATATATATATATATATATATATATACATACATACATACATACATACATACATACATACATACATACATACATACATACATACATACATACATACATACATACATACATACATACATACATACATACATGAGTTCGATTCCTAGAACGACAGAGAGAGAGTCAGAGAGAGACAGGGAGACTTTGATTACTGATCTAGGTCAAGCCTTCTAGACAGTCCATGAAACTGTCTTCAAGCGAAGTTACCACGAAGCGTACCAATACATGGTGATGCGAACAGAAAGTCATTTGGATAACAGTTATTTTCATACTACTTTTCGACCATACAACTGCAGGTCAAAATACCGAAACCGCACGAATGTAAACAGCGTGAGCTCCAAATGAACAGCTGATGAAGCACCCCAATACAATATCAATAAAGTCATTTTGTAACTGCCTGTAAATCAGCTAACCGTTTTGGCAGCTAATATTCCGGATCCGTATTTGTGTTCTGAGACGCCAATGGTTTACCATTTCCATCGTTACGGTGTCGAACTCAGCCATCGAGTACAGTTTGGTATTTGTAATGAGACTACCTTGTTCCGCCGCAACAAGTTCTGAATCAACACTTATTTATGAATGTGGCCCCGACGATATCAATTTTACCAACACCGCCTACTGCACCTGTTGATGTCGATATTTTCTCGACAGCCAATAATGATTGCTGTGGTCACAATTACACCAATACCAATGCCAGCAGAAGTCGCAACGGTGAGTCCGCAATCAGCATCTATGATAAGTTCATGCACGCATATTTATTTCGAGAGTAAATCAATTTTCTTAGCTATTTCATCATACTTATATTAATAAAATTATCGCGATGCATTATTGCTTGACATGCTTGCCTTATTCAAATGCAACACCCATAATCACTTCTAACCAACGTCATCTTTTTTAATACTACAACTGCCATACAATCATAGATATTATATAATTAGGTATTATTTAAGTCTCCAATGACGGTACGTTCCGTGAGTCTAGTACCACATTCACTTAGGACTATACTGATTGAATGTTGTCTGAAACAATCGTTATTGTTTTCGCTCGAGAACTGTCACAGGGATGTGCAAGTTCTTGTTTAATTTAAGTCGAGATTTTTATTTGAGTCTGTTTTGGTTGAATGTTATTGTTAGCGATTTGGCTTTTGTTGGTATTGATACAGCATGGTGGTCCCAACTGTCGATTTCTATTTAACCCTTAACAATATTATATTTTGGTGTATACGTGGGTTTGTTAACACCACTGTTATGCAAGTGGAACGAAATTGATATCCATGTTATCATTCACTGTTTTCCGACATGTCATGTAAACGGGTTTTCTAACGTTGATAACACTCACGGTATTATATCATACACGTACGAAGGCATTATATTTAAATATCAAATTGACCTCTAATGTACAGTTGTATCGACAGTTTTCCCGTGCAGGTCCAACACGTGATCATCCTAGTTCACAAAAGTAAAGCGAAGATGTGTCAATCGGCCATTGTGGCATGGACAATACTCGAGCGCCAAAGGAGTAAATGACAACATATTACCCTGTGTCACAGTTGGGGAAAACCCAAACAACGTGTAACCCTGGGAGGCTACGTCTGCTTAAACTCAACTTTCTTATGAGTCACTCATGGCGTCACATGTTAGAATAATCTGAATTTTTCAGTTAATTCTAACAATGTCTGTTGCGATACAATAACCGGACCCTCAGGGTCTTACACGTAGAATTGATGGTTGGGGGAAAAATTATTATCTTCAGGCAACCGAGAATGTTTTTCATCGACGATCACATTTATTGATACCATGTCTCACGCTACCTTTCAGCGTCTTGCTAGGCAACAACATCCTCTTCCGAAAACAAACAAATTAATCGCAAGAAGAACCCCGAAAAATCGCGATTTGATTGGATGTTAGGCAAACTCTAATAAACGAGCAACGACACTATTTCGATGTCGAGTGTGCAAGATTACCCAACCGCAATTGGTGTGGAAAACGTTACATAAAAATTTGGTTTTGTTCATGAGATCGTAACCATTAGGAAAACGCTCTGTATTATATTTGAAATGACACTTTTCACCACAAATTAACTTCTCGAAGAATAGTAAGCGCCTTAGAAATCGTTATATGTGTTATATACTTCATCGACGTAGTTAATTAGTTCGTGCTTCAGTGAGCGAATCGTTTCGCTCAATCATATCATTGGTGAGCATTTGCTGACAAATCATTGATGACTTCTGATTCGTTATTGACCTCGCGAACATACCCGAAGTTTGTTTCCAACCGACCTGCAATGTACTGAGAGGCACACAGTCCATCAAAGACTTCTCATTCCTTTGTTTGTTGTGTGTATTTTACTATCTAATTAAGTCTTCTTGTTCTTTTACAAATCTGCAAATTGTGGCGTAAGTTTATTTAGGGATTCAGATGGGACACATACATGTCTGGCATGGTTTTGTTGTGCAGGTGGGTGATTATATGTATTTGTTGGACTTGTGGGCAGGTGGGGAAAATACGTGTCTTACATGGACCTGTGACACAGGTTGGAAAGATGCATATATTTGTTTCCTTTGTGGTTTTAGGTGGGGGAAATACATATCTTTGTTTGGTTTGTGATGCAGTTGTAGAAATAAATGACTTTTTGGGGCTTGTGGTGTTTGTGCAGAAAACATATCTTTATTGGGCTTGTGATGCATGCGTGGAAATTCATGACTCTTCTGAGCTTGTGGTATGGCACGTCTTGTTTTGTTTGTGTTTAAGCACGGCATTATTTGGCATGGGGTTTATATGTAAGTGGAGGTAAGTGTCTAAAAGTTTCGATACTCTTGCTGTCTTTGATCTTGGGTTTAGGAAAATCTTGCTAGTAGAGGTGTAGGTAAAGGTAGGGATTGGGAAAATCTCATCAGTGGAGATCCATACGAGTGTCCATGAACGTTTTCGCGTTCGTGTTCGAGTGCGTTTACATATTCGGATCTGGGCTCGAACAGGGATTCGAGTTTGTATACATATTCAAGATTGAGGAAGTATTCGAATCCAGTTTAATAGGATGGTCACGGATGAATTTCAGGTGGAGTTATGTACGTTCTCATATATATTCTGTTCATCATTCATCACTTTCCTCAGTGTTGTCATATATATATGCAGTAAGCACACTTGCAAAATGATTCCACACATCACAGGTGACAACTCTCTTGCAAGTGAACTCCAAAACTACCATTTGCGGCCATTCACGGGTCATGTGCTTATCGTATGTCTTCGATGGTCTTTCCAACATGTGATCTTTACAGTTGCGAGGTCTTTTAAAAACAAAATATACAGAATTGTTTAATATCCTGGTGAACTGGTTATTTAAAGTATCGAGTAGGGTTTTTTTCAGCTCCGACTTACACTCCTGTGATAGTAGTGGAAACTTTGCAACTTCCTTCTAACATCTTGGTCGAGTGCATAGGTGCCTTTTGCGATGATATCTCGGCCCACTTAAATTTCTCCGATGTCTTCTTTGACTCCGGAATCACCTTTGGCAGCCCTCCAATTGATTTGGCTGCCCTGACAATCAGACTTGGTTCATTTTCTGTTCCAATCATTGTGGTGGTGGTTTCTGTAATTTCTTTAACCTCTTTGATGGTTTCCGCTGTCATGGTTACAAACTCTTATTGATTGGATCAGCGGTACAGAAATATGTTCGAAGCATTCTTTGAGATATATGTCTATCGTCACTGTAGCATATCGCTGACACTTTTGAGGCGGCAGTTATAATTGTTCCCGAACAGTTTTGCGGCGTCGCTCTCCATACTTAGGTATATTATTGCTGACAGGTTTTGACATATGTTTATTATGAGTGCTGTTAAATTATCGCTTCAAATCCACCCAATATTTTCCCTTTACGTTTTGGTCAAGTTAATAGGGAGGAAACTGTATGTGTCTTAGGTGACATTTGCAAACATATTCTGAAATTTATCTACGAATAGTTGCTGACACAGTAATTCCAGCGAATATCTTCAAGGTAAAGCATGTCAATGCCATGAAATATCAATAACATATTTCAGTGCTCTCAGATCATTTTAGTTACTTGTGTGTATCGTTCTATCAGATATATCACTTCTGTGTTTGCATGCCTTTATCATGAAAACATTCCTTAGGGATTGTCTTGGTGTTCAGATATCAGACGGATCATCAAGAGATGTATGAAGGCCAAGATTCTCATTTAGGGCGGAAAACGTTTACTCATTTGAGGTTATCTACACTGACTGCAATATACTGTAGCCTGCACGGTGTTTGGAAGGGTGAAGGTACCATTGAAAGTTTGCGAGCGGGACAACTTGGATTGCATAAGCACAGTAACAGTAAGCCAAACAATCATTTTGGTAAGTTTACCTATCTACTCCGAGAAAAATTTTCCGTCGAAGGCATGATCTAATGATATTTTTCCTCTCGCATGATCGTATCCGGGTTTGCGTAAACAAGTAATTGTTAACTATTGTAGATGCTGAAAGTAGATATAAGGACGTGATTCTGTTTATTTCCAAAGATTCAGCATGTATTGCGTATGTGCTTCACCGTTTTAATATATATTCAAGTCCATTTTTTCTGCAGGAAGGCCAGAGGATATAATGAATTGGAGTTCTTAATGTATTGTTAGCAAAACATAAGGTGCATGTTCATGTGGGTTCGTTTTGGACATGTGACCAGACTATTGTGAAACGATATAAATTTACACTTGTGGAACAATTATTTGAGCATCAGTAAATAAAATAATTTTTTATTGAATTCTGAATCAAGATTGCGCGAGTTGGTGACACTGCTTCGCTAGGTTATTGTAGTGTTCAACAATTAAAACACGCGTGCGATTAGGTTCAAACCCTATGAGGCAATTCGACAGAAGGCTCACTGTTGCTCATAAACAATTTTACACCCACGTTAGATCCAGTCGGAATGGTTTTTTTCTGTATCTGTATCTGTATTCACCGTAAGAGTTAGGAGGTAGGCATGTTCCATCAATCCATTTACATACAATCATGAACATGATTGACATCTCAGGGCATCCAACATTCGGCGCATGAAGATGAACAAGTAACAATGCCATCAAGCGGATAATTTTCAGAGAAAATATATTTCGTTCCCTGGGATACAGAATTAGCTCTCTAACAACACCAAATAGCCATATTGGTACTATAAATTAACACGAAATCGCCTTATCGGTACTATAAATTAACTTTAATTTATAGTACCGATAATGCGATTTCGTGTGGTCAGAGATTTAATCGATCTTTATTGATAAAACATCAGACTACTGTGGTCATACACTGGTTTACATGACTGGCATACTTTATCTGTCGTTGTTCTATTAAATATATATACTTTATCTATGCACTATAATACTGTCTTAATATAACTATGTATATCTCAAAAATGTAATTATTTCTACATAACTAGTTAATGAAAGTTTATTAACGATTGTCGGCACATATCACAACGTGAAAAAGGGAGACAAATAAGGTCGCACATATACCAATTTTAATTTAAACCAACATTAAAACACCTTTTCTAAATATTTTAATTACAGTATTGTCAATATAAAGTTAACATGGATAAATAAAACAAAATTAAACAGACTTTGCAGTGTTTAGTAGGACCCCATGGGTCATATGGGAGTGGCAGTTTCCCCCTATGTGTCAGGTGATGGGTTTCCTTTTTATGCAGCAGAAATTTTCATTGTATTTTACATTTGCCCAGTTTAAAAGTGCAGTTCTTACTGAAACGTATATTTAAGAGTGAGCTTTGCAAGTTGAAATATGTTCATTGAAACAAAGTAAGGGTGCCATTAAATAAAATTCCCCCACAAGTTCATCAGTGGAGGAACCACTAAAAAACAGTGGATTTGAAAACAGGTTTATTCGGGAAAATTTTAGAAATGGCCAACATATCAACTTTTTTGTGATAGAATTAAATAATTTGGAGTTTTACAAAGAGAAATAAATTCATTTGAATAATTAAGTATTCTATTATTCTGAAAGCTAATATTGAATGAGTGATTAAATTTCTGACATGAACTGGTAGGATGCCATGCTAACTTTGTATACATCTTGAATAATGCTAAATATTCTCAACCTGTGCTGATATACATATTAATTATCACACAGTTGGGTGTAAATGATCTGCATATTGGTTATCACACAGTTGGGTGTTAATGATCTGCACATTGGTTATCACACAGTTGGGTGTTAATAATCTGCACATTAATTATCATACAGTTGGGTGTTAATGATCTACACATTAATTATCACACAATTGGGTGTTAATGATCTACACAATAATTATCACACAGTTAGGTGTTAATGATCTACACATTGGTTATCACCCAGTTGGGTGTTTATGATCTGCAAATTGGTTATCACACAGTTGATTTTAAATGAATATCAGTATGGAATTCCATCTGAGTATCTTTACAGTTTGATTTGGATCCGAGAGACCTTGAATGGGATTTATTTTGTTTGGTGTTTACAGATAAGCCCTGAAACCTCCCCCAATGGTTATGTAATACTTAGGTAAATAAAGTCCCCCGTCCAAGGTCACAACACTGTAACTGATCTGAGTTACAATAGGTCGTCCTTTTAGACAACATTTATTGGTTCAACAAAGCCACACGCTATTCCCCTTTTTTCAGTTTGTTTACAATACAAATTAGTAATAGGACCAACAGACTAAAATAAAGACTATTAGCATGCACATCCTCATTTTCATTGCTGCTTGTCTTTCTTGTATGAAGTTCCTAGACCATACTATTTATGTAAAAAAAAGTTCCTTAACCATGCTATAAATGTAAGAGGAGATAAAGTTCCTTGACCATGCTGTAGATGTAAAAGAGGATTAAGTTCCTTGACCATGCTGTAGATGTAAAAGAGGATGAAGTTCCTTGACCATGCTGTAGATGTAAATGAGGATGAAGTTCCTTGACCATGCTGTAAATGTATAAGAAGATAAAGATCTTTGACCATGCTATATATGTAAAAGAGTCAAGCCAGAAAGGTCTTGAGAATGCTCAATGAATATTTCTTTATTTCATCTCTGAACACATAAAAGAGGTTACGCTAAGCTTCAGTAGCATTTGACCGGGTCATTTTGCCGGTACAGTGATACGCTCGCGATAGAAACTCTACCGTAACTGTTCAAAAAGGAGCGCACGTCAAATAATTGTTTTTTTTTTCAAAGGAAGCTAATTGCAGCATATTTTAGGCTAGTGACATCTGATGATAGTCATGATTTTTTGGAGAGAACGTTTATGAACTGTTATTTCCGATTGGTAAGGGAAATTAAGGGTATACACTTTGGGAAACAATTTAGAGCTACCACTTGCCAAATTCTTTAGTTCCATTTGTCTTGAAAGAAGGCTAAGTCCGACTCCATAGAAACCTAGAGAGTGGTGTTTTTTCCTAAAATGGAACTCGTACAAAAAGGCCAGACAGCTGTCTTTAAAAAAGGACAGGCTATTGGCTAAAATACTTTCTTTGGAAGAAACGGTATTAAAGTACGCAATTTTAGTTTCCAAATTAATATTCTATTTCGTTAGTTTGGTTTGTTTGCAAATGAGTTGATATGCTTAGGATTCACGCATGTATCGTGTATTCATTTCGGAGAACTCTATTGATATGTTAGTTTTATTCCATTTAATTCGTTGAGTTTTCAATTATTAATTCATTCAGAGAATTGACGGATTGCATGTAATGAAATATTCAACGTGTAGAATTTCATAGGGTTTCATGAATTAAACCTAATATATAACTGTCATATTTCTTAGGATATATGAATTGATGCTCTGTCAAAGATGATATTTGCTCTTGAGATTTAATGACAAGTGTATATTTATATATGAGTTCGCAAAATTTAAATGAACACACAAGATAGTTTAGTGTAGCTATATTTAGTGGATATTATGCCATAAGGAATTGAGCATTTATTGTACTCAACTGCATTGAGTTACCAAATATAACTAAGTTCTGTAGTAATGTTTGCTGGTATTTACGGACACATTTGTCTGTAGAAAGCACGTGGGAATTTATGATGAGTTGTGCACTGAGTGAAATGAACTTCGAGTTAAAATCATGCGTACTAAAGTAACGGTATCTAATCGAAACACAGAACCTGTATGGCCAATTATTTTGTTAAAATCACATTATGTCAGAATATGTGCAGAGCGATTCAATTTTCTGATACAAACCAATATAGTTATATTGTTATATATATATATATATATATATATATATATATATATATATATATATATATATATATATATATATATATATATATATATATATATATATATATATAATGTGTCCTTGCACCAACCCTTTTTGTCATCTTCTTCTCCGTGCTCCTCCATTACGCTTTCAAGGACTGCTGCGAGGGAGTGTATATTTATACCAGGGCAAATGGCAAACTGTTCAACATCAAACGTCTCCGTGCTAAGACCAAAATCACAGAAGTTCACATCCTTGAATTGTTTTTCGCTGACGATGCAACATTGACATCACATACGGAAGAAGGACTTCAGCAGCTGGTTTGTCGCCTATCCCACGCCTGTAAAGAGTTCGGACTGACCATCAGTTTGAAGAAGACGAATGTCATGGCGCAGGATGTAGACACCCCTCCATCGCCATTGATGGGTACAGCCTTGAAGTTGTTGAGAATTTTACATACCTTGGGTCCAACATCTCCAGCTCGCTCTACATTGAAGCTGAGGTGAACGTCAGGATTGCTAAGTCAGCAGCAGTTATGGCAAGACTGAACCAGAGGGTTTGGAAAAATCTCAACTTCATTGAGAAGACCAAACTGCGTGTCTACCAGGCATGTGTGCTCAGCACACTCTACAGTAGCGAGGCATGGACCACCTACACGAGCCATGAAAGGAAACTCAATAGCTTCCATCTGAGATGCCTGCGGCGCATTCTGCGCATCCAGTGGCAGGACAAAGTACCCAACACAGAGGTTCTGGAACGAGCCAGCATGAGTAGTATGTTCACAATCCTCAGCTAGAGAAGGCTTCGATGGTTTGGCCACGTCAGGATAATGGATACAGGCCGCATTTCCAAGGACCTGTTATACGACGAGCTAGCAGAAGGCACACGACCGACTGGACGGCCACGTCTGCGATACAAAGACGTCTGCAAGAAGGACATGAAAACTGTCGACATCAGCGTCAACAACTGGGAGAGCTGTGCTAACATTCGCTACGAGTGGCGACTTGCTGTGAGACAAGGCATTCAGAAAGCCCAGGAAGGGATAAAAGCAAACCTCGCTATAAAGAGAGGCAAGAGGAAGGTGAAACAACAACAGCCTCAACAAGAATCAATCTTCACCTGCAGCAAGTGCAACAAAGATTGTCACGCAAGGGTTGGACTCTTCAGCCACTCGCAACGGTGCAGATAAGGCACCAAAACAGGGAGATACACCATCGTCTATCGAAGACAGACGGATGCCAACAACAATTTATATATATATATATATATATATATATATATATATATATATATATATATATATATATATATATATATATATATATATAGAGAGAGAGAGAGAGAGAGAGAGGGAGAGAGAGAAAGAGAGATGGATAGATAGATAGATAGATAGATAGATAGATAGATAGATAGATAGATAGATAGATAGATAGATAGATAGATAGATAGATAGATAGATAGATAGATAGATAGATAGATAGATAGATAGATAGAGGGAGAGAGAGAGAGAGAGAGAGAGAGAGAAAGAAAGAGAGAGATGAAAAATTGAACTGTAACTAAATTATGTCACTGTAAATCAGTTTGATAGTAAAGTGAAATTTAGATATGCATTACTTGTTTGGAAAGTGAATTTTGGTTATGCATTAATTGAGTACATTTACTTTAGTAAATATGCTGGATGAAAGTGATTTTCGTTTGATTATATATTAACTGATTAAAATTTTTTGTTTTTGTATTGAAAGGGGGCTCATTGTTATTTATTTATTTCGATAATTTGCTCAGCTATCTGTAACGTTCCATCTATTCATTTGCACTGGGCAGTAACACCGTGGGAGATCATTCTCTAGCTAATGATGCCGAAATAATTAAGGAGGATTTTAATGTTTCAAATCCCACCCCAACCCCCATTAAAATGATATAGATGTAAAATAAGGATGAAGTTCATTGACTGTAGATGTAAAAGAGGATAAAGTTGCTTGACTGTGACTGGTTGGACGAGCCTCACTGTAACGGGGTTTGTTATACCCTTGTATGGTTTGTCTGAAGATTAGGTGGGTTTCCTAATATTTATTTAGATGTGGTACCCACCCAGGCTCGATTATGCTTCAGAAGGTAGTGAATGTTGGTATATAGCCTTGAGCCCCCAGTCAGCAATGCCAACAATTAAATAATAAAAGTACAAAGGATGAAATTAAATAACAACATTTTAATTAACAATAAAATATTCAATAATTCGAACTTCATAATGCGCCTCTTTCGCTCGACCCTTTGAGCCTATCTCATCATATGAGTTGTGGTTTGAGAGTTTCGCCCAGTCCTTGGTTTTTATTCATATCCTGATTCTCTCCGTCTGTCTGATTCTCTCTGGGATGCTTTCCCTTATCCATCTTTTCTCTCCTCCTTGACTACTTCTCCTCTTCCTCCTTGTCTGTTCGTCGTCGTCTCTCTTTTCTCTCTCTCTCTCTCTCTCTCTCTCTCTCTCTCTCTCTCTCTCTCTCTCTCTCTCTCTCTCTCTCTCTCTCTCTCTCTCTCTCTCTCTCTCTCTCTCTCTCTCTCTCTCTCTCTCTCTCTCTCTCTCTCTCTCTCTCTCTCTCTCTCTCTCTCTCTCTCTCTCTCTCTCTCTCTCTCTCTCTCTCTCTCTCTCTCTCTCTCTCTCTCTCTCTCTCTCTCTCTCTCTCTCTCTCTCTCTCTCTCTTACAGATTCGGCAACTGGAAGTTGTCCCCCAAAAGGCTTCATTTAAAACACAAGAACGGTACATTATTTTTCCTAGGCGCTCACCTCACACTACCTATATAGCTTTTCATCAGATAAGGCCATCAAATTTCATCGGTCACACATCCATTCACACCGAGATACACATACATTCTTGTATGGTAAAACACAATATAATAACACAACATAATAACAACTCAATAAAACGATATCAATTACTCGTATACATGCAACGATATTTGATTCACATCAGTATATACTCAATATTCGATGCTAATGACAATATCACAATAACCAGAGGTATATCTTTGCCTCACAACTCATACAAAATATACAAATATGCAAATATATACGCTCTGACATATTCAAACATATATTTTCTAATCTTGCATACATCAATCATTTCCTGACTCCAATACAAATATGCGCAAACTCTATATATACATTACTAAAGTGCTGGTTGCCAAGAAATAACCGATAACGACTTATAACATTAATGCTGCTGACCTAGCAATCTACATAATCCTACATAACTCAAATTCGCGTCTCAAACAAACACATAAATAAAACACTACAAAGTAATTCTACATACTAAACAATCCCAGTAATTGGTTAAACATAATATCAGTACTTACAGTTACGGCGCTGTAATATTTGTAAGAATCGAGCAAATATCTACCTATGAAGCTTCCGTTCTTTATTCTCAATCATTTATCCTTCGATTCCCGCCAATGTCACGAGTGGCGTTCCCAGAGTATTTCGTACAACAGTGTCTTCTGACAGTCTTGAGTATACTAACGGTTCTCAAACGCGGTAACTAATGTTCTCCGATCTAAGAGTTAGGCTGACCCACTAGCTGAATTCCGATTGAATGCGGTTGGTCTGCCTCAATCAACTGAGCTGTCAAGGTTCTGTCTGTCCACCCGTTAATCCTGAGGGCTCCCCTTTGATCTCCGACCAATGTATATAACCCATGAATGAGAGGGACCAGGTTGGACTCAGAACTTACATAATCCCTTGACAGTGATTGCTCACACATCAAACACTTGAACTAGCCCCACATTTACCATCCAGCTAGCTTAGGCTTTGCAGAACATGACATTAACCATGCTATGTAAGAGTGAATTAAGTTTCTTGACCATGCTATAGATGTAAATGATGATGAATTTCCTTGACCATGCTGTGGATGTAAATGAGGATGAAGTTCCTTGACCATGCTATAGATGTGAAAGAGGATAAAGTTCCTTGACCATGCTATAGATGTGAAAGAGGATGAAGTTCCTTGACAATGCTATAGATGTGAAAGAGGATGAAGTTCCTTGACCAGTGATATATATGTAAGAGGGGATGAAGTTCCTTGACCATACTAATATGAGAATTACATGTGGTAACAAATTTTTTAATATTTTCATTGTGGCAGCCATATTTGATGTCTGTGAGGCACTATTTCATTTAAGACAAACCAGATATCAGAGAAAGTATTTTGTTGAAAATCCAATGCAGTATGATCATCAGTTTTAGAGTAGTTGTTGTGTTGGGTTTAATGCCATTTCTCTGCACAGGATACCTGGCTATACAAAGCAGCATGTTTAACTGGTGTAAGAAGAACCAGGTAAAACCACAAGAAGAACCATTGAGCCATTGAAAGCTGAGTTTTCTGGCACTTACATAAATGCTAAATGTATTGAAACATGCCACTTATACATATGGTTACCTAGCTTAAAAGAATGTGACAATCAAGTACATACTGATTCATGCCAACATTAGCATTCAAGGATTCAACATCAAATGAAACATGATGTGATTTGCAAAAATGTTGGGATTCAATTTTTATAAAATTTACTCAAGTGCAAAATACAAAGCTGTGGAGTGGAACCATAGCTCAAGAACCATAGCTATATTCTGATACAATTTGATATGAATATTGTTTCATAAACCTTTTATTCATTTTGTCTTATCTTCTCAATCTAGGACTGAGTTATGGCTGCTGTTAATCAGCATAACATCTTTATATCCAGTGTTTCTTGAGTTAATGGGTCCTTCAATGAGTTGGACACATGAAAATAATATGAAAATAAACATAGCAAATAACAACAACAACAATAATAATAACAACAACAACAACAACAACAACAACAATAATAATAATAATAATAATAATAATAATAATAATAATAATAATAATAATAATAATAATAATAATAATAATAATAATAATAATAATAATAATAATAATGTGTGTATGTGATTTATATTCAAAATGTAGCTTTAAAAGAAATTCTGTCATATTGCTACAGTGTCTTCAGCAGGGCAGTTTATAGCGACATCTAACAGTGGGGCATCATGCCAGACATGCAGTATCATGTCCCACCCATTCACAGCCCAGTCAATCACAAAACTAATACCTTAATGCTTAACCTCAAGTGAGGCAGTTGCTTGTACCATTTTTGTAAGTCTTTGTTATGACTTGATCAAGGTTCAAACCCATGACCTTCTGTATCTGAGGCAGATACTCTACCCGCTTAGGCCATAGTAGTGGTCAATAATAATAATAATAATAATAATAATAATAATAATAATAATAATAATAATAATAATAATAATAATAATAATAATAATAATAATAATAATAATAATAATAACAATAATACAACTTTATTTTCTGAGGGTGCAATTTAATTAAGCAAATGTGACCCTCAAATTAAATTTATGGTGATTTATATTCAACTGATTTATATTCCATTGATTTATATTCAATTTGTTTAAATTCAGTCAAATGAAAATTTGGTGAATCACATAAATCATATGAATTTCACAGATAAATGTTTTCAGGTTTCTTCTGCTAAAAAAATCCTTTTGATTTAAACTGTTTTAATGTGTTCATCTTCTTTACTGTCCCATTATGTGCACAATGTTCATGTTTCTCTAATGAATAATAATTTGGATTTTCGCTTTTTTCTTTTATAGTAATTTCTTGTCAGATTCTGTGGACTGCTGATGAAAAGTTATCTCCCATACACTGACTGCCAGGCATTGCTATTATAGTATGACAAGTGACCAGTTATTTACAGTAAAATCTGACTGTTGTATATAATGAAAAGTTATCTCCCATACACTGACTGCCAGGCATTGCCATTAGGTATCACAGTACCAATTATTTTTCCATACATGGCAATGCTGATGTTCTGTGAAATAAATATTCTTTCTATCCTGCCTCAGCATGCATGTCACACCCTGTCACAGAGAACAATGTTAGTTTGTTAGTTTGATAACAACAAAAAATAGATATTCCATTGCATTTACAAGAGATAACTCTGCTGGAACTAGACACGGGTAAGAGTTATCTAGTTACACTGGACACATTTTCAGTCATGTATACCACATTTTAAAAAATCTTAAAAAATACAAAATGTGATCTAGATATAAATTAACATAATCTCACATGTTGCCAAGAGGCTCAACTTTTTTTAATACTTAACAGAAAGTACAACTCTTTCATAATGCATCAATCACAGCTAGTTTTGTTGTTTATTTCTGAATGCAATGTTCCCTACACCTTAAGCTCTGTCCACCTGGGGTTGTACAATTGGTACCATTATACCATTACTGTATGACAAGTGACCAGTTATTTACAGTAACATCTGACTGTATATTGAAAAGTTATCTCCCATACACTGACTGCCATGCATTGCTATTACAGTATGACAAGTGACCAGTTATTTACAATAACATCTGACCCTATACTGAAAAGTTATCTCCCATACACTGACTGCTGCTAGGCATTGCTATTACAATATGACAAGTGACCAGTTATTTACAATAACATCTGACCCTATACTGAAAAGTTATCTCCCATACACTGACTGCTAGGCATTGTTATTACAGTATGATAAATGACCAGTTATTTACAATAACATCTGACCCTATACTGAAAAGTTATCTCCCATACAATGACTGCTAGGCATTGCTATTATAGTATGACAAGTGACCAGTTATTTACAATCACATCTGACCCTATACTGAAAAGTTATCTCCCATACACTGACTGCTAGGTATTGCTATTACAATATGACAAGTGACCAGTTATTTACAATAACATCTGACCCTATACTGAAATGTTATCTCCCATACACTGACTGCTAGGCATTGTTATTACAGTATGATAAGTGACCAGTTATTTGCCATAACATCTGACCCTATACTGAAAAGTTATCTCCCATACACTGACTGCTAGGCATTGTTATTACAGTATGATAAGTGACCAGTTATTTACTGTAACATCAGACTGTATTCATGGAGTCTCAAGTATTCATTTATCACTTTTTTATGTTATCTGTATTTATGAATTCAAATATAGGTATTTTTTTGGTATTCATGATATAATGAGACATCAATTTTTATTTGTTTTATTTATGTTCATAAACTTTATTTATTATTATTATTATTATTATTATTATTATTATTATTATTATTATTATTATTATTATTATTATTATTATTATTATTATTATTATTATTATTATTATTATTATTATTGTTGTTGTTGTTGTTGTTTTTATTCTGGTTCTTGTTGTAGTTGTTATTATTATTGTTATTGTTATTATCAACTCATAACAGATATTATAAATTTCCTCACATGTGTCAGTGCTAAACTGCATACTGTAGATCTCTGTATTTATGTTCAATATGGCAATATGTGCAGATTATGTAAGCTTGTCCAATATTTGGATCTTATACACACACGTAATTAATCAATATTCATTTCTTATTCAAGTCATACATCAATAAACATTGCATTTGTGTCACCATCAAAAGTCCATCTCAGTTATCTTGTTACAATGTTGTCCATAGTATTTGTTTTTAAATTCCAGCAGCATTTGACAGGTTTGTTAGATTACATTAGAAATGTATATGGTGATGTGTTGAGTCCTTTTTGAAGCAAAGACTGTCAAACTCCTAGAGAAAGTGGCCAGGTTTGAGGGCTGGTCTCATTTTACATTATAATTGCATTGGAAATCTTCATGTAAGATAATTATCTAAGATTCTAATTAAAGGACAAACTCAAGCAATTTTCCCAGAATAAAATGAAATTACTATAATCATGTTTGATCACTTTTGTAAAAACATTTGGAGCTTCGGTATGTATACAGTTAGTTGCTGTGTATTTCATCTGTCAGACCTACAAATGACAGAGTAATTCACTTTGACAGGTATGTAAACATTATATACTTCTAAATTGTCCAAGCATATATCTGCATTAAGAAATATTACCTATATTGTCAAAGACAAATAAGCCCAATTTTCTTGGCAAATGAGGGTGGTGATTCTTAGTCCAGCATTTATGATGAGATCTGTGGTGATTCATTGTTTTGAATGCTGGCTATAATAAATTTGTTTGTAGATTCAAAGTTTGCCCTGACCAGCCTGGGTGAGACTTGTAATTTATTATGACAGGACACTTCACCCTGACCAGGCTGGGTGAGACTTGTAACCTGTTTTGACAGGACACTTTACCCTGACCAGCCTGGGTGGGACTGTTGTAACCTTGTTTTGACAGGACACTTCACCCTGACCAGGCTTGGTGAGACTGTTGTAACCTGTTTTAACTGACCCTGACCAGGCTGGGTGAGACTGTTGTAACTTGTTTTGACAGGACACTTTTCCATGACCAGCCTGAGTGAGACTGTTGTAACCTGTTTTGATAGGACACTTTTCCATGACCAGCCTGGGTTTGTAAATATCCTTCTGAATATTTTAAATTTATCAATTTTCATATAACTCAGATAAAGTTTGAGTGAGTTACCTGTATATTGATGAAAAAAGAATTCTGTGAAGTTCTCATTAACTTGTATTTTGATTGATTTTGAGCAGATAATTATTATTTGTTAAATTCTAAACTCCTAAAATTGAAATCTATACCTATTTCAGAGTTTGATAGGTCAACATTGATCTAGATAAGATTGATGTATGTAGGTACAAACAATCTAAATTTCCTCACTTCAGACTAATGGGCATGAAATATTGCTAAAGTTTGACAGATGGCATAGGCTAATCTACATCTGTGGACTTGATCTGCCATTAATTATATGAATTGGTCATTCCTGGTCAACCTCAACTCAGGGAATGTTCTGTGAGATGATACTTGACTCCAATTCACCATCAGATGTGTCCCATGTAGTACTCTCCTCTTATCTGTCCTGCCAGAAAATGGAAGTACATGCGCACACATTCTAGTCAGAATTTTACATTAATCTTTCTTCTGGTGCAGTTGTCTTTATCAGGGCTTGGCTTTGCTGGATCCTAAATTTTCTTTTATCAGAGTTTAATAGGACCAGTGGAATTCTGCTGCCCTCCCCCAGGTTCTGATAGTCTGTTACACATGCAGGTGTTCAGTACATTTTGGAGCAAAAATTCACTTTTTTGAAACCCTAGTTCAACTTTAATTTTACTTTTTACTATTATTCTTAGTAGGAAATATAATATAAAGGATATTGTTTATATTTTTCCCCCAAAGTAAAAATTCATTTCACATTTTTGACTGTCAAAATACTTTCAATCTTTCATGAAGAAAGGAGCTATAGCTGGGTAATTATCCATAGCTTCCAATTTTATAGGACATATAGTGCTGCTTTGGAATGAACAGGACCATCCTTGTCATTATGATATCATTATGAATTGATTATAATTTTGATTGTTATTAGGACTATCAGTATGATTCTGATTATAATCATCCCTATCATTTACAGTTATTATTATTATGATTGTCATTAGAATTATCACCATGATTTTCTTTTAATTGTATGTATTTTAATAATTATGACGATGATTATATATTCTAAGTATCATTATCATTATTTATTATGATTGTAATCAAATTTATTATGATGATTATTATTCTAAAAATGATTGTGATTATTTTTTTAAGTATTAGTATTATTATGATCATGATTATGAGTAAGGTTGAACTATCATTATGATTATCACTGAATATTATTATTATTATTATTATTACTATTAGTAGTAGTAGTAGTAGTAGTAGTAGTAGTAGTAGTATTTTTAGTAGTAGTAGTAGTAGTAGTAGTAGTAGTAGTAGTAGTAGTAGTAGTAGTAGTAGTAGTAATAGTGTGATTATGGTTGTTGCTGTTATTAATAATTTTCAATGTTGTATGTCCTATTTGTGATATCACATACACATGATAGACCTAGATTTGCTATTGCATCATGCATGGACAGATCAGTGTCAAAGTGGTTTCTTAAACTGGAGTTGGTATTTCCATCTGTCACAATTTTGTTTATTTAATATATCCAGATCCCTGGATATATCTTCATGAAACTTGGCATGCTTTTCTGCATGGACTAGATACTGTATATTGTATTTAAAAAAATGGAATTTGCCTGGTCAGCAATGTATGACTGCCAGTTTATTACAAATTATGTCTATGTATCCATTTATCCATCCAGTCACCTAACTGTCATGTTCTTAGTTCATATGGGTTTTGTTATATTATTTTAGGGGGGGGGGCCGATCTAGTTCTACTTTCCATTTCAAGCAAACAGGTAAAACATAGATAAGCTGTCACATAATGCATGAGCAGATCAGTGTCATTGCTTGTTCTACTTGCAGTCAGTCAATCAGTATAGACCTAGATTTGCATTTACATACTGCATGGGCAGTTTAGGGATGTTTTTGTTTATTCTATTTATGATGTCAGGCAACAAGCATGGACCTAGATTTGCCACCATGTAATACATAGGATCAACCATCCCATAATGCAACACCAAATCTTGGACTATATAGTATATGGATGGGTGCACATAATTCATAGATAAATAGTGTCTTATAGCTTATTATGTATACTGTTATCATTTCATTAATGCAATGTGTATTCCTGGTCATTGACCTCTCTGGTGGCTTAGTGGTTAGAGCATCTGCTCCTGATGTGGGAGGTGGTGGGTTTAAACCCCAGCTGAGTCATACCAAAAACTTCTAAAGCTACCTCAATTGGCATTCAGCATTAGGAGGTAAGTGTTAGGACTGTTTGGCCTGTTGTCAGGATAATATGAATGGGTGGCACATCATGTAACATGTCTGTAGCATGATGCCCCAGTGCTTGACATAACTTTAAAATGTCACACTGCAGATAGTGTAGCAATATGACTGAAATATTGTTAAAGGTATGTTAAAAATCTAAATCACACATACACACACACACACTATTCCTAATCATCTCATTGATCTAGTCCTGTAATTAGCAACATTAAAGTCATGACTTTATATTTATTTGAGATCCACTGACTTCACCAATTTGTATTTTGTCAAAGTCCACTGAATTGACCACTTTGTATTTCTTTCAAGTCCACTTTTAAAGTCCACTGACTTTACCACTGCATTTCCTTAAAGTTCACTGACTTTACCACTTATTTCTTACCACTTTTTATTTCTTTGAAGTTCACTTTTAAAGTCCACTGACTTTACCACTTTGTAGTTTTGTAAGGTCCACTGACTTTTTGTCCTCATTGATAATTAACCTAACACTGGAGACCTTAGGTGATTTACAGGTGCTTTAGAAGCCTGTCAGACATGTGGGTGTGGGTCACCTGGCAGATTGTAACTATAATATCATATACAAAAATTCCAATTAGCAAAATTTGTTTCAACATTTTTCAACCATTTATCTTGAAAGTTTGAAATATACACCAGAAACTGTAACACTTATTCACATGAGAAAGTGTCAATGTAAAATACTGATTTGTTTGCAATGTTATGCAAATGAGTAGGCATAATTTTCTTTACTTTGGCAATATGTCAGTTGTTTGTACTTACAGGCATTTTATTGTAATGTGGCAATATGTCAGTTGTTTGTACTTACAGGCATTTTATTGTAATGTGGCAATATGTCAGTTGTTTGTACTTACAGGTATTTTATTGTAATGTGGCAATGTGTCAGTTGTTTGTACTTACAGGCATTTTATTGTAATGTGGCAATATGTCAGTTGTTTGTACTTACAGGTATTTTATTGTAATGTGGCAACAGGACAGTTGTTTGTACTTACAGGCATTTTATTGTAAGGTGGCAATATGTCAGTTGTTTGTACTTACAGGTATTTTATTGTAATGTGGCAATAGGACAGTTGTTTGTACTTACAGGCATTTTATTGTAAGGTAGCAATATGTCAGTTGTTTGTACTTACAGGTATTTTATTGTAAGGTGGCAATAGGACAGTTGTTTGTACTTACAGGTATTTTATTGTAATGTGGCAATAGGACAGTTGTTTGTACTTACAGGCATTTTATTGTAAGGTGGCAATATGTCAGTTGTTTGTACTTACAGGTATTTTATTGTAATGTGGCAATAGGACAGTTGTTTGTACTTACAGGCATTTTATTGTAAGGTGGCAATATGTCAATTGTTTGTACTTACAGGTATTTTATTGTAATGTGGCAATAGGACAGTTGTTTGTACTTACAGGCATTTTATTGTAAGGTGGCAATATGTTAGTTGTTTGTACTTACAGGCATTTTATTGTAATGTGGTAATATTTCAATTGTTTGTATTTATAGGCATTTTATTGTAATGTGGCAATATGGAGTAGGTAGTGTGTAAAAAAGACCTTGATGAGAATGTTGGTGATAATATTGGTGATGACAGTGTTGTTAATGATGATAGGCTGGTATCACTAGTATAGTAACACTATTTGTATTGTACATGGACAGGACATATATAGTAGTGGGGGATGGTAGTCATTGTGGTGATGGTGTTGGTACTTTTCGTAAAGAAGGAAGTGGTGGCATCAAGTATCTGAAAATTATATTTGACTTATATTAGATGCCAGCAGTCACAAAATTTCAGAAAAAAACTCTTTTCTCTCTCTCGAATGCTTTGTTTTTCTTTTTTGTCAATGCCTTTCAGAAGGTCCCCTGTGTCATATCCTGTTAGTTTCAATTCCATAAAATATCTAGAGAATGCAAAGAGATTAGAATTGTACAGCTTATAAGTCAAGTCCACCTGGAAATAACTAGACACCAGTCTGCCATTTCATATGTTTGTTCTGCTGAGTACTCCTAACAAAACTGTATAGACTCCGATTTGTCTGCACATTATGTTACAGCATATATGGGTCTGTTCAGTTTGCAGTTGGACTCAACTTAGAGGAGTGTGCACATGGTATCTAAGAAATGTAAACATTATTTAACCTTTGCAGTCATCCAAAACTGCCTTCTGTAATATACATTTTCCTGCTAGCTTTGCACCTGTTATTTCAATCAGGATGGCTGACGTCTAGCATTAGCCTTGAGGAAACTAGTCTGTTTGGAAAATTAACTTTGACTTCTTTGTGAATTGACAACCCCTAATTAGTGAAACTTCTGACACACTTGTAGCTGATACAATTTTTGGAATGTGTTTTTCACCATCAAACTTTTACTCTAGTTTTACTGAAAGTCTGTATTTTAATTTCTTCAAACTGTTTAAGGATTTCACAATTCCAGTTAGTCACAATATTCTTTGTGAAGAGAGTGATCCCCCACTTTAATGGCCATGACCTTTCTGCCAACTCTATTATAACTTGTGTATGGTCATTGTTTGTTTGGTTTTTAGTTTAATGACATTTTTCAGTAAATAGTCATCAGTATATTTGGTGGAGATATGACCCAAGAACTACCATAAACCTGCAGAAGCTATCAGCAAAGCTTTCTTACCTACCCACTTAGACTGAATTGAACTTTAACCCTGGTGGATGGAGACAAGATGAGTGCCATAAAAGCAGGTCATATGACCACTCCACAACCCAGGACCCAGGTATGGTCATAGATATAATTAAATTGTTTCAAATTTGTTTCTATATTTGCTAATTGAATTATTTCATTTAATTTAGAATTTTGTTCATGTTTAATGAGAACCAATTATTATGTGATTCAAAATTTGTTTTGAATTCCTTATGTTTGTTTCTTGTTCATTATTGTGACACAGTCTTGCTATGACATTCCTCACTATAACACTCCCTCACTTTTAATGTGTGGTATATGTATGACTGTCATGTCCAGTGTTATAAAATGAAACAATGCCTTAGAAAATGAGATAGATAATAAAAAAAATCATGCCAAATTAGCCCCCAGCAACAGTTCTGAAGAGTTTCTGTTTTTGAATAGCAGAGGTCATGGTTACAAAAAGTATTACAATCAGATGTAAATTTCAAAGATAAAATAAGTCTGTTACTATGGACATTTCTTCGGCTTTTCACAAACCTATATCAAGGAAAGTGCTGGTCTAAACCTTGACATGTTTTTACAGACTGTTCTTCAGCTTTACACAAACCTCTGTCAAGAAAAGAGTGCTGGTCTGAACCTTGACACTGTTATTTATTCCCATGTAAGACAAATTATTTATGTTAGTGGTAAAATAATCAGGAGAAAGGTTCAAGGTACAGCCAGATCCTTGTGTTTGTGGCATACAAATTCACCCTCACTTAGAAACAGCATAAATCATTGTTGAAATTATTGTAAAATTTTACATTCACAAATTTATGCTACAGTTATCAAAATATCTCAAATTAATATTTTGAACTTTTTGAATTCAAAAAGTTCTTAATAAATCCTCTTTTTTAAAAAAATTAATTTAAAAAAATGAGGACCTTTTTTTTAGCCAATGCATCAATGTGTACAGATGGTTGGAAAGAAAGAGACAAAGTTTGTGCTGCCAGCTCAATACCCCATGACACTGTCTTTGGGTTATTTTTGGATCTGGATATTTTAAAAGCCTCAATTTTTACTTCAGACAGTAATCATATGCTAAGCTTTGAACTATCTTTCATCATCTTTTCAGGTTTTCTTTCAATTTTCATAGCCTTGCAGAATCTTAAATCTGACAAGCCATTAAAGTACTATGTACTGTTGGCTGCATAGTCACATTGGTATAAAGGGAAATGAATGGACACCTAAAGCAGCCAAAGCTACCATGCAGTCAGCCATATCCAAATGGTAGATTCCATATACATGTACGGATTTCAAATACTGCACAAATTAGCATATGCATCATTTTTGGCAAAAAATTTGAAAACATCAAAACAGCTATTGGTGAAATGCATTCCTCATATAGAACAAATTGGAGAGATGTGGTTGTATTATGCAGTCATGTATTGAACACATCCCTGACTCACGGAACTTGTACCTGACTCACACATACGGAATTTGTACCTGACTCACAGATACGGAACTTGTACCTGATTCACACATATGGAACTTGTACCAGACTCATGCATTTGGAACTTGTACCTGACACATACCTCCTGAAAATTGATCCTCAACCAGAATGCTTACCACTGACAATGGAACACATTCTAGCTAATTTTGTTGATTTCCACCACACATGAAAAAAGTATTTTGACATGAACTGCTTGAAAAAGTAGTACAAGGATGTACCATCTGAGAAAGTATTGGACTAAATTTTTTGTGTGGAATGCAATAAATTTGAATGATGTTTTAGTGATTAACATGTTGTGACTCTATCTGTTATTTTATGTACATTTAAAGAATTTTAACATCCTTATGTTTGACATTTTATCTGGTTGTACCTAATGTTTACATTTATTTTTAGTGCAATTTATTTTAAAATTTTTAACTTTATCTTTAGTTGGCACTTCATAGCCACTTTAGTCCCAAGGTGCTGCAAATGACTTCAACATGCATATATACTATGTGTGCTCATTGCACACACACACATTCTCTTTTTTTAAGGGAGATAACTTCCAGTTCACACCCAGATCTGGCTTAAATAGTGTAACAATTTCCATAATGGTTCATAGACCATTCCATTCTGGTTCTACATTTTTTAAATTACTCAGAAACTAAGAATAATACTTTTCAATTGTGATGTCACCAATTTGTCAGTACATGCAACATGCATGATTTAGTTACTCATACAAAAATGACCTGTTCCTTAGATTATGTTTGCACAAGAGCACAAAAAAATTTACATAAATTAAAATAATCCAATATTTCTTGACAGCTATTCTAATGTCCAATTTAAGAGGAAACATACTGTTGTATCAGTTGTTAGAACTGAGGGAAATTAAGGTCATTTGAGCTTTTAACTGCTTCTCACCACACTTTTTTCTCACATCAATTAGTCAATAAAATGTTTGCAGTCCAGTCGATGAATACTGCAGCCATCTCACTATTCCTTTGGTTTACGATAACTTCTTTTTTCTAATAAACCCACCAAAGAGAATTTTGGTGCTCCAATTAAAGTTCATTTTTTGTAAGAATTCCATGAAAGTAAATTGCAAAGTAATTAGATTGACTATGATAAATGTAATTCACAGTGAGATCCACTTTTGTAAGTCAAATAAACTCTTTAGTCAAGGTCAGGGTCATGGTTAAGTATTTTTAGTTTTCCATCCCCCTTATAGTATTACCTAATAACCTGAAAGCCCTTTAAGATTAATTAACAGTTGTACATCACCTTTAGTAGGGGTGTTACATACCTCACTTATGGTTATATTTTTAAGATCAAGGTCATAGCTCAGTAGTTTATTCCTTCATCCAAATTTTCCATCCACTCCATAAATTTAAAACTATTTGATATTAAGGGATTTAACATAGAAATTACATCATCACTAGAAACTGTGTCATGTAGGAAATGGGGAGGGTTCTGCTATCTTCCTGACCAGTCTATGTTAGTATTTTATGTCCTTAACCATACTTCTGGTCTATAACTGTAAAAACAGTCAAAGTTAGGAGATAAAATTTGGTATACTTGATCATTACTAGAATGTGTGTCACATACCACAGAAGGTTGTTTTTTCAAGGTCAAGGTCAAAATTCAATATTTTCCATCTTCCACTTGATAGCTTTAAAACCATTTGACATTTAAAGATGAAACTCTGCATGCTTGTACATCAACACTTGAATGTGCTTGTGCACAAGCTCATGGTTCTAGCTCAAACAAATTTCACTTCCACTCTATGATTTTTCTATCTTGGGAGATTAAGGGATGATTACCTCTCCATTGTAGGCTGAAAGCAAAACTGGCTGTCAAGTAGATTTAGCCCCAGATGTATACACCTGTTTTCTATATCAATATTTTTAGCAGCTATATTATAAACATCCTTTTACCTTTTTCATAATACTTGCACGAGTGCTAAGCTTTACTCATTCTGAAGATATTTTTAAACAATGTAAAATTTTAAACTATGAAATTGCTTGCATCAGATTGAGGATTAAAAGTATGGATTTGTTTGGAATGTGTACTTTAACATTTTTAGGTCAGTATGTACAGGAAAACCTGTCATGACAGACATACTCCTTCTGCCAGATAAAAGTGGTTTCTCAGGACAAATGAGAGGAAGTGTTACAAACTATAGTTTGGCACATTATTGTCAACTTTGTGACCATTTGTCTACTCTGCCTGTCAGAGTTATTGCCATAAAGGGATATTGATGTGTCAACAATGGGGCTTAGTGTTTGATGACAGGTAACAGTTTTATTGCTTATTCACCAGCTTGCTAAAGGGCATGAAGATCAGCTCTCCACACAAGAAACTTAAAAAGTCATCTTATTACCAGGAACTACTGGTTTATGATTCCTACATTATATTTTAATTACTGTATGATATTATTATCCAACTGTCATCCTGATATAGATATGTCATGTTCTAAAATATAAAGTGGATATTACAAATATCTTTAAATTAATCAATGCCATATGTTTATGATTTTAATGGCTACCATCTATGTCTCTTTACATTCAAACAAACTTCTTAATTGCAGGTGCTCTAGGACCACATAATATTATCCTTGTGTAGGTATGTCCTATTTGTACCAATGTTTTTTATGCAGATGTGTTTTAAATAAAAAAGATGTCTTTTTTGTACATTTTCCTTTTTGTAAGGTTTATTGGCATAATAAATTAAGATTAGCATAGTTGAGTGATATTGTTCATAATTATGGTGCACATTGCTTTTAGTAGGTGTCCTTTTTCTTGTGTCCTTTTTGGACATTATTTCATTTTCTAAAGCTGTCCTGTTGTATAGGTGTTCATTTTGCATAAGTTGTTTTTATAATTTGACATGTATATATATATATATATATATATATATATATATATATATATATATATATATATATATATATATATATATATATATATATATATATATATATATATATATATATATATATATATATATATGCCTATTTTATAGATGAATCTCTTTTGTAAAGTATCTTTTATTGTATTTTTTTAAAATGTTTTTTGTCCTTTTGTACTGGTGTGCTTTTTGCTTTGGTGTTATTTTGTAAATGGGTCATTTTTGTGGTTATACTGTCAATACGGGTGACCTGGGTTATTTTCATTAAATAGACTGTCAATGCAGGCAACATGGGCTATTGTCATTAATTAAATTGTCAATACATGTGACATGGATTATTGTCATTAAATAGACTATTTTTAAATGGAAAATGTTGGTCATATTTACAGATGCACTAATCTATATTATTAAGTTTCAAGAAAATGCTTTTTCCTGTTCAGAATTTTGTTAATTGTAAATGGTAGTCACATAAACATAAACAAAGACTTATAATTAGTTGTCACATAAACAAGCTGTTGTAATTACTAATCACATTCACTTCAAATGATATTATTATAGTCACATACACACAGTTTTAATTAGTAGTTACAAGCTCTCTGTGTGGGAACAATTTGGATTTTTAACATAGCTTTAAAAAATTTTCAGTCATATCACTAAGATGTCTGCAGTGTGGCAGTTTCTAGTGATGTCTAGCCCCGGGCATCATGCTGCAGACATGTAGCATGATGTCCCACCCAGTTACATTATCCTGACACCAGGCTGACCAATCCTAACACTAACCTCTTAATGCTGAGTACCTAGCAAATCAGCTGTTAGTACCATTTTTACAAGTTTAAAACCACAGCCTCCAGATCCAAGGCAGATGCTATAACCACTAGGCCACCAGACTTATAATTATAGTACATATTCATAATTATAGTCACATATGTATAGACTTATAATTAGTAGTCACATGCAACATACTGTTATAATTAGTAGTCACATACACATACTGTTATAATTATAGTCACATACATAGACTGTTATAAGTAGTAGTCCTTTACACACAGACTGTCATAATAATTATAGTCACATGAACACAAACTTATAATTAGTAGTAACATACACACAGTCATAATTATAGTCACATACACATAGACATAATTAGTAGTAACATACACACAGTCATAATTATAGTCATATACACACAGTCATAATTAAAGTAACATACACACAGTCATAATTATAGTCACATACACACAGACTTATAATTAGTAGTAACATACACACAGTCATAATTATAGTCACATACACACAGACTTATAATTAGTAGTAACATACACAGTCATAATTATAGCCTTATACACACAGACTTATAATTAGTAGTAACATACACACAGTCATAATTATAGTCATATACACACAGTCATAATTAAAGTAACATACACAGTCATAATTATAGCCTTATACACACAGACTTATAATTAGTAGTAACATACACACAGTCATAATTATAGTCATATACACACAGTCATAATTATAGTAACATACACAGTCATAATTATAGCCTTATACACACGGACTTATAATTAGTAGTAACATACACACAGTCATAATTATAGTCATATACACACAGTCATAATTATAGTAACATACACAGTCATAATTATAGTCACATACACACAGACTTATAATTAGTAGTAACATACACACAGTCATAATTATAGTCATATACACACAGTCATAATTATAGTAACATACACAGTCATAATTATAGCCTTATACACACAGACTTATAATTAGTAGTAACATACACACAGTCATAATTATAGTCATATACACACAGTCATAATTAAAGTAACATATACAGTCATAATTATAGCCTTATACACACAGACTTATAATTAGTAGTCAAATTCATGTGGACTCATAATTAATAGTCATAAACACAGAGACTGTTATGGTTTGTAGTCACATATACACAGACATTTATAGTAATTAGTCACTTATACACAGACTGTTATAATTATAGTCACATAACAAATACATGTACTGTTATAATTTGACTACAATGAATAATCAATTTTAATTAAGCAGAGCAACTATGATGTATATATAAGAAGTGTAACTATGATGGGAAAAGATCTCAGAGGAAGAGGATGCAGTTCCAACCCAGACCTGACTCAACCTTCAAGTGCAGCAACTGCAGTAAGGATTGATGTGGGGCTTTATAGCCACAGAAGACACTGCACAACTACAAACTGGGACACCTTTCATGGTCGCATTTCCATCATCTCTTGAGACTAAAGGAAGCCAACAACAACTATGATGTACAGGTGAGTAGTATAACTATGTTTTATTTACAATATTGCACTGTAACAATGTCTGATGTATAATTAAGCAGTGTAACTTATCTATAATAAGCAGAGCATCTATGATGTACAATTAAGGAGTTTAACTATCTTTGATAAATTCAGTGTAATTATGTTTGATATATAACAAAGCAGTGTAACTATGATGTACAATTAAGGAGTTTAACTATCTTTGATAAATTCAGTGTAATTATGTTTGATATATAACAAAGCAGTGTAACTATGATGTACAATTAAGGAGTTTAACTATCTTTGATAAATTCAGTGTAATTATGTTTGATATATAACAAAGCAGTGTAACTATGATGTACAATTAAGGAGTTTAACTATCTTTGATATATTCAGTGTAATTATGTTTGATATATAACAAAGCAGTGTAACTATGATGTATAATTAAGCAGTGTAACTATCTTTGATAAATTCAGTGTAATTATGTTTGATATATAACAAAGCGGTGTAACTATGTTTGATGTACAATTAAGCAATGCAATTATGTTTGATACACAATATGGTAACAGATAGGAAACATTTACAACATTTTGTGTAATTTTTAATGAAATATTTTTTACATTTTGTCTTAATTCTATCTAATATTGTTTCCATCAAACTTCACATCTCCTGAATTATAAAAGTTAATCATGACTAAAGTGACAGACAACTTAGAAATTAATTATTTTTGGTTATATTATCTTAAAAATATATCATGCATGCACCATAATTATTGGTATATTAGGGTGACCCCCCTTGTTATGTAGCCTTAAGTTTGGTTATCATTATCTAGGAGATGACCATTGACCACTGTGTTATTGCTCAGCTTGAGTAAATAATGACCTAAAATATAGAATTATTGGACAGAATAACAAAGGTCAGAGCAGGGACATAGAATAGAACAACACAAACTGAACATGACATTCAAATGATACACTTTTTCTTAGAAATAAAATTACACAATTTATAAGAAATACAATTTGCCATTCTGCTATACCAATAAAATAAAATTTCATCATGAAATCAAGTGAATGTCCAAACTCATTTGCTCAGCAAGCTTGCATAACCTGGTTGCTTCTAATCCTCTCAAAACCAATGTTGATGATGGGTCAGAGTCATTGTATTCCTTTACCTCTTCTCTCTATCCTTCCAGCCTCTTCCAGTCATCACTGATGCTTATACCCAGGACCCTATTATTATAAGATCAATATTTTCCACTAGAACTAGTAGTATTCCTAAATGGAACCATGACTTAACTTGACATCTTAGTAAATAGTACTATGCTGTATTGTGGGCTGTAAATCACTAACTGGATGATGGCCAAATATAGGACTCTTGGTCCCATCTTAATTACACAGAGGAATTAATGGACTTAATGTCCTAACTACATTACTTACTATAACTAGCAATTCATTGGCATAACATTTCCAGACATAAGAAAATCCATTCCTAGCTTACATGATTCATATCATTTAAGACCAATAAATCCAAATATTCTCAGCATGAAATTATTATTACATACAAATTAGTAAATTTGAACAATTCTCTCATAATAAATATCAAGGTATGAATATATTGGTATATAATATTCACAAGTGAATGCAAAAAAACTTTCAAACTCAAAGAAAATTTTTTGTACGAAATTAAACAAATAAATAATAACAAACTTATATCAATGAATAAACTGTATGCGATTGAGACAAACCTTGTGCCTTCTGAGACTCGCTTTCTTTTTTACATAGTTGGATTTCTCAGTATCCATAAACTCCCTCAGCTTCCAGACACCCATCTCTTGGACAATTTATAATGCAAAATATTTGTTATTTTCCAGAGTCAACTTCTTGGCTTTGCACAGAAACTCACATGGACCAATTTCATGAGGAAAAGTACTTATAACATTGGATTTCATCTGGAAAACACACACACCCCACCTTCATTTAGCTTTACCAACCAGGATTAACTTTACCTAACCAACAAAAGTTTAACATGCCCATTGAATTCTCTCTATTCAACATTTATTAATAACTATCTCTAGAAAAACTAATTTTATGAGACTTATTTCAAATGGGCCAAAATTGTCTCTCCATTGTCTCCATGTTGTCATTTCACACTACTTAACACCAAATTATCATATCTGTATAACTATCATCCCAATGGATTATAATTGAAAATCAGTCATGCCCCAAACCAAGAAGGTTAAACCATTGCAGACTAGGGATTTTTATTATGGGCTTACCTACGTCAAAGTTATTTGGCATGGGTCATGCTGACCATGACAAGTTTGACTCCTGTATGTGTTGCAATTAACATTTTTCTTCAGTACCATTATTAACCTTTCTATTTACAGATGAATATTTGTTGGATCTTTAAAAGCAAATGTTTTCAATATCATGTCAAAGAACTCCATTGAAACTAAGTGAAATCCAGTGTATTGAGATAGAAGAACCATATATAACCACTTATATGTCAAGTCCATCTGCACACTGCATAGAACCCATTCTGCTGGCAAATAATGTGCTGGAAGATCTAGGTCCATGCAGTTTGTTAGGCATATTCTACATTTATTAATAACTATAGGTTTGATGATTTGCATTCAGAAATTTACAATGGGGACTGAATTAGTAACATGAGTTTTTTTTACTTCACAACCACTTTGCCTCCAAAGCTGAGACCTCTCAATAAAGACAAAGGGCTTAACTATTTTAGGCTGTAATACCATATATACTCACAAGTCAAGTCCAACTGTAAACTGCATATACCCTTATTTGCTTTCATATGATGTGCCAGCAGATTTGTGTTTATGCAGTTGGTTGGTAAAAATGAGTGAAACAAACAACATAGACCCTGAACTGCCATCTCTTTATGTGACAGCAGATCAGGGATGCTGTTGTTTGCATTTGTTTGCATTTGAACATGACTTAAATCTGAGTAAAGATGGTAAATATAATTACCCCCACAGACCTTGTATTGCATTAAAAATAGCAA
Source organism: Potamilus streckersoni (assembly GCA_016746295.1). Taxonomy (NCBI): domain Eukaryota; kingdom Metazoa; phylum Mollusca; class Bivalvia; order Unionida; family Unionidae; genus Potamilus; species Potamilus streckersoni. Next base: position 473,847 of record JAEAOA010000672.1, on the reverse strand, counting down.
TTGGTCATTGTGTCTGCATCAACCTATCAAAAGGCATTATCTGTTAAAATGACCTTATCCTTGCATCTGTGATTTTTGTTTCTGCTGACATAGTAAGTCAGATGTAAACCAAATGATTAGTTAAAATGTACAAACAGTTTTATATAATACAAAAAAAACTTCTACTCATGTACATGCCAATAGCATCTGACACTGGCCATGGAAAAAGTCTGGGGACATTGTTACTTTGTGACTAAAACAACTATGTCTAGAGCCATATGGCTAAACACAATAAATATTTAATGAGTTTCTTACTCCAATGTGCACAGAATGTGTTCATTGTTCCTAAACATGTAAACCCAAAATATGGCTAATGGAGCCTGAACATAGATCCTAACCATGCTGATCTGTGACTGAAAAAAAAGATTACATATGCTGTAATTATTTTAATTTAGACACTGAAATTTGTGACTGAAAGAAGAAAAATGTCTTCTGCACATTCCATACTGTGACTAATCTTTGTTGATACATTGCTCTTGGAGTAAGAACTGTGACTAATCTTTGTGGATACATTGCTCTTGGAGTAAGTACTGTGACTACTCTTTGTGGATACATTGCTCTTGGAGTAAGTACTGTGACTACTCTTTGTGGATACATTGCTCTTGGAGTAAGTACTGTGACTACTCTTTGTGGATACATTGTTCTTGGAGTAAGTACTGTGACTACTCATTGTGGATACATTGCTTTTGGAGTAAGTACTGTGACTACTCTTTGTGGATACATTGCTCTTGGAGTAAGTAGTGTGACTAATCTTTGTGGATTCATTGCTCTTGGAGTAAGTACTGTGACTACTCTTTGTGGATACATTGCTCTTGGAGTAAGAACTGTGACTAATCTTTGTGGATACATTGCTCTTGGAGTAAGTACTGTGACTACTCTTTGTGGATACATTGCTCTTGGAGTAAGAAGGACGCTCATCCATTTTGTGGTCAAAAGTCAGGGATACTTTGACTGAAAGAAGAAAAATGGTTTCAGCACAATAACATTAGTTCTGCATCACAGACCTGGACCAAAGTTTAAATGTTTGCACTTGGGAAAAGGATTTTGATGAAATTGTAATTTTTTGGGGCTAAAAGCTCAAATATCAAAACTACATGGACACATAGAAAAACATTTATTTTGCATAATAACTTTAGTACCTTGGCTAGAGTTTGTGGAGGGCTTGCAGTTACCCTATGGAATAGCCTTGTTGATTTTAGTGTTAAGGGTCAAGGTTATTGCAACTTGAAGAAAAACTGGATTTGAAAATATTTTTGTTATTTTCAACATACTATTTTCAAGTTTTCTGGAAAAACCAATGTACCATTTGCAGCATCCTGGCATAAACACCTTTAAAATTTGTACAAATGATGCCAATGCAATCTAATATGGTTTTAATTATTGGTTTTAATAAAGCTGACATATTCTCACAAATTGCTAAACAGAATTTGACCATATGTGACAGGAAGTATTACTACATAAGGGCCTTTTGTGTCTTTGAGAAAATGCTTATCTGCCTTCAAATATGATTACCATTAATCAAAATAGATAAACCTTCAACTAACATTTTCAGAAATAATGTTGAACAAAATCTGTACCAGATTTGACAAAGCACTGTGGCAAAAAGACCTTTAAGTCTATAGTAATGATACAGATTCAATTGTATAGATGCAATAACTAAAACTATAGAAATCTTTTAAACATGCGTAGCTTCTTGCTAAAATCTGCCGAACAGAATTTGACCAGATTTGACAGAAAGCATACTGGCATGAAAGCCTTTTAGTTTTATACATGTGCTGCCAGTCCAGTTATTAAATAGGGTGGTCTTGATTAAAATGTTATTAAAATACTTTAAATAACAAGTTATCAAAGTTGTATGAAATTTTTTGGACCAGATTTGAGAGACAAACAGCAGGAATGTAGACCTTTCAGACTTTATACAAATTATCTGCCATCAAATATGGTCACCAAAACAGCAACAACAATGGTTTCTCCAAAATCTGTGAACAAAATTTGACTAAATTTGACTGAAACATTTCATTTAAAAATATGACACTGATTTTCCTTAAAATGTGCTGACTTTGCTTAAAATAGAGAAACTCTTTAACATCAGTAAACCTCATTCCATGCCAACCTCCCATGTATTTGGCTTTTGGATATTGCTCATCTTCATGAGTGATCTTATACCCACCTGGGCCTCATGTTTATATTTTTACTTTTTATTTTTAACTTACTATTGGCACTACATACTCTGATGTGTGCTGATATGCTTTGAAAATGCATACAATTACACATTAATAATTTCTTAATTAAGCAAAATTGAATAAATTTCTTAAATACTTTTCATTCTTATTCAAATAATAGTTAGATATTGCATGATTCACTGATGATTATTTCTTAATCAGGTTTATCACCTGATGCTTCTGTTACCCATGTATTGTTTATTACCATGGTATTTCACCTGTACAACATGGTGTCAAACACATTTAAACATTAAATCACTAGTAAGTCATGGTGGGTTACCTATCTCATTGAATGATTCCTGTTAAATTACAGCTTGACCATTATTAATATTTTAAATCTATGAGGCATTGCATATTGGTATAATGGTATATTGGTGTATGCATCAAGCAATGTCTAAACCATTTAAAACAGAATTTAAACCTTACATTATGATTGTGGTATGTGAATATACATAATGGTTTCAAAATTTTGAAAGAGCCACAAGGTAAGGGGTTTGGGAGGGGAAATATGATTTTAGTCATTGTGTCTGCATCAACCTATCAAAAGGCATTATCTGATAAAATGACCTTATCCTTACTTACTCCAAGAGCAATGTACCCACAAAGATTAGTCACAGTTCTTACTCCAAGAGCAATGAACCCACAAAGATTAGTCACAGTTCTTACTCCAAGAGCAATGAACCCACAAAGATTAGTCACAGTTCTTACTCCAAGAGCAATGAACCCACAAAGATTAGTCACAGTTCTTACTCCAAGAGCAATGAACCCACAAAGATTAGTCACAGTTCTTACTCCAAGAGCAATGAACCCACAAAGATTAGTCACAGTTCTTACTCCAAGAGCAATGAACCCACAAAGATTAGTCACAGTTCTTACTCCAAGAGCAATGAACCCACAAAGATTAGTCACAGTTCTTACTCCAAGAGCAATGAACCCACAAAGATTAGTCACAGTTCTTACTCCAAGAGCAATGTACCCACAAAGATTAGTCACAGTTCTTGCTCCAAGAGCAATGAACCCACAAAGATTAGTCACAGTTCTTACTCCAAGAGCAATATACCCACAAAGATTAGTCACAGTTCTTACTCCAAGAGCAATGAACCCACAAAGATTAGTCACAGTTCTTACTCCAAGAGCAATGTACCCACAAAGATTAGTCACAGTTCTTACACCAAGAGCAATGAACCCACAAAGATTAGTCACAGTTCTTACTCCAAGAGCAATGAACCCACAAAGAGTAGTCACAGTTCTTACTCCAAGAGCAATGAACCCACAAAGAATAGTCACAGTACTTACTCCAAGAGCAATGAACCCACAAAGAGTAGTCACAGTACTTACTCCAAGAGCAATGTACCCACAAAGATTAGTCACAGTTCTTACTCCAAGAGCAATGAACCCACAAAGATTAGTCACAGTTCTTACTCCAAGAGCAATGTACCCACAAAGATTAGTCACAGTTCTTACTCCAAGAGCAATGTACCCACAAAGATTAGTCACACACACAAATACACACATATGCACACACACACATGCATATATCAGGGATATAATGATAAATTCATATATGCAACTGACTTTGCCCCTGGGTCTATTCTTACCCCCATTAGTCCTGACTCTTAACTTAGAGCTATTGAGACATCCACCTTAGAAACATAGTGTACATGTTTTTAGACTTGCAAGGAATTTAATGCATATCAAACTGGCTCCTGGGTCTTATCCCCTTCCCCTGGGACTAACTTTTAGGGTCACAGATTTGAGGTGGCAACACAGTAGACAAGCACATGGATTTATGCTTTAGAAACACTCTAGGTTAAATTGTTTATTCACCTTAAAATTATGACATTAGGTTTTTTTTAATGAATAAGATTAGAAATATCAAGTTTTAAGAAATAGAAGATCTTACCAGTTAAAAATTAAATTTAAAATTTATGGAATGAGTCAAATAATTTGTATCTATTGCACTTCTTAGTAAACAAAACATTAAACATTCATTTCAATATGAGTTATAATCTAGGATTGTGTTTATTATATGATGATAAATACTGATTTTGTTTGACCAAATCATAAAACAATGTACTAAAATGACTTTGAAATACATTCAGATGCCACTTCCAAGTTGCCTTTTGTCTTATCCAGTAAATAACAATATGACAATGTTTGTCATATTATGAGATGTTTTTATATGCTACATATTAAAAATTAAGGATATAGTAACATCAGTATCACCATAGTCATGTGATACAATATTTTTGACATATGGCAGTATCACAGTATTTCATTTCTATATTTTTTCCACTGTTTGTTTTCAACACTCAGTGTTTTTTTTTCACACTCAGTGTTTTATTTCCACAATCAGTGTTTTATTTCCACAATCAGTGTTTTATTTTCCACACTCAGTGTTTTATTTCAACACTCAGTGTTTTATTTCAACACTCAGTATCCAGAACTTTTTTTTTTCATCTAGAGCATGTAAAGATCTTTTACTTTATTTATTGGGAAAGAAATGTGGAAATGATTTCTAAATATGCCAAAATAAAGTTTCATACATATATTTTTATGTGGTCATTTTCTTTGTTTACTATTACATGTACAGAGAAGCAGTTTTCAGCAGCATGGCATTTTTTCTGGTCTTTTACAACAACATCACAGAACAATAGTTGACTTGTATTTGTTCATATTGTGTACCTTTACTTATTATTTATGGGCTTGCTTTGAGAAATTTATCCATAATTTTCCCTGTCCCCAAGTCCCATATCCCTCACCCCTGACAGGAGGGCATGTTTATGAGTTAAGTTATATAATATCTTGCACCTTTTACCTTTCTTTTCCTGTGAAATGTTACACCTGGTTTAATTGTCAGCACTTTGATCTGAATAGTCCTAAAGTGCATGCAAGAGAGTGAATGTTCTTAAAATAGAGTAGCAAAAATGCACATGGTAAGTACTTTTGCATGTCATGGTTCTAATTAACTGCAATAATTAAGGTAAAGAATAATCATATGTAATCTTGTGCATTCTAAACAGTTTTTCTTTGGACATCTAAAACTTCATGAGGATAAAATCACATTTGTTTTAATTAAAGGCATGATTGGGAGTTCTTGTAAATTTTATTCAGGAAACTCAGTGTGTGGCAACAAATGTACAACTCCATCCTATAAATTATAGCTGGGTACCAAATAATTTTTTTTATGATGGTATACTGTGGCATTTCTAAACTTACCACACTATGTACCAGGGTATACTGAATTATATTAGGGACCAACCATTTAATATTCCATGGCAGGGACCTGATGCATGTTACTTATTTTTTTTTAATATTTGCATCTGGAAAAAATACCTTGCTCTGATAGATAGCAAAATTACAACAAATTATATCCATTATATTATTTGAAAGAATAAAGTTATATTGAGACAAAAAGAATTAAAATATATCAGCTCAAAAAAAAATTGCAGTCCAACCTCCTAAAAATTAAAATGGTCAGTACCTAGATGGATTTGGTGTGTTAATGTTAATTGTTGTACAAGCTGAAAACTAAACCTGTAATTCAAGTGGGACTATTAAACTTACAGTATTACTGACACAGTGTGAAAGACAGCAGGCTGACATTAAATAGCTTGTTCATAAAAATAGGAAAGGATGACACTGAAGCCTTCAATTCCCTTGCTATTGTGTTGATACCACAGGTAGGGATACTTGAAAGGGGATGCCAGCACTCAAAGAAGATATTTATCAATGCAGACCAGTAAACATAAAATATATTTACTCAAATAAAGAGAACATATTTAGTGGGCTTAAGAAATTATGTAAAATTCAAACTGAAAAACATCTTTTAGGATGATTCTTTGTCCTGCAAAAGAATACATATAATTAGTACACACACTAGTAAAAATAACTTATTTTTAAATCCAAATTTTTTTTTAAAAAAAAGTTAAAGTTGGGCCAAATATCTTTCATAGATTCCCATCTGGGCACTATATTGGCACAAGGCAAAGCAACCCATCTGGGCACTATATAAGCACAAGGCATAGCATCCCATCTGGGCACTATATAAGCACAAGGCATAGCATCCCATCTGGACTTTATATTGGCACAAGACATATAAGACAGTGTCAGATATGTGATCAAAGGATCATAAATATAATTATTTTTGTAATATTCAAATTTATTATAACTGGTTTGTAAAAAGATAAATAATAATTGTTTGCATTATTTTCTCATGCTATTAATATTCTTAAATTTGTAACAAGATTACTCTTGACTTTCTGCACAATCCATGTTGACAAAAACTAATGAAGTAACGATACAGTGAAAAAATACTGTAGTAGGTACCTCAATAAAAAAATAGTGGTGGTAAAATGGTATAATGGAAAGCTTGTACAAGTCTAATAAAATTATGTGAGAGAATTAACTTATTTATTACCAGACATTAGTGTTAAGCAATACCTTTCTTAATTTGACTAGTTTGTTTCAGAACATTCAAATTGTATATTAAATATGTTGCATCTTTTGTAAAATATTTTAATTTCATAATGAAATCATGCTAATGCAAGATTCAAAACTCAGAAACAAGTCTGTGCTTTCCATTGGGTGATTTAGGTAGATGACCTGGGTAAGATGACTTTTTGGGGAGAACAATTTTTGCATATCTAAACAACTAGTTGTGTTCAAGCAAGTCTTCACTAAATCCCTTTCATATTTGTATTTCAGCTGTTAACCCAGTTTAGTAACTTTCCTATTGTCCATTTTAATAAATTTATATGTGCACCTATTATACTTGAGGGCAATACAATGATCAGGCAACTTTTAGTGTGGTATATATTGAGGAGAGAACACTGGTCAGGCAGTTATCAGTGTGATATATTGAAGGCATTACATTTGATCAGGCAATTATTGCTGTGGTATATTGAAGGCAGTACACTGTGTTACAAGTCTAGTCTCTTACAAAAAGTGACAAAAAAGAGCAGAGACAAAAAGCTTTGAACAATGAAACAAATAATTTATTTCCCTAGAATGCCAAGTAAAAAATGAGAAATAAGAACCTATGGTTTTACAAATTAAATCCAAAAATAATCCAAAGAATAAAAAATAGAAGTTCTAGTAATAAAATGTCCGGAATGCAACTGAGTTTGAATCCCAATGAAATTCAAAATATAAGATGATGACATCTGTTGTAGTCAGAAAGGTGCTGTTGTATCAACAGTTTCTTGTTGACTCACAGAAAATATTATTCCAGTTTTGAATTCCATATAAATTCCAGAGAATGTCTTTGTCCAAGAATTTTGTAAGAGCACATATATTCCAGGGGAATATTTTCCACTTCTTATTCAACTTAAACTGGTCCCAATGTAACTTAATGTGTCAATTGTTTGGAACCCGAGTGAACTACTCTCTATCAAGACAACAGTTATACACTAGTTTACGATGCAAAACAGATTCCCAGATGAGGGTCAGTCTTCTAGAAAAATTTGTAACAAAAAATACATATTTCATGTCACATACTCCAAGTATGGTCTTGACTTAATGATTCTTACTCTGAGAAAGAATTATAAATTTTTTTTAAAAAAGTTGTTTATCAAAACTGTCACTGACTCTGAAACAAAGTAAAAAACAAGATATAATTCTTCTATTATTACTTGCTTCTCAATGAAGTAAAAAATATAACAGGTCAGAACTGAACTGAATTTCTGGACAATGTAAATCCAGTAAACAAAGTTACATTACAATAATATGCATTGTAATTTCAAAATTTAAAACTAACAAACAAACAATTAAATTAAATATACATTACAACTGGTCATGCAATTATTAGTGTGATATACATTTAATTGACAAATATTAAATTTTGAAATTGTACAATTTAGAGGCATATATTACACTACTTAAAAGAATCATGGATCATGGATATATGCAGCTCTTTAGATTTTTATTAAATATGCTCGATACTGTAGTACTTTTTGCATCTTCTCAATATAACATGTATGTATGTGTGTTTGTACATATATATATGTGTGTGTGTGTGTGTGTGTGTGTGTGTGTGTGTGTGTGTGTGTGTGTGTGTGTGTGTGTGAGTGATGTGTCGAATTTTGAAAACTCTTATAAGCTTTGGTTAAAGGAATTGTATCAAAGTCAACTTAATTAAAGTAGAAAGGGCTAGAGATAGATGATTAGTTTCATTTCATCTCTGAACGTCAAAAGGGAATTCGTTCCACCTGACGTAACATGACCGAGTCAGATATTATGGTACAAGAGAATGACATAGACTCTTTCCCAAAATCGACAGGGTAAAGGGCGGAAGCTGGCTATAGATGATTGTTCAAAGTAATGTTAATTACGGCATGATTAGTTATTTAGTTGTCTTGTCACTCCAAAAATTCTACGGAACAGGTTTAGGAAACAGTCTATTCCGATTGGTTAATATGGATTTATGGGCGTTACTCTGTAAGAAATTAAAGGTTTTACTTTAGGAAAATTCAGCAGTCTTCTCCAATCTTTCTTGAAAAAGAGTGGTCGACTCCGGGAGACGCGTGAAAGATGTTATCTCGTGATTTGGCAGTAAAGCGGGAGTTTTGTCTCAGCGAAGTAGACAAACTCTACATTTGAATTCGTAACAAATACGTTTTCGTTATAGAGTAAATCCCTAAACCAATCACAGGACCAGAGCAAATTCGAAGCGCGAAATCTAAGTCCAGAGACGATTGTTAAATCAGAGTTCGATGGACAAGAGTCCAAGACCAAACAGCTAGACAAAGATCGGCAGAGCAGGAACGAACGGAAGTCTTGATGTCCGCATAAAATAGGTGATGAAGTCTCTCATCGTTGCACTCGAAGGTCACATCTCATTGGCAATGAAGATAGCAATTTAACATTGAAAGTAATTTTACATTTTAAGAAATTTGTATTGTCTTTTTATTTGAGTACATGTTAGTACCATTTTCCTTCTTTTGTAACCAAGTCATTGATTTCTTTTCATTTTAAATTCTGTTGATAAACTGATTAAATTTTATATTTGTTCATTGAAAGGGGGCTCATTGTGTTATTTTTCAATATACTTGTTCAGTGCTCTGCATTCTTCTTTCTATCTATCCACACTGGGTAAATTACACTGCGGAGGTCATTCACTAGCAATAAACCGTAGTGAAAGAGGTTGGTGTGTTTTGAACACCACCAATTTGTCACAAGATATATATATATTAAATATGCTCTATAGTGTAGTACTTTTTGCATCTTCTCAAAATAATATATGTATGTATGTATGTGTGTGTGTGTATATATATATATATATATATATATATATATATATATATATATATATATATATATATATATATATATATATATATATATATAAGACCATGAAATTATTGTGCAGATAATTAGTCCCTATTTTTACCTGATGAAATGCAAGGTAACAGCAGTATAATATAGTTTATGGTGTTAAATATCAAACCACTGTTCCTTGCAGATAACTTTTATTATTGCTTAAGGTTTACAGGAACTTATGTCTGATTGAAAAGATTACTTTCAAGTAATCTGATATAGATATAGATAGACACAATGGTTTCTCTATTACAAGATACTGAGAACTACAATGGTAAACACTAGTATCATACATATACTCACTGAAAATCAAGACAATCTGCAAACAACATAGATCCTGATCTTACCATACTTAATATACTGGCAGGCCAGGGTTCATGCTGTTTCTTCTACTGATTACTCCTAGCAAACTGCATATACCCCTATCTGCAGGTTATTATGGGTTGTTTTCACAGACATCATGATTGTGTATGCAAATACCCACAATGCAACACAACTGCACCTTGCACAGCCATTCTGAGTCCCTAACATTTGTCAACATTATTTATCATGTATATTCAAGACAATAATCTGATTTAATTGATGATAAGGATAATTACTTAACTGAAATGGTAACAGATTATACTTGAAATTATGTATCCCTATAGTATGAAAATAAAAATAAAGCTGAAAGTTCCCTGACTTCTATTGAGAGACAGAATAGTGAAGTTGAACTATTGTAATCATGCATAATCCTGTCCAATAGAAATGCAGTTGTTATTTGTTACAATATTGACATTTTTAAAACATCTTGTATAATGTCACTAAACTTGTCATCTTCAAAGAGTATTGATGGACAATGATCTTTGAGATAAAATATCAGTTATAAAAAATACTTTTTGCGAAAACAAGTGCTTATGCCAAAGACAGTTGACAAACCAATTGTAATTAGCATGGTCAAGTATCATATTTGTGGTGGACATGATGACTATAAGAAGATATTGAATGAAAGCGATAACTGTTCAAAGAAGTTTCATCATGAGTGTATTAAAATGAAAGATGTTCTTAATGGAACATGACTTTTGTGCCGAATGTCAAAACCAAGTATTCTTTAAATGTTTTTAGAAATATAATATTATTCATTAACAATTGGCTTTATAACTTGAACAATAATCTAATGATTGATTTCAGCCCATGAAAAATGAAAATCATTACATGATCTACCTGTTTGTGTATAATTTATGCATCTGTTTATTGATGGATCTATTTGTGAGGCAAGTACTCATCAGGTAGATACTCTTTGATGACGACGCGGCCCTTGTGGCCCGCACTGTGGAAGCGCTCCAGAGACTAGGAGACCATTTCGCTGATGCCTGTAAACAGTTCAGGTTCACCATCAGCCTAAAAAAGACAAATGTCAGTGCTCAAGATGTCACCACTGCCCCTTCCATCAAAATTAATGCAGATTATATCCCTGATATTTGATTCTAAACCAGATATGTCATTCTTATAGTAATAATTAGTATCCTTTAATTATTAATGCTATAAGATTGAAATAAAATATCCGGCATAGAATTAAATATCCGGGATATAATCTGCATTACATAAATGTACACAAAGTAATAGATGTCGCTTTGGCTCATAGATTTTTAGGGAATTATAAACATTTTTCAGTATTCACAACAAGTCTATACAGGCTTGTTGAGACAATGTATCTATAGGTTTAACTCATCTGGAGACAGCCATTTAGAGTTTTTACAAACACAATGTTTTTGTGTTTATTTGTTTGTTTTGTATGTGTTTTGTATTTGCCTTCGAAAAAGACTTATTAAGATTCGAAAGAGCTCAGGCTAGTTAATTACTTGTTTCGCACTGTTCCTGGTAGTTTATTGCACCTGTCTTAATCAATCCCTGACACACATGATCCCTGGCTGTGGCTGGATCCAGTAAACTTGAAAGGGTTGTTATTCACCATATTAGTATTATATATATATATATATATATATATATATATATATATATATATATATATATATATATATATCTATATATATATATATATATATATATATATATATATATATATATACTTATATGGGTGAATAAGTTAATAGATTGTTTTCCTTATTGGCAAAGTGCAGTATTAAGAACCCAATTGACCATGATGGAAAGAAGTTGATGTTATTGCTACTATCATAGAGGAAACAGCTGCACATGAGATAGTAAACAACAGACCATAATAAAGCAATATTTGATTATCAGACAAGATAGACCGAGGTGATAGTTGTGTCAGATAGCATTCAAATTCTACTTTTATTACCTGGGACCCTATTAGTTTATTTGTCTAGTTGATAGCTGTAAAGGATCCAATTTGTTAGTCTTGCCAAGTCCATTGTCTTTTTAAGGTGAATAATCACACAGATAACTCTATGGCAACTATTTGGGAGGTGGAAGGATCACTTGCAGAATTAAACTTGAGCCCAAAGCTGTCTGGTTTGTAACTTAACATGCCCCAAGAGTTCTATGACACCTTTTAGACTTTGGAGTTCAATTCCATATTGAATGAACATCATCACATGATTTGGTAATTAGAGAGCTATATTGTTGTATTAGGAAGAGAAGATGTTAATCCCTGAAGTGTCAACCAGTTTTTTTTTTTTTGTGATATGGTTGTACAATATTACTAAGAAGTGAGCAGAATACAAGTTTGCCTAATTATATTGGAGAAGAGAAAGGGCCTTTATAGAAGTACACTCCCCATTTTCAGCTTCTTTATATTATCCATGCAGACATGTGATGAACAGATATATTCTATTGATTGGGGTGGCATGAAGGGATTGTGCCCCATCAGGATAAATCTGCCAGACAGTGTGTTGGTGTATGTTAGAGGAGAGCTCATTGATAATCACAAAACAATGGATCACTTTCATGGTCTTATCAGAGAATGAATTAGGACCCTGTTCTCAAGTCAGTCTCATGTTTATTTCAGTAAGATCTCACTATATTGATTGAGTCATTGAGCTTTAATACTGTAGGTCAACTTTTTAGGAATGCAGGTAAGTGAAATTTCTTCTTTTCATGAAATGCATATTAAAAAATTGTAAAATGTGGACATGCTAACTGAGAGCATCAACTTTAGAGTTTTATGTGGCTTTAAGTGGGTGTTATGATCCTACACACAAAATTCATTTTGGGAGTAGAGTGTTGAAACAAGCCATTTTACAAAATATAAGAGCAACTGATGTTGAGTTATCAAGGATGTAGTATATTTTGGTTCAACATAGGAGACAATTAGAGATATTGGCTGTTATTTTAAGTCACTGACTTTTAAAGCAAAGTACATGTATTGTAATATTTGTAAAAGCATATTCTTAGTTTCACTATATACCAAATATTCAGAGTGTCAAAATAAAATGGTTTAATTTTATTTAACAATGACTGCAGCATCTTTTCCTTTGAAAATGTTATATGTTTTTGTAGATGCTAAAATATTCTACTTTTAGATGACCATACTTTGCTATAGGAATATGAAATGATGCTATTTCTAAAAGAAAAATGCTGTTAGTTCTTTTTTTTAACTCAAACAAATATACTTGGAGTTTTGCATAATTTTAACATAACTTGTACTGCCTGTTATCAATGAATTGTTTAGTTTGTTGGGATAAATATACAAAGGGCATTAAACACATTTTAACAATTACATGTAAAAAGAAAATTAATTGAAGTGATAGTCAGCAGTTTAACAGAAACTATGATAGATATTTTAGACTCGTTTTGGTAGACACTTTTTTGTGCAATTCTAATTTACCATATTCATCTGATCATAGGCACAGAGTCCTCGTATCATTGCTTACAAGTTACCGTCATACATGTACTATATAATAGATACAAGGGAGGACACTTCTGTCCTTTCTCGCACGACCTTTTTAAGAATAAACGCTGATATTTCAAGCTACATTTCGCGTAGGGTAATAAATTTGGTACAAATGTTTAGGTCAGTCATTCGACTTTGTATGCATATCCAAACCTTGGTTTAATATCACACCTTTAAGGAATGCCAGACCATTTTCCCACAGTATTGCCTGACATGACCCTGATCGTGCCTGCTTGATATGCACATGAAATCCGGCTGAATGGAATACTGTCCTCTCATTGGTTAAAAGAAAATGACATACTGCATTTGCTTATAACTTATTATCAGTTGGTCAATGAGAAGGGAGTATTCCATTCAGTGCATGGTTCTTGAATATTAAGTGGTCACGATCAGGGCCATGTTAAATGATAGGCCCGTGTTTTATGATTGGCCCAAGTTTCATGATAGGTCCATATTTCATGATAGGCCCATGTTTCATGATAGGTCAATGTTTCACAATAGGTCTATGTTTCATGATAGGCCCATGTTTCATGATAGGTCCATATTTCATGATAGGCCCATGTTTCATGATAGGTCCATATTTCATGATAGGCCCATGTTTCATGATAGGTCAATGTTTCACAATAAGTCTATGTTTCATGATAGGCCCATGTTTCATGATAGGTCCATATTTCACAATAGGTCTATGTTTCATGATAGGTCAATGTTTCACAATAGGTCTATGTTTCATGATAGGCCCATGTTTCATAACAGGCCCATATTTCATGATAGGCCCATGTTTCATGATAAGCACATGCTTGATGATGGGCCTATGCTTTATGATCAGCCCTTGCTTGACTATAGACCCAAGTTTGATGATAAGCTGATGCCTGTTGATAGACCCATGTTTAATGATAGGTCCATGCTTGATGTTTGATTATAAGCCCATGCTTGATGGTTGACCCATATTTGATAATAGGCCAATGTTTGATGATGGACCCATGTTTGATGATAGGCCCATGTTTGATGATAGGTCCATGTTTGATGATAGGTCCATGTTTGATGATAAGCCATTGCTTGATGATAGGCCATTCTTGATAATAGACCCATGCTTACAAAAATGGCCCAATGCTTGATAATAAGCCTATGTTTGATGATAGGCATATGCTTGATGATGGATCCATACTTAATAATAGGCCCTTGTTAAATGATAAACCCATGTTTTATGATAGGCCTCATTCTTAATGATAGACCTAATGCTTAATGCTTGACCCATCTTGATGATAAGCCTATGTTTGATGATAGGCCCATCCATACTTTATAATGGACCCATACTTAATAATAGACCCATGCATAATGATTGGCCTATTCTTGATGATAAACCCATGTTTGATGATAGACTATGTTTTTTTATGATAAGCCCATGTTTGATGATAGGCCCATGTTTGATGATAGACTATGTTTTTTATGACAAGCCCATGTTTGATGATAGACTATGTTTTTTTATGACAAGCCCATGTTTGATGATAGGCCCATGTTTGATAATAAGTCCCTCACCTGGGATGATATTGATTTTCAGACTAGGGGCTGATGTCACCTATTCATAAAAGCTTCGAGAACGGAGGGCAAATTTTGTCTGCACAGTGTATACACTTACCTGTATTTCTCATGGCTGTAGAGGTAATATTGGCTTAAGGGTTCTTTTGGTGACATGCACATTATATTTCCAGGACAAATCCAAACTTGTAAATCCACATGGAATAGCACAACCATTTGTCCTTTGGCCAGCTTGAATTTCATGCTAGATGTTGTTATTACCAATTTCCAGTATGTGTCTCAAGACTTGTAAATCCACATGGAATAGCACAACCATTTGTCCTTTGGCCAGCTTAAATTTCATGCTAGATGTTGTTATTACCAATTTCCAGTATGTGTCTCAAGAGACAAGTGCATGAAGGTTTGTTCCAAAAAGATTTGCATGCAGCAAAAATTTATATTTTAATTAACAGATGAGATCAGAGCCACATGTTATCCATCAGTTAATCAATACAGATTTGTGGGAATTTATTTATCAGACTCAATTAGCCCATGGTTGATGGTAGACCTATGTTTGATGATACAGCCAATCCAACTTTTCAAAATGTTGACAAATATTGAATAAGGATATCTTGGTTTGATTACTATAACCCACCCTGTGTTTTGCAACAAATTTATTAGTCTGGTCCTCCTGGTCTTTCATGTGAATTTGTAGCATTTTGAGGGAAATTTCATGACATGGAAATATTACTGTATAAAGCTGTCCAAACTTGGAAATCTTAATCTAAATGTTCAAAAAGCATTCTAGACATACAAATCTTACACTAAATTTACATAAAGCATTCTGGACTTGGAGATCTTAATCAAAACATACAAAAAACACTCCAGACTTATTGGTAATGTGCAAAAAATCTGAAGTCTGAAAATCTAATTCAGAATGTACAAAAAGCAAATCAAAAACTGAGAATCTTACTCAAAATGTACAAAAGTGTCCAGACTTGGAAATTTTACTCCCAATGTACAAAAACTAATATGGACTTGGAAACTTACTAAAACTATACAAAAACAATCTAGACTTGGAAATCTCACTCAAAATGTACCAAAGCACTCCAGTTCGATACCTTACCTCAAAATGTACAAAAAGAAGTCCAGACTTGGTAATCCTTCTTGAAAATGTACAAAAAGCACACCAGACATATAAATCTTACTCCAAATGTACAATAACAGTCCAGACTTGGACATCTTTCTCTGAATGTAAAGAAGTAGTCAAGACTTGGAAATCTTACTAAAAATGTACAAAAGCACTCCTGACTTGAAATTCTAACTCTAAATGTTCAAAAGCCTGGAAATTTTGCAGTAAATGAACACATGCAGTCCAGACCTGTAATCTTGCTCAGAACGTACAAAGATAAGTCTGGATTTAAAATCATTTCATATATGTACAAAAAAACTCATACTTGAAAATCTTAGTATAAATGTACACATGCAGTCTAGATCTGAAATTTTACTCAAAATGTACAAAAGCAATCCAGATTTGCAAAGGTCTTACTCCAGACTTGGAAATATTACTCTGAATGTATTAAAGCAATCCAGATTTGAATATCATACTCTAAATGTATTAAAGCAATCCAGATTTGGATATCTACTCTAAATGTATTAAAGCAATCCAGACTTGGATATCATACTCTAAATGTATTAAAGCAATCCAGACTTGGATATCATACTCTAAATGTATTAAAGCAATCCAGATTTGGATATCATACTCTAAATGTATTAAAGCAATCCAGACTTGGATATCATACTCTAAATGTATTAAAGCAGTCCAGACTTTGATATCTTACTCTAAATGTACAATTGAAGCAGCATATTGGTTTGTCAGAATATTTTGAGTCGATGTGGAGTCATGTAAAGTGGTCAGAATATTTGGAGTAGATGTAGAGTCAAGTAAAATGGTCAACACATTTTGAGTATATTTTTAATCAAGTAAGATGGACAAAATAAGTTGAGTAGATGTGGAGTCAAGTGAAGTTCTATGCCAGATGGTCCATGTGTTTAACAGGCACAAATTAAAATAAATTACATAAACCCCTTCACTCATGGAATGGCTTTCTACATCCTCTGTATCATTCAAAAAGCATACTTTTAACATATTTTGAAGAGTAATTCCTGAAATGTTTTCAAGAGTTGAGTAAAGACTGGTTATTTAAGCAACATCTGGCAATGACATTCACATTTTCTCCCAAATTAATGTATTGATGTTTGACTTTAAAATCCCTTTTTAACCCAACAAACTTAAGTTCAGGTAAATTCCTGCATGATTCCAAACACTATATACCTTTGCCCTTACTGCAGAAGGATGTATACAGAGATTTGAAAAACAAATAACCAACTTGACATTTCCCTGTCACCAGAATTTACCAGTAAACAATTCTTTCAATTCACTAGACTTTACCTGTGCTGTTACCTGTTTTTAATACTTTATCATTATTAAAAATGTCACCTCCACTTCAGACAAATATTAGCTGAACTCCACAATCTGAGAATTTGAAATTTGTTTACCTTTAAAAACAAAGTATCAACTATTTTTTTAAAATTAAATGGAGGTATTTAGAATGATATATTGATTGCTCTCGAATAAAGAGTTTCTTAATGGTAATGTAACAACTCATAATCTAAGCATCAGAAAAACCCTACATGTTTATTGTTTATTAAAATCAGCAAATACATTTATTTCTCAGTTACAAAGTGAAAATTTAAGAGGAACTTATGATATTGTGAATTAAATCCCAATTAATCTTAAACCTTCTATCATATGTCCAAAAGTATAGAGTGTTTTGAATGAATTCCAATAATGAGTGTGCTGATGTACCACTAATCTTGAATAGGTTTATGTACCATCTGTCTTGAAATATCTATAATGATACTTTTTAGAAAATTTTATGAATTCACAATATTCTCAAAACAGTGTTGTAATCGGAAAACGCAATGAGGACTTTGGAATCCCATTGACTAATTGTGTTGAGTGATTCCTCTCCTACTAAAACATAACATTCAATAGTGGAAGTGATGTCTAAAGAATCTTCCAACTGACCCAGATTTTGGGGAATAACTGCTTTTGCTTGATCAGATGTCAGCACAATGAGCTATCCAAGACCCACTTGGGTCTCTTGTTATTTTATTGTTAGATGATTTGAACACTTACTCTGTTTGATTAAAGGTTATCTTTACCTGTTTCCATACATTATCAAGGTGTATTAATTGAGAACATTGTTGCTGACTAGCTGCTTTTACATAAAGAGAAAACAATTTTTAATAATGAAACTCACCTGGATATCTTGTCCTTCCATTAATCACAGCAGGAGATTCCTTGGTAAGTTCCAACAGCTGTTATTAATGCAAGTCCAGTCAATGGCTAACAGGAAAAAGTGCCAAACGTAATTTTTAAAAATTTCCGAGTCAGCTGGCAATCACAAACTGGTTGGTGGTAGGTCAGGTAATTGCCAAGCAGATGTGCAGTTCACTTACATACACCTGATCTCATTTGTTACCTGGACAAAGCCTCACAATTAGAAGTAAATGTAATTGCTTGCTTTCTTGCTTGTCATTATTTATGAGTAATAGCAGTGATGTTAGGGGATACACATGATCCCTCTGTTCTTGCACTTGACTTGTAGCTGTCAGTGAGTGAGTCTTATCACTAAAATTTTGCAGATCATAGCTTCATAAATTTTGTGTCAAAAGGAAAGCATGGTCAAAGACTAAGGAATGCATGGTCAAAGACTAAGGAAGGCATGGTCAAAGACTAAGGAAGGCATGGTCAATGACTAAGGAAAGCATGGTCAAAGACTAAGGAAAGCATGGTCAAAGACTAAGGAAGGCAAGGTCAAAGACTAAGGAAGGCATGGTCAAAGACTAAGTAAGGCATGGTCAAGGACTAAGGAATGCATGGTCAAGGGCTAAGTAAGGCATGGTCAAGGACTAAGTAAGGCATGGTCAAGGACTAAGTAAGGCTTGGTCAAGGACTAAGGAATGCATGGTCAAGGGCTAAGTAAGGCATGGTCAAGGACTAAGGAAGGCATGGTCAAGGACTAAGTAAGGCATGGTCAAGGACTAAGAAGCTTCAGAGTATCAATAGAAGTAATCTAAACTCTTTATAATTTTTAAATATTTCATTTGGATTTGAACATTGAAAAATGAATTTTATGTATTTGCCTAGCTGTGCTAGTTATCTAAACTTAAGGTTTGAAATCTATAAGTTTTTTTACATGAAAAATTGCAAACAGAAATGTCAAATTTCTGTAAAGCTACAAAAATATATATCCATGAAAATTAGAAGAATTTAAAGTAGTTTCAAATCTTGTGATACTAGATCATCATCATCAAGAAGGAAAGGATGATGGTAACATTTACCATCAGCATACTCAGCTTCTAATGGTTAAAATTGGACCATTGTTTTCCTGGTTATTGTCTGTAATCACATTTGACTAAGAAAGACAACTTTTTTCTATATGCTCTTGTTTTTAAACAAGGAATTCTTTTTCAAAAGGGCTATAACAAGTATTCTTAACAGTGAGGATCAAACCTACTAATGGTATCTTGAGAGCTACCAGCTGTGTTCTTTTCTGGTGACTTTTACCACTAGACCATGCATGTTTACATTGCAGCCATGTTCTTTCCAAATGATTTATACCACTAGACCATGCATGTTTACATTGCAGCCATGTTCTTTCCAAATGATTTATACCACTAGACCATGCATGTTTACATTGCAGCCATGTTCTTTCCAAATGATTTATACCACTAGACCATGCATATTTACATTGCAGCCATGTTCTTTCCAAATGATTTATACCACTAGACCATGCATGTTTACATTGCAGCCATGTTCTTTCCAAATGATTTATACCACTAGACCATGCATGTTTACATTGCAGCCATGTTCTTTCCAAATGATTTGATACCACTAGACATCCATGTTACATTGCAGCCATGTTCTTTCCAATGATTTATGACCACTGATCATGCATGTTTACATGACATGTTTTTCATATATTTAGACCAATATACCATGCTTGTTTGCATTACAGCCATGTTCTTTTCTAATGATTTAAACCACTAGACCATGCTTGTTTACACTATTTAAATTAAAACACTTTGTACCATAAACTTGGAGCAACATGTGCTGTACAATGCTTAGATTTTATAATTGTTCAGTGACAAAAAATATCAATGAATTATATATCTAGTGTTTTAAAATATGTTTTCACCAAAAATTAGAGTATTTTGTCAAACTTGTGTAGACCCTCTTTTTAAAAAATAAATTTAAGGTTTTTAAAAAAATTAAGAAGAAAAAAATGATCAGAAATATATTAATAAAGCAATTGTATTTTATAAATTCTCATAGTGATTGATGAGATGGGTCATTTATTTTATTTAAACTTGCTATTTCAACATTTAACAGCAGGTCATAATAAGAGTGGAAGAGAATGTCCTACAGGCAGGCATGAATGGTCAATTTATCCCTATCAAGTAAGTCACATGACATTTAGTACCATAGATGACCATTAAAGAATAATTTGAATTGTGGCCTTTGGGTTTGATTTATTTGATAAGATTAATCCTTTTTAGCAATTTTTCATGTCAGAAAAACATAAAAATGTACACTTTTGCTGACATTAAACATTCCAGATGGTCTTTTTACTTGCACTGACTGTGATACTTTTGTCTCAGATTTAGACACAAAAATGTCGGGTGGCTTAGCAGTCCATAAATGTTGTAAGCATTAAATATTTTTTAGGATATTGGTCTGATGATGTCACATGAAGTCTATGCAGGAAAAATCCATGTTTTACATTTTTAAGCCCTATTGTTATTGGGTCATGACTTTTTTTTAAATGTGGCAGCTGTCTGTCAGCTATTGCATTAAAAATGTTCCAATGTGTTGTCAAAAAAAAGTTAATAATCATCATAATTAAAAACTTAAACTCATTTGAAGAATCCTTTTTCCTTCAACATTGGCGAAGACTTAAGGTGTAAATGCAAAGTTTAATTATTGATACATAAAAAAACTCAGAACATCAAAATGTCACTTCTTGTTGCCAAATAATAAATCTCATATTTTAGTAAAAGTTTCAATTGCAATCTCCAGGAAAAGAAACATGATATAAAACTTATCTGTATACATCCAATCTCATGAAAAAACAGTAATTCTACACATCAAAAATAATTAATAAACAGTAACTCTACACAGCCAGACTCATTAATAAACAGTAACTCTACACATCCAAACACATTAATAAACAGTAACTCTACACATCCAGACTCATTAATAAACAGTAACTCTACACAGCCAGACTCATTAATAAACAGTAACTCTACACATCCAAACTCATTAATAAACAGTAACTCTACACATCCAAACACATTAATAAACAGTAACTCTACACATCCAAACACATTAATAAACAGTAACTGTTGATATGACTTTAGAGTTATCTAGGATATTAAACTTAGTATTGGATTTGAACATTTTGAAGTTAGGCCATGTTTGTTAGTATGTAGGGCATGTTTATTGGTAGCAATAATATCTATGCTTTTCTATTGTTATATTAAATAGAGTGATATTTCTTTTGTGTATGATAATGCAATATGTAAAATTAGTGATAATTACTTCACCATGTTTATTGCTCATCTCTCTCTCTCTCTCTCTCTCTCTCTCTCTCTCTCTCTCTCTCTCTCTCTCTCTCTCTCTCTCTCTCTCTCTCTCTCTCTCTCTCTCATAGTCCCTTTATGTTGAAAGAGTAAAGAAATGTATTTACACATGTATTTTATGTTTATTCATGTTCTGTTTTTTCTATCATATAAGATATGTGTCTTTTCTTTGGCAGGCTTCAGGTAGTTTTTCAACCAATGATGGGCATTATGCAGCAAAGTTTTTTTGTTGTTGTTGTCATTCTTCTTCCTTCTTCTTCTTCTTCTTCTTCTTCTTCTTCTTCTTCTTCTTCTTCTTCTTCTTCTTCTTCTTCTTCTTCTTCTTCTTCTAATAAAATTAGATAATTTTCCAACACCAAAGTTAATAATACATGGTGTTACAGGTGGGTTTTTTTTTGGTTTTTTTTTTTTGGTTTAAATGTAATTTGCCAGTTAAAATAGTTCAAAGGAAATATCCTGTGTCTGGTTTGCAAGCCTGAATGTATGACCACAGTATATATTCACTTATAAGTCCAACCTTCCAATGTGAATCCTTGTCCCATATTCTATAGAGTGACCTATTGGCTTCTATTTCTGCATGGTAATAAAGGATTTCCCCCAACTTCACCTACCATATATACTCACTGGTAAGTCTGGACCAGATGCAAACAACA
Source organism: Potamilus streckersoni (assembly GCA_016746295.1). Taxonomy (NCBI): domain Eukaryota; kingdom Metazoa; phylum Mollusca; class Bivalvia; order Unionida; family Unionidae; genus Potamilus; species Potamilus streckersoni. Next base: position 451,537 of record JAEAOA010000672.1, on the reverse strand, counting down.
TATACCTTGATTTGCCATTGCATAATGTACAGACAGGTCAGGGTCTATTGTTTGAATGGTTTCAATAAACTGCATAGACTAATATCTTCTGACATGTTATATATGGTAACTTATCTGGGTCAATGCAGTTTTCAGTTACATCTGACTTATAAGTAAGCATATATGGTACCTACTTACATCTGACAGTCATCATTGGCCTCCCAGCCATCCCTTTCTTGGATTCCTAAATTCTTCAAACATCTCTATTATACTTTCTTATTTTTATAGGAGCAACCCCAATTTGTCTTGTACCTTATGTATTCATAAATAAATCAGATTGATCTGCAAGAATTATAGACCAAGATTTGCCATCATATATTGTGTCCATGCAGTTTATAAAGAGTAATCAGTAGAACAAACAACAGCCTAATCTGTCCTTGTTTGCAGCTGGACCTAAGATATGAGAGATCATATATCTTTGTTTCCAAGAATGATTAAAAATGGCATTAAAAGTTATTCATCTTGATGGATTCATATATATATATATATATATATATATATATATATATATATATATATATATATATATATATATATATATATATATATATATATATATATATAGATGCAATAAACTGACGACGAACAGTACGAAACTAAAAACTAACTAGCCTAAGTGCTTTCGACTCTTAATGAGTCTTTTTCAAAGGCAAATACAAAACATAGTTACGACAAACAAATAAACACAAAAACGTTGCGTTTGTAAACCTCTACATTTCTATCTTCACATGTGCTAAAACTATAAATACAACCAGCTTGTATAGACTAGTTGCGGAAACTGAAAACGTTGTATGATTCCCTAAAAGTCTACAAGCCAAAGCGACATCTATTTTTACTTTGTGTACATATGTAACGCAGATTATATCCCAGATATTTGATTCTATACCGGTTATTCTTATAGTAAAAATTGAAGGATAAGAAGATTTAGAAAATGTTAAATTCTACTAGTGCATAGTTTTCATTTTCTAGTCTTCTTGGTTTAGACCGCTTGGTTTCAATGTTCTAAGGCGGCGTATCCAGTATGATTCCTTTTCCTTCCTGGTTTCGGAACTCCAGCTGTGGTTGTCGGCAATAGCGATAAGTATTATATCACTGAAAGTGTGGCCAGGGGAGGAGAAGTGTATTGCGACCGGGCTTCTGTACAGCTTTTTTGTCATCCAATCAGATCTATGAAGGTTTATCCTTATGTGTAGCTTTTCAGTTTCTCCCACATACTGAAGGCCACAGATCTTACATGTGATGAGATAAATCACATTCTCTGTTTTGCACGTTTTGTTTGGACCATGTATGTTTAGTTTTTCTTTAGTCACTGTGCTAGTAAATGTCTTGGTCTCTATCATATGTTGACAGGTTTTGCATCTTTTATCGCCACAGGGTCCAGATTGACTAGGTTGGTTTTGACTAGCGATTGTTGTTAGCTTGGCCCTGACTAGGATGTCCTTTAGGTTTTTTGGTCTCCGGTAAGCTACTACAGGTTTGTTCGGAAGTATTAAGTTTAGTATGTCTGACGATTGCACGGTTGGCCAGTGGTTTGCGATGACTGTCATCCAAAACACTGCATTAAGAACATTCCATATAGCCAGGCACTGAGGATACGCAGAATTTGCTCCGACGATGAAAGATTCCTAGAAAGGTCTGAAGAGCTGGCTAAACATTTAATTTACCGAGGCTACGACAAAGACCTGATTGCGGAGGCAATCCAAAGGGCCAAACAAACAAACCGTGATGACCTACTCAGATATGGACAGAAAGAAAAGGTTGATAGGATACCATTTATTCTGACCTATCACCCAGACAATCCCAAAGTAGGTAAAATCATCGCAAACCACTGGCCAACCGTGCAATCGTCAGACATACTAAACTTAATACTTCCGAACAAACCTGTAGTAGCTTACTGGAGACCAAAAAACCTAAAGGACATCCTAGTCAGGGCCAAGCTAACAACAATCGCTAGTCAAAACCAACCTAGTCAATCTGGACCCTGTGGCGATAAAAGATGCAAAACCTGTCAACATATGATAGAGACCAAGACATTCACTAGCACAGTGACTAAAGAAAAACTAAACATACATGGTCCAAACAAAACGTGCAAAACAGAGAATGTGATTTATCTCATCACATGTAAGATCTGTGGCCTTCAGTATGTGGGAGAAACTGAAAAGCTACACATAAGGATAAACCTTCATAGATCTGATTGGATGACAAAAAAGCTGTACAGAAGCCCGGTCGCAAAACACTTCTCCTCCCCTGGCCACACTTTCAGTGATATAATACTTATCGCTATTGCCAACAACCACAGCTGGAGTTCCGAAACCAGGAAGGAAAAGGAATCATACTGGATACGCCGCCTTAGAACATTGAAACCAAGCGGTCTAAACCAAGAAGACTAGAAAATGAAAACTATGCACTAGTAGAATTTAACATTTTCTAAATCTTTTTATCCTTCAATTTTTACTATAAGAATAACCGGTATAGAATCAAATATCCAGGATATAATCTGCGTTACATATGTACACAAAGTAGAAATAGATGTCGCTTTGGCTTGTAGACTTTTAGGGAATCATACAACGTTTTCAGTTTCCGCAACTAGTCTATACAAGCTGGTTGTATTTATAGTTTTAGCACATGTGAAGATAGAAATGTAGAGGTTTACAAACGCAACGTTTTTGTGTTTATTTGTTTGTCGTAACTATGTTTTGTATTTGCCTTTGAAAAAGACTCATTAAGAGTCAAAAGCGCTTAGGCTAGTTAGTTTTTAGTTTCGTACTGTTCGTGGTCAGTTTATTGCATCTATTTTAATTAATCCCTGACAAATGTGATCCCTTGGTGGATCCAGTACGCTTGAGAGGGTTGTTATTCGCCATATGATTTGTATTCTTTACATATATATATATATATATATATATATATATATATATATATATATATATATATATATATATATATATATATATATATATATATATAATTTCATTGCATTTTATTAGTTTAAATCTTACATTTGGTTCATATTTAGGTTCAGGTAATCCATATATATTAAGTTTTTAAATTTAACAAATTACTACCCTAATGTTTTTGTATTAATATAGATGATATGTAAAATCCGTATTAATGTCCCTCACAATTTTACTAAAATTTCTGGGGCCCCTAGTGGCCAAGTGGTCTAAAGCACTTTCCGTTATGGATCACTGCCATCTCACCTCTGTCTGTGATTCCTTGAATGTGGATATGTCAGAAAGCTTGCCAGTAGTTCTGGTGGGTTGGTGGTTCTTTCCATGGATTTCCCGGTTTCTTCCTCCACCATTCATAACTAAAATTTCCTAAAAATTAGTATTATTCTAACTCCCAAATAGACTGCTGGCCAATTTCAACCTTGGCTAAGTGTAAAATATTACATAATGACCCTGCCTCCATGGGGTTAGCTATCCCAAAAGGGAACATCAGAGTGACATCTTAGGGCATGATCACATGGGGGTTCCCTAGTCTGGTTGGCAGAAAGACCATAGGCTTACTCCACATCACAGGGGCTCCTTTTTTTAGCTTACAATATACCTGTCATACATGTACTGTATGATACCTACAAGGGAAGGCACTTCTCTCCTTTCTCATAGGACCTTTTTAAGAATAATCACTAATTATTAGTCTGATATTTCAAGCTACATTTCACATAGTGTAAAAGTTTGGTACTGATGTTTAGCTCAGATTTTCAACTTTGTATGCATATCTGAAGTTTGGCTTACTATCCTACCTTTAAGGAATGCCAGATCATTTTCCCATGGCACTTCCTGACATGGCCCAGATCATACCCACTTAATATGCAATCGAAATCCAGCTGAATGGAATACTTTTCTCTCATTGGTTAAAGGAAACAACATCCTTCATTTGTTATAAGTTTTTTTCATAACAGTGAAATTTATTGCAGTAATCATTGATCAGGACAGTTATTTATACAAAGACATGCAATTAAAGCACTTTAAAGCCAATACACCAACCCACATTAAAATAAGTTTCCACGATGGAACCATGATAAGTTGTATTTTTTTGTCACTGATAATAAGTAAAACAGCATTAAACATATTTTTCTCCCCAGCTCTTTATACATATAATCTTTCATAAATAAAGGAAATATAAATTTCATAAAAGCATGACAGAAACATGCATCACCTTCTCCTCATTCTGCATCATTGGTTTATGATGATAATGATGAGAAATGGATAATTGTCCATAGTTACTATATGCTAAGGAAATGGGCAACTAAGCCTTGTGATGAAAATTGATGCGAGTAGCATATCATTGATACAGCATACATACTGTACAAATATTTTATTTATATCTCATGCTTATACACATATTTACCAATTGAACAGAAAGCAGAAAGGGTTGTGATGAAGTTGTGTATCCTGTTAAATACATTTAGAAAACAGGGATAATTTATACTCACTAATGATTAATGAATGGAAGTGCATCATAATTCTATAGGCCTAGAATTACCAGCACACAGTTCCAATGATATATATGTGTGTTTATGTGTATGGGCAGATCCATGGATATTAATGTACCAGAACAGCAATATATATATATATATATATATATATATATATATATATATATATATATATATATATATATATATATATATATATATATATATATATATATATATATATATATATATTTATTTTTTTTTCAAGTAACTGCAACAGGTTGAAATAAACTAGCTGAAACATAATACATTTTAAGGTTTAATTCCTGTAGAAACAGCCATGTAATTTTTTGCAAACACAACAGTTTTTGCGTTTTATTTATCTTGTCTATGTTTTGCAATTACCTTTTGAAAAAGACTCATTAAAAGTGTTAAAAGTATTCAGGTTAGTTAGATGCTAGTTTTGCACTGTTTATTGTCAGTTTACTTCATATATAAATATAAAAGGAAAGTGACAGTTTTAATGACCTAGATCAAATACCTAGCATCAGTATGGGGAATATAATTAGCACTGCGGATTCGGATTCGATGCTTTAAGATGAGATATAGATCATCTTCCTTCTTCGCCATGGAATTTCTGCCAACCAGAGAATCACTGATGTTTCCTATTACACAAGCCAAGGACCAGGCCTCCATGTGGTTAGCTATCCTGATACATATTGACCATGCCAATATATAGTTAACTATTTTGTTTCATAATGGCCATGTCTCAGTGTACTTGACTGTCTTGTCGTGTTACATCATGGCCATGTCTCTGTGTTCTTGACTGTCTGGTCTTGTTACATCATGGTCATGTCTCTGTGTACTTAACTGTCTTGTCTTGTTACATCATGGCCATGTCTCTATGTACTTGACTGTCTGGTCTTGTTACACCATGGCTATGTCTCTGTGTACTTGACTGTCTGGTCTTGTTTCATAATGGCCATGTCTCTGTGTACTTGACTATCTGGTCTTGTTACATCATGGCCATGTCTCTGTGTACTTGACTGTCTGGTCTTGTTTCATAATGGCCATGTCTTTGTGTGTACTTAATTGTCTGGTCTTGTTACATCATGGCCATGTCTCTGTGTACTTGACTGTCTGGTCTTGTTTCATAATGGCCATGTCTCTGTGTGTACTTAACTGTCTGGTCTTGTTACATCATGGCCATGTCTCTATGTACTTGACTCTCTGGTCTTGTTTCATAATGGCCATGTCTCTGTGTACTTGACTATCTGGTCTTGATACATCATGACCATGTCTCTGTGTTCTTGACTGTTTGGTCTTGTTACATCATGGTCATGTCTCTGTGTGTACTTAACTGTCTTGTCTTGTTACATCATGGCCATGTCTTTTTTACTTGACTGTCTGGTCTTGTTACATCATGGCTATGTCTCTGTGTACTTGACTGTCTGGTTTTGTTTCATAGTGGTCATGTCTCTGTGTGTACTTAATTTTCTTGTCTTGTTTCATAATGGCCATGTCTTTTTGTGTACTTAACTGTCTAGTCTTGTTACATGATGGTCAGGTCTCTGTGTACTTAACTATCTTGTCTTGTTACATCATGGCCATGTTTCTGTGCACTTGACTGTCTTGTCTAGTTTCATAATGGTCATGTCTTTGTGTGTACTTAACTGTCTAGTCTTGTTACATCATGGCCATGTCTCTGTACTTGACTGTCTGGTCTTGTTTCATAATGGCCATGTCTCTGTGTACTTGACTATCTGGTCTTGTTATATCATGGCCATGTCTCTGTGTACTTGACTGTCTGGTCTTGTTACATCATGGTCATGTCTCTGTGTGTACTTAACTGACTTGTCTTGTTACATCATGGCCATGTCTCTATGTACTTGACTATCTTGTCTTGTTTCATAATGGTCATGTCTCTGTGTGTACTTAACTCTCTGGTCTTGTTTCATAATGGTCATGTCTCTTTGTACTTAACTGTCTTATCTTGATACATCATGGCCATGTTTCTGTGCACTTGACTGTCTGGTCTTGTTTCATAATGGTCATGTCTCTGTGTGTACTTAACTGTCTGGTCTTGTTACATCATGGCCATGTCTCTGTGTACTTGAATGTCTGGTCTTGTTTCATAATGGTTGAGTCTCTGTGTGTACTTAACTGTCTGGTCTTGTTACATCATGGCCATGTCTCTGTGTACTTGACTGTCTGGTCTTGTTTCATAATGGTTGTGTCTCTGTGTGTACTTAACTGTCTTGTCTTGTTTCATAGTGGCCATGTCTTTGTGTGTACTTAACTGTCTGGTCTTGTTACATCATGGCCATGTCTCTGTGTGTACTTAACTGTCTGGCCTTGTTACATAATGGTTATGTCTCTGTGTACTTAACTGTCTTATCTTGTTACATCATGGCCATGTTTCGGTGTACTTGACTGTCTGGTCTTGTTTCATAATGGCCATGTCTTTGTGTGTACTTAACTGTCTGGTCTTGTTACATCATGGCCATGTTTCTGTGTACTTGACTGTCTGGTCTTGTTTCATGATGGCCATGTCTTTGTGTGTACTTAACTGTCTGGCCTTGTTACATAATGGTTATGTCTCTGTGTACTTAACTGTCTTATCTTGTTACATCATGGCCATGTTTCTGTGTACTTAACTGTCTGGTCTTGTTACATCATGGCCATGTTTCTGTGTACTTGACTGTCTGGTCTTGTTTCATAATGGTCATGTCTCCCTAAAGTTATATGACCTGTTACATAAAAAAGATCATGCCTGTCTCTAGTTTAGTAATTTTGTTTACTTTATGACCAGCCTCCATGTGACTAACTTACAATCTTGCTACATAATGACCATGTCATGCTGTAGTTATCTAATTATCTTAAATTGTTTTCCTATGTAGCATGTCAAAATCTACATTGTTATAGCTTCAGTACCATCTGTTTGAAAATTACTTTCTCTTGAAGTTCTGATTTTTACAAGACTGAGCTAATGAATAGACATGGTTATCTGCATCTGGATGAAAACAGAGAAAATAGATACACACAAAACTGCTGGTGTATTAAATAACTTCCTATTTAGGTGTTTTTGTAAAACCTTTCATATATTATCATGTAGGACTACATGTTTAGTGTTATGGGGGAGTTTGTTTGCAATTTTTCCATCTACTTGTTTAGAACTTAACTTTTTCTTTATTATATAAATATGATTCAGATGTTGTGGTGTTACTCTGTACATACATGCATACATGCATGCATATACATAAATGCATACATACATGCATATATATATATATATATATATATATATATATATATATGTGCATGCATGCATACATACATACATACATACATACATACATACATACATACATACATACATACATACATACATACATACATGCATGCATGCATGCATGCATACATGCATACATACATACATACATACATACATACATACATACATACATACATACATACATACATACATACATACATACATACATACATACATACATACATACATACATACATACATACATACATACATACATACATACATACATACATACATACATACATACATACATATATGTAGATACATTTGTTTCCCCATGTCTTATAATCTAAGACATAATAGTAAGAACTTTATAACAGCTTTATCACAAAGATTGTGTTAAATGTTGACTTTCAATTAAGTGTCAGAAAATAATTAACATATTGTCCTATGCCAATCAAAATAGAACACATTCCCATACATCTGGACATCTAACCAATACATTTGCTGGCAAAGATGTGTTCATTCTTGAGCTGAGAGTAAATCTTTTCTTCCTGTATATTCATTTACATTTGTCTTTCTGTCTTTCTTTCTTTCTTTCTTTCTTTCTTTCTTTCTTTCTTTCTTTCTTTCTTTCTTTCTTTCTTTCTTTCTTTCTTTCTTTCTTTCTTTCTTTTGGCATACCCCCTTCAGTATAATTATGTATATGCATATATCAATGATGAAACTTTGGGCTGGAGCAATATGGTGGGTATTTTTTTATATACATTCAAAAAAATCCCAAATTATGAGATGGACAGGCACAGAATTGATGCATCTCATTGTTGATCCATGTAAAAAGATATAGGGATTGGAATTTGAGTCTGACCCCTTTGTCAAACCCCAGAAGCACACACACACACACACACACACACACACACACACACATGAATTAGTCTTACCCCCAGGACTTTACCCCTGGATCTTTATTGAGATGATCTGGAGACAACCATTTATTCACTTACTGGTCATACAAAGACAAATCCAAAATTGGTTGGGACCTATGGTGCCATATTTTGGGAGAAAAGTGGGATGAAGCATTAGAATGTGGTAATGTTTTACAAACACAGTAGTTATGATTTATTTAAAAGTAAAACAATTTTCTGCTTATTTTAGATATTTATTATTCTACAGGCATGATGGAGCTGATGTGGGAAAGCAGTTGAGTACTTTATCAAAGAACAAATATTATTTTAATTTTTGCTTTTAATTAGATCAGCATCTGTCCTTGTCCATTTGACATGTCATCCATCTGTACACATTCTTTCAAGGATTTACCTCAGCAATGTGTCACCCTATCTGATTTCTTATCTTATTATTTTAATATTTTCTCCTCTTGACAGGGTCATGAAAATTATTTGGGTGAAGGGCTGGGTGACATCTGTTATTGTCTAGGTGATTGCAAATATTGTGGGACATTGCACCCGTCAAATCAAGACATGCAACTGGCTTTTTGTTGTTCTTTACTCATTGGAAAGCCATTTGGTGTACTGGTGAGTTGACAAGGTTTTAACCTTGGTTTTCAAGGAAGATACAGGGATACAGTGACTGTGTTTTGAATGCCTCATTGTCTTGACAAATATTTCACTTGGCAAACCAAGTCTATGCTAGCAAAGGATTTAAAGGTAATATATTCCATCCTTTTTTTTTTTTTGCATTTTAAGACCTCACACCACAAGGATCTTGATTGCTTGGCAGGGACAAATGTCACTTTGATATGTGTACAATACCAGCCTGTATTCTAAGTCCTCACTAGGACTAATCTCAAATTTTCACATATGAAAAGTATGACATGCAAAAAGTATCACTGAATATAATTCAAAATCGGAGACTATGGAAGGTGAAAAAGTTGTTCATTGTTTTTGTTTTTTATTACATGCACTTGAAAAAGTGGTGTGCTAATATAATTGTTTTGTTGGATAGAAGGCATTTATCCATGAAAATTTTAGGTTGAATAAGGGGTGTAATTTAAATCCTCAGTGCATTTTTTGGAACATACCTCTCATATCTTTTTGCATGGTTCATCTGTTGTAAGGTAGAGAACTAGGTTATAAAATAGTCCAGCATGTGTTGTCTATCATGCCTCCTTTTTATCCTTTAATATTTCCCCTTTTCATTTTCTCTTAAAAAATATTACCATTTTGAACCAAATTTCTTAGAGATTTCGTGCATCACCACTTTCAACCAATTTCCTTGAGAACCTTAGCATCAGTGCTTTGTATGATGTTGATCAATCATGCAATATGGCTGCAATTAGAGCAAAACCATTGAATAATATCCTTTTGGAAAAAACAGTTGGAGTAATCTCTTACAAGTAACTTGTCATTCTTGTCTAGATGAATGATCTGAGATCCAATTAGTCCTCAGTTTTCATGATTGCCTTTCTCTGAATAATACTGTAGTGCTACAACACTCACTATAACTAAATAAAGATCTAATATATAATTGCTGAATTGCCATTTAAAATTCTAATTGACTCCTGACCAGTCTCAATCAGGTTGTGTGTAAGGTATTACATAATTACAGTAAGATTTCTACACTTGTCAGACCTTGAAGTAGTATAATTCACTGATGGTCAAATAACTAGATAGTTTCCATTAACCCTGTATTTATTCAAAACTTATTCTTTACTATCTTTCATATAAATTAATTTTTTTAATTGTCTCTTCCAAAGTGGTACAGTTTCATATGAAAATAATATTTTATGCAAGATACTGTACTGTGTATGATTAAACATGGGGATCTATCATCATTAACATTAGGTCAGAAAAAAATGCTTTAATGAGATTTAGATGCAGGTTAAGCAAGAGTGAACAAAGGATTTTCTTTTTTTCATTCTTTTTTTTTCTGTGCTCATTTACACTCTTCACAGTTTGGGTTTGTGCACCTTAAAATTTGCATAGTGCTTACAGATAATAGTTATGTGCCCAAATTTTGAAAGTAGATCAACTAATACAGCCTACCTAGCTCCTGATTAAAATTGACTACTGCAAAAGCAATTGCCAGCATTTCACTAAATTTTTTACTTCAAAAAATAAAAAGTCCAGGCATGGCCTGGTCAAGATGATTCTATACAAGATTGTATTAAAAGGACACTTTGACTTTACAGACAAATTATTAGTAATGTTTAGAGTCTTGCCCTGACCAGTCTTGTCTATTTGTTGTCCATTTGTTACCTGCCAGACCTTTATACCTCTGACAGGTAACATAGGCAAGTACAATACCACTACCTGTTCATTGCCCAACTCAGACTGTATCCTGTCTGGGTACTGTGATGACTTCATGCACTTGCTAGACAAACAAGTATTGGTATTGGCAGATAAAAGTTCTATCTTCAGTGGAAACTTTTGGCTCAGATGTGGAATTTTAATGTCAGGAAATTTTTGTACTAGAAGATTTCATACTAAACTGGATTAATTATAATGGTGTTCTACAGATTACATTTATACTTGAATCAGCAATTTGTGTGAATGAGATTCATTGAAAGGACTGAGAAATTAGAGCAAAAGGGATATTTTTTGTACAAAGTGAGTATTCATGACAACATTATTGTATATAATAATAATAATAATAATAATAATAATAATAATAATAATAATAATAATAATAATAATAATAATAATAATAATAATAATAATAATAATAATAATAATAATAATAAGTGGTAGTCTAGTTATAATGTTGATGAATCTAGTTTACCTCAAGGCCCTCAACTAAATAATGCATTGACATCTCAAAGTTCTACTTCAGAAACTGATACTTACATAAAAATATCAGGTGTCCTGCATTTAAACAAAAAAAAACAACCAAACCCATCAACAATGCTCGGTGTGTCTTTGGTATAAAGTAATAAAATATAACAAGACCAACTATTGTCTTAAAAATATATTTCCCTTTCAGTCAAGTTATATGTGTTACTTTCTTGACAGGCCCAAGTTTGAAAATAATATAAATACTATGTTTGTTCTTTATAATATTTGCTAATGAGTTTTTACAGCATTCAATACATTTTTCAATGTTTATCTGTTTATTTGCAGTATAATTTAACATTCATGTATATTTTCTATAGCAGTGTTTTCATGTAATCCAGTGTAGAGAATAAACAAATCTTTATTATGCAAAAGATGTATTGATTGGAAAATACATTTTTTATCATGGACATAACTATAATAGGAGTATATGTATTGCAGAATAACTCTTAAATCTTGATAGAAAAATTTAAAATGATGAACACAAATTAAAAGAACATCAATAATTTGGTTTTAAAAAAAAATTTGTATCGAAAAAAATTATTGCCAATTAATTACAAATTAAAGCAAGTGAGTAACAATCAACCTTTCCATAAAGTTCTCATGATTATAAGTAGTAGTAGTAGTAGTAGTAGTAGTAGTAGTAGTAGTAGTAGTAGTAGTAGTAGTAGTAGTAGCAGTTGTAGCAGAGGTAGTAGCAGTAGTAACATCATTATATTGTTATTAATATTTTTATTACTGATTTTATGAAGTATATTGCTTGAATTCAACTTTTGTAAACTTTATATCATCTTTCTACATCAAACTGTTGTTATGCACATTATTGATGGGTCATCATTTACAATATTTCCCTTGAAAATATTTAAAAAATATATACATGGAAACTTGAAAATGACAATAATTTTTGGATGTATGTTAATTCAGTATTATTAACTTCTTTTTAATTATGTGTTCTGAACCATTTTGCAGTCTTTGTACCTTTGATTTTTATGATGTGCAATTGCCCTCTTAAATTTGGTTGGGAATGAAAGTAACTGATCAAGAGATAACACCCAATTTGCATTTTTGTGTGGAATCAATTGGTCAACAGTACCTAAGGCATATTTCTTTAAATCCAATTAAGCTCACACCTGTACAATCAAATACTTGCACCAGATGAAAGACTGATTGGTATTGGATAGGTGTGAACAATAAAAATAACAAAAGAAACAGCTTGGGATTAAGAACTTGAACAGAGTGCAGATGCATTCCTGGTCAGTCTGGCGTAAAAAAAAAAAGTGGGAACAGAATGTTTCCTTTAGATTAATTCTGTTTAAGGCAGGGTATTTCCAAGGAGGTGGCTGTACTTTGACAAGGTAGTTCATTCCATCCAACTGAGCCAGCCATTTCACAAACAAAGCTGCTATTTCAGTCAGTAATGAGTAGTGTTTGGTGGAAACAGTTTGGACTGGCTTGTCAGCCTGCACATTCTCTTATCATCACTGGAATTAGTGTGGAAGAACCTGTTTATGTGGACTTTATTTTACAGAGACAGTCAAATGTATTATGAACTTTAATGAATCTAAGTGGATTTGACATTTGCAAGGTAAGAACACTTCACTGCATTTAGACAAATGTATTTTTAGTAGTGCAAAGCATTTATAAAGCAATTAAATTCTGGTCATATTCTGAAAATCATGACACTTCCAGAAAAAGAAAGCATTTTTTTTTAATATTTTGTAGCTTTGTTTCCTTATTCTTCTTCAAAGTTGTAACTTTTTCTTGCTCCTTTTGACTATAAAATAAATGGAATGGGAGGCAGGAGTCTTAGGAAAATTTAGGATCATCATCATCATCATCATCATCATCATCATCATCATCATCATCATCATCATCATCATCATCATCATCATCATCATCATCATCATCATCAATTAAATAAAGTTAAAAAGAATAGAACATACATCTAATTTTCTTTTTGGCTTGATAATATATATTATTGTTATGAGGTAAAACATTCAAAGTGAATATATATATATATATATATATATATATATATATATATATATATATATATATATATATATATATATATATATATATATATATATTCATTAATACAAATTAGCTTACTCATTGTAGGGGGAACCATAGTTGTACATGCAAGGAATATTTCTCAAATCTGAATAGTGAAAATTTGAAATCCATTTTAGATTAAATTATCAAACTAAACAACACTGATATATGTGAAGAAATGAAAAATAAAAAATGAATGACAGATGTTATTGATACAACACATTTTTAAGACAACAATTATTGAAAATCATGTTTCTTATATTTTTAGTAAAAACCATGGCATGGTCAATAGTTTGTAGAAACTAGAAAGGAATTTCAGAAAAGACTAACTTTTTATAGACATGTCTGAATGGAGGAAAACATAATTACTATATAGACATGTTTAAATGGAGAAAAATATTTGCAATGTGCAACTCTGGATAAGGTTCAAGAAAGCTGTGAGAAAATGTGGAAAACAATGTCCTGAGAAGCAGACTGATTAAAGACCAAAAAAAGCACATTAAAGATTATTGTAAAATACCATGCATTCTGAATTTGTTGCAGGGGAATCTGCAAACTGTTTGTTTTCAATAAATCAACCTGGGGATTATTTTTATTTATTCCACATGATAAGAAATCAAGATTTACAATGAATAAATACACAAGGGTGGGAAAGTTTGATTTTTGATAAAGGTAGTAGATTTATAAATAGTGGTTAAGACCAGGGAAAATTTGAACCATCTTAGATGTTGCACCTTATTAGTTTCAACTTTAACATTGTAACTCCTAACATTTTGAAAACAACACTTTTATTGTGTCAGATTTTGTAAATTCATTGTGTTCATTTTGTTTTTATTTGTCTGATTTGTAATTGCCTTCAACAATGACTGTTTTTTTTACTGCTCAGGGTGTGTGTGTTCTTTCAGTTGTATAATATTACAAGGTGAAACAAGAATTATTAGGGAGTGTAATACTTACACATTGTAAAAGGTATACATAGAGTCTTTTATATCAGGCAGTATAAATAGTGTTTTATATATCAGGCAGTATAAATAGTGCTTTATATATCAGGCAGTATAAATAGTGTTTTATATATCAGGCAATAAAAATAGTGTTTTATATATCAGGCAATTCAGAAAATGTTCTGTATATCAGGCAATACAAATAGTGTTTTATAATAGCTAATATAAACAGTGTTATATTTGAAAATATAAATGTGTGTTATCAGGCAATATAAAATTTCAGTATTAAAAGGAAATAATTACTTCATAAGCTGATTTATTCATTCAGAATTATTTTCTGTTAACCATGTGTAAGAGACTTGCAATAGAAAATGAGCATGAATGAAAGAGTTTTGTGCAAATAGATGTTAATGTATACCATTTAATATTGTTTGTACTGGAAATAGAAAATGAGCATGAATGATAGAGTTTTGTGCAAATGGATGTTTAATTTATACCATTGAATATTGTTTGTACTGGAAATAGAAAATGAGCATGAATGATAGAGTTTTGTGCAAATAGATGTTTAATGTATACCATTTAATATTGTTTGTACTGGAAATAGAAAATGAGCATGAATGATAGAGTTTTGTGCAAATAGATGTTTAATGTATACCATTGAATATTGTTTGTACTGGAAATAGAAAATGAGCATGAATGAAAGAGTTTTGTGCAAATGGATGTTTAATTTATACCATTGAATATTGTTTGTACTGGAAATAGAAAATGAGCATGAATGATAGAGTTTTGTGCAAATAGATGTTTAATGTATACCATTTAATATTGTTTGTACTGGAAATCGAAAATGAGCATGAATGATAGAGTTTTGTGCAAATGGATGTTTAATTTATACCATTGAATATTGTTTGTACTGGACATCACTCTAAACTATTATTATAAATGAGCCATTTTGTTCTCATTACTAAACATCTATAACACAAAGATTGCACAATTTCTTTTGTAAATAGTCAACTATCAGAGTAAATTGTAGTGGATTTTGGCTCCAGTAGTTGAAGACCACATTACTTTTGTCTCTCTGATTGTCACAGTTAAGTCTGAGTTCTGGAGAAATTTTAAAGCAGATTTGAAGTTTTTATTTCACCTGTCTCTGGTAGGAGGGTATAAATCAAATTAATAGGTAATTAGATGGCACCTGCACAGTAGGGCAGACTTAGTGCAAATCACAGAGTAGATTTGGGAGTATTTAGAGAGGGTTCCTGAGGCTTGATGTAACAGATAGTGAGTAGACTGCACTCTTTATCCAGAAAACCTCTGTTCAAATTTACAATCTCCACAATTCAGATTTGCCTATTCACAGAAGCAGAAATACTTCAAGAGTCAAACAGATTGCAAAGGTAAACAATTGGCACTTTGTTAGCTTCTTAATAAAAATCATTCAATTTAAATGTAAACTGTATATGTTACATCAATTTCATAACATCTTGAGACTGTAAAAACATGTCACTCATTGAGATATTGTCATGAGGGTGTGTTCAAGTTAAATTCTTTAATTTGCAAATTTCTTCTAACAGATGCTAAAATTCTAGTATTTTCAAATCATACAAACCTTGGATTTTGTGAGGTACATCCCATTTGCAAGAAGATTTAAAATGTTATTTAATATTTGATCATTACAGAAGATTATGTTTCCAATAAAATGTATAAATTTTCATTTTTTTTGAAGTTGTCATTAAAAATATTTTAAAAGCTACTGTATGTACTCACTTATAAGATAGATCTAATTGCATAGACCTAGATCAGCCATTGCAATATGTGCCGACAGATTTGGGTTTACACATTTTGTAAGGAGTAATCACTAGACCCAGACCTACCAGCATAATATGCAAAAGCAGAAGTGGGTCTAATGTAGACCAGATTAATATGTCACAACAAGCAACCATCTTAATTCAAATTTGTCATAAAGGTCATTTCTCTGTCTTACTGAATGAATTGAAATTGAATTGTATGAAAGACAGATTCAGTAAGAAAACTGGTTTTAAAAACATTAAAACTGATCCTTCATATTTCTGTATTTTCATCCATTGTTTTCACAATTTAAACATTGTTACCTGATAATCACTTTTTCTCAGATATCTTCTAGACATAAGGCATGTTGCATCTCAGTGCAAACATTGAACCTCTATCACACACACACACAGAAACACACACAGACACACACATGCAAATTCTTGTTAAGATTTTACCAAACAGTAATGTTACAATATTTTGACAAAGTATTTTTATCCATAGTGTTAAATAGTAGTGTGACAGTGTTATTATCCATAGTGTTAAATAATAGTGTGATAGTATTGTTATACATAAGTATTATAATAATATTATAAAGTAATGTTTTACAGTAATGTTATGCAGTATTGTCACGCTGTATTGTTTGCAAAGCTACAAATCCAAGTTATTAATAGCTAAGGCTTGGTTTCAGATGGCAATATTTAAATATTGGAAATATTGTATTTCTTGAATTAGAGTAGTTTTTTTATTATATCAGTGACAGGTGGTTTTACAATGATCAGCTGATATTTTAATGTTATGCTGTTTGTTATGTTGGGTTGTTATGATGGGTCTCATCAGTAATTCATTATTAATTGAACATTTAGTAGGAAAAGTAACAGTATTGATTTGTAGATAATTAATGGTTATAACAAAATCTAAAATGGACACAAGTATGCTAGTTCATGATGATTTTTGTTACATGTCTATTTTTTACAGTACAACAGCACATTCAAGGTTAGATCATGATGTGGCAAGTTAAATGCCATGTCAGAGGGCATGCCATAGAAGCTGATCTGTTCTGATCCTATGGTGGGAATTGAACCCACTCATTTCTGTCCATGTGTCCAATGCCCAACTACCACAGCTCTACCCTGATGTAGATGATTAATCTGGGATCTACAGAAATTGATTTTTCATATCAAGTTAATTATTATAACAAGATTTTCTCTTTACACCTTATAATACCCAGGAGACAAAATTGGGGATTGGTAAAAGCAAGGTACTTGTGATGGTTACCAATGACTACAGTCTTCTTGGGAATTTTTTTCAGGCTGGGAGGAGGATGTTGGATGCAATTGGGTTTAATGGTTTTGCAATATCACAACCCAGCAAGTTGATGTAAATGATAGTCCATTTCAGATATGTCCCTTTACTGGATGTTCATCAACAGTACTAATTATCACAAATCTTTGTTGCTCAACTTGGTGACTGTGATAATTCCATGAATTCTAGGGCACAAAAGCATTTCAAGAATACAAAACTTATGTTTTTTTTCTGGAAAAGTATACAATATATATTTGAGTGATTAAAAACAATGGTTAATTGCTAATGTTTCCCAACACTAGTGGTATTGAATAGTGCACTCACATGGTAAAGTTAAAGTCAACTCACTGCATTGACTGGTAGGTAAGTAACATGATAAAAATTACAATTGTCTGTATAAAGATCACATTAAAACAAAATGACACTCTTGCAATCAATTTTTACAAGGAAGCAAACTCTGGCTGGTGGTTTTCATTTAATTACATCAGTTATCATATTCAATTGTGGAGTAGATAATTTTGGTGATAAATATAAGAATATATTCTGTAGTCTGATCTCTTCAAATCTACTGTAGTACTTGCTTATAAGTCAAGACAAACTGAAAACAACAAAGATCTAGATTCATATCATGGTGTGCCAGCAGATCAGGATCTATGTTGTTTGTTATACAAAATACCTGGAGCAATGTCAAAGTTAGATTTATACAGGAGCTTATGTAAAAGAAAATATTTTGTACAACCTGCTGTTCTAGTTGCAGAATTATACCGGAACTCATGTCTGGTGCACAATCTAATGATAATGAGCCTTGCTGGTTTTGATGGACTGCCATGAAACTCCCCATGAATCTTATCACCATATCGATGAATCGCTATACTTCTGCAATTTATGTAAGTTGTTGCACATTTTAACTTGCAGCTGAAGGCAGTTTGTGACAAGATATTGTAAATGTTGAATTTCAAAATGTCTCCATAGAACTTATGACCTATCATTGTAATGGGCAATTTATGTAAGTTGTTGCACATTTTAACTTGCAGCTGAAGGCAGTTTGTGATAAGATATTGTAAATGTTGAATTTCAAAATGTCTCCATAGAACTTATGACCTATCATTGTAATGGGCGGATGTGCATAATGATTGTACTCTCACTGTTTTCCAAATTGGTATGAATGCTTGTAATATAGATTCATCTCCATCATAGAGCTGTGAGAGATGAAGGACTATTTATTTGAGCAAATTGCTGAACATTATTGAAGTGTATAATTATGTCATTTTGTATTCTTTCATGTCTTTGATTGATTTATCTGTTGAACTATAAATATATCTGTTTTGGTGAATTAATTAGCTTTTTAATGATCCTGTCAGATAAATATAAAACCTGATATATTATAAATAGTATAATCACTGAATATTTGAAACCATAAATAGTTCATTTCTTTCTCCTTTGTGGATTTATAGAGTTCTTTACAATCAGTCATTTGAACAACAACAACAACAACAAGCTTTGATTAATAGTTCATTACCATTCCCAAAACACTTTGGTAGGGTGCACACATCCACCCAGTGATAAAGAGCTGATAAAGAACAAGGTAAGATGGGTTCTGCAAACAAATAATTGTTGCTGCATGTAATATAATGGTCTACAAAACCATTACTACTGTTATCATAGGTCTCAATAAGACTTTTCTTTGAAAGTAAGCCCTCAGTTACTCATGTTGAGATCAAAGTTTTGTTCATACAAAAAATGCCAGCATCCAGATATTTTTGGAAACATGATAGGATTCATTACACACTCCCCCACCCTGTTTGTATCCCCCTTCCAATTTAAAAAAGTGTTAACTGATTGTCACCAGGGTTTCTTAACAATGTTATCTTCTGTTTGCAACAAAACAAACTTCAGTTTCATATGGCACCATATTTGGGTTGCCTGGACTATTTGTTAACAGCAGATGTGATGTAGTACACTGTCAGTGATAAACTCTGCATAATTTATTAAATTTTTATAACATTTACAGTTACATCAAATGGCTATTTCCCTTTCTGTTGAAGAATTGTAACCATATTTTCTCCCGTCTCTTTTTTCAACATGAGAAATCTAATATAGGTCTTCAAATGGTTTAAAACTTTAAAAACAAATCTTGTAAGTTCCTTTTCATAATTTAATTTTTTTTTCTTCACATGATTTAATGGAAGCTTGTCTCTCATGTCAAAGCAAATGACCAAACCAGGTCTTTTACTCACCAGAACACCTTGGCATATCAAGAAGATATTTCTGTGCTTCGGGTCTGTACATTTGATTGGCTGCAATTATATATAATTTTTATCATATACTCACATTTATATTTCAAGTCCAATTGCACAGACCCAGATCTGCCATTACATAATAAGTCAGCAAATCTAAATGAATGCAGTTTTTTAACAGTAGAATAAACAGCGTAGACCCGGATCTTCCAGTGCATTTTGTGATGGCAGATCAGAGTATGATGACAATTACGATCAGGACATCAACTCAGTTCTGTTATATTATTTGGATTGGGAAAGATTAACTCCAGTGCTTGCCAGAAGATAACCAAATTTTACCATTCCAGTTGTCAGTCAAAGAAAAGCTTACCTTTAGACAATTAGTAATCTTAATAGAATTGATTAAAATATAATATAAAATGTTGCAAGAAAAAGTTCCAGTCTATCAAGTCATGTTGACTTGTTTTTCTTTTCTTCTTTGTCTAAGAGATTAAAAGAAAAATCCAAATCATAGTTACATAAGAGTTCTTTAGTGCTGCAGTACTTTTGATTAAATGTGACTTTCATTCTATAAATGACAATGTTCATATTTCTTTGGAAAACTATCATATATTGCCGTTAAACACTGTGCAAGTAATAATAATAATAATAATAATAAGAAGAAGAAGAAGAAGAAGAAGAAGAAGAAGAAGAAGAAGAAGAAGAAGAAGAAGAAGAAGAAGAAGAAGAAGAAGAATAAACAACTTTCTTTAATGATGATAACACATTTAGTCATGACTGACTCATTTGCCCTGTAGTCCTCAGTTTTTGTAATTAGTTATGTTGAAAAAGAAAAATGAACTGACAGAATCATATACATATTCAAGTATGGTCACACACACATTCATGCATATTTAACATGAATGAATATGTGAGACTATACTGGGAATATATATATATATATATATATATATATATATATATATATATATATATATATATATATATATATATATATATATATATATATATATATATATATATATATGAATAATATTTTTAACACAGGTAAATACATTTCTTCATCATCATCATCATCATCATCATCATGATAATAATAATAATAATAATAATAATAATAATAATAATAATAATAATAATAATAATAATAATAATAATAATAATAAAGTTTTTATAAGCTGAGGGAGAAACAGTTGGTATATAACATAATCTCATTTGTCCTCAGCTACCATTGCATGTAAAAATATCTTAAATGCAGCAGGGAAACCAGTGTGATACAAAAAAGTGTATCAGATTAATGTATATGGGAGTGACTGAATATGGATTTTGGCACACAAGCAAGCATTGTGTGATGCAAATTTAAATGCTTGCAATCTCTCTCTCTCTCTCTCTCTCTCTCTCTCTCTCTCTCTCTCTCTCTCTCTCTCTCTCTCTCTCTCTCTCTCAATACACACACACATGTGCACACAAACACATGAACACACAAACACACACACACTGAGAAATTATTATATACAAATGTGATAGCACTCACTTTTTATTTATCAAAATATTGCCTTTACTTTATGGGTCATTTTTGGGGAGTGGTTCTAATGGCACTTTTAAAGCAATATTAACTATTATTACCTTATATCATACCAAGGAAATGAAAGATACTTGCCTTTCCCATGGAGATAAGGAGGCAGCTAAGAATGGCTGGCTTGGGTGGGTATCAAACTTTGGATTACCAGTCTGAGGCTCTATTAACTGATCTAGACCTTTTTTTCAGTGAATTATTAGATGCACATGTCTAATTTAAAAACTTAAACTTATGGTGTTTATTATTTTATCTCATAATTTAACTAAAATATTTTGTTGTTGTTGTTGTTGTTGAGCTTAACGCCATTTTTCAGCACATGATAGGCTATTCATGGCGGCCAGTATTAATGGTGGAGGAAGAAACCGGAAATCACCGGAAAGAACCACCGACCCATGAGAAGCTACTGGCAAGCTTTCTCACATATCCACATTCACTGAATCCGAATCCTAGAATCCTAGACTAGAACCCACAAAGACAGAGGTGAGATGGCAGTGATCCGTAATGGACATAGCTTTAGACTATTCGGCCACGAGGGGCCCCTTAAAATATTTTTGTAGAGTTTATGATTTATTAATAGACAAATAATTGTTAAACTTTAGACAGGTTATTATTATTTTATTATTATTATTATTATTATTATTATTATTATTATTATTATTATTATTATTATTATTATTATTATTATTATTATTATTATTATTATTATTATTATTATTATTATTATTATTATTATTATTATTATTATTATTATTATTATATTACATTATTATTATTATTATTATTATTATTATTATTATTATTATTATTATTATTATTATTATTATTATTATTATTATTATTATTATTATTATTATTATTATTATTATTATTATTGATGCATAAAAATGATGCATAAAGTTAACCAGTAATAGAATGCTATCCAATTACCTCTATAGTTGTGCAAAAGGCCTTTGCCTTGTGATTTGCTGAAGTACAAAATTTTATCTATTCCTAATGGCACAGAAGTGTGGAAAAATTTGTTCCTTGTGGGAGTAGATGCTTCTAGGTTGTTTTATTTTTACATAAGATTGATAGGTGACCTCAGTATTCATTTACCTGCCATGTATACTTGGGTTAAGTCCATCTGCACAGACCCAGTCCTGCCATCACATAATGTGCCAGCATACCCAGGTCTATACAGTTTGTTAGGAGTAATCTGTAGAAGACCTTGATCTGCTGGCACATTATGTGATAGCAGATCAGGATCTACACTGAATATAGTTCAACTCAACTTGTAAGCAAGCATTATGAGAATCATTGGAGGGTTGATACACATAAATTTATCTGACAGCTTTCCTTAAGATGAATATAAACACACAGTGTTCTGTTGCATAAACATTTCATTATTCCTACTTCACATCCCTGGTGTAGATATCAGAGAAGGAACACAAGGTATCTAATATGGTGTAACTAGTCCTAAGCAAAGCATGGATTAGTTTTATCATCTTTCCAAGAAGACTGGTTCATACTGTCTCATTTATTTCCACAGTGTTTGTAATTCAAAATTTATGGAATCACAAATTTGAATTAGATTTCCTGTAGCATAGGTATGGGCTGTGATACACACTACTGGTCAAAAAGGTTCATGTTACTGGTCATATATTTATTCTTGACCAACATTTAAAAACAAAATATTCTTTACATCCTCACTTTTTTAGAATCTATTTTATCTATACTTGCAATGTGGATACATATTAGGGTTTTTTCATCAAATAAAACTTTGACCATTGTAGCCAATCTCACACTTGTATTATTTTGTATTTTCAGCTGTTATTAACCACCAACAATTTGAGGCCTGCTTCACCTACTCTTGTGAAAAGTGGCTTATGGTATGTGCATCTTTAGGAAAGTAACTTGACCATACCAAATTAGATCACTGTAACCTAATATTCAGACTTTAATGACTCTGGTATTTTCCTCAACATGAGTCTGCCTTTTGTCAGTTGCTCTAAGGTACTGCTGTTGGCAAGGGGATTTGTGTGCATGAACAAGCATCTTGTCTTACCAATTACAGTAAAACAGGGGTTTTCATGAAGTTTAATGATTCAGTTTGTCCAAGTGGGGATTTATATGAAAATTTACATATATTTAAATTCTAAAATTTTAGGCATATGTACATAATTTTAGGCATAAAGGAGAATATGACAATCTGATCATAATTATGAAGTTTCAGGTAAAAAATATATAAATTGACCAGTTGGATATAGTTGAGTCCATTTAAGCTAATCACATACCTTCTGTGAATTATTCAAAACCTTCCATAAAAAGCTTGTCTATACAAATAGCTTGTGTAAACAAATAGATTTTTTATATTAGTCTAATAATTTATATTTGTTGAAGTAAATGTGTCTGAAACTTGAATAATGCAACCCTAAATAACCCTAAATATAAACATGAATGTAGACCAAGATTCAATACATTGGATAAGTTTTTTTTTTTCTTGAACTCTTGAAAAATTGATCTGATGAATTCCATAAGTGATCAACAGCAGTATTGAATGTTTTTATCTTGTTGAACATGTTTGATTAAGGTTTAGAACCCATGATTACTTTGGTAATTATTTGGCCTTAGAGTAACATTTGTTTACCAGTCCACTTTCTTCAGTAATACATGTTGGGTACTTGTTATTGTGTTTCACTTTTATGTCAATACTGAAAGCTGCTTTAATGTAGCACACTATATTTTAACCATTTACTCCTTTCTTTGCAGATAATGGAGAGAAGGGCTTGAAAGGAGTTACACACAAGGAGTTTGCAAGAATTCAAAATAATGCTTTTCGGCTGGTGGATAAATGGGAATTCGGACATTGCAATTAAACATATTTTCAAAACTTAAAATGGAGTCCTGGACTTTTCACATATTACTTATGATCATCATTTCTATTTTCACTAATCTGTCAAAAGGGCAAGACTATCAGGTCACTTTTCAGGTGGAAGAAGAATTGCCAAGTGGAACATTTGTTGGAAATGTGTCATCTGCAAGTAAGTTTCTGGATGATGTTCAAGCTTCTTTCCCAGAAGATTATGGCAACTTACGATACAGCTTTTTGACGAAGTCAAGTGTTCAGTCCATATTTAGTCTTAATGATAAGACTGGTTTTCTATTCACATCTGTGGTCATTGATTCTGATACGATTCCTACATGTAGGGTCTCCACTGATTGTGAATTCATTTTTGACATTGCTGCCCAGTCTGCACGTGCTCAGAGCTCATTTTTTGAAATCATAACCATCAAAGTTGCAATTATTGATAAAAATGATAATGCACCAACATTTGCAAGAGATACAATAACACTAACAGTACCAGAATCTTCTGCAAATGGTTCTTCTTTTCCTATTGAGAGTGCGGTGGATAAAGATTCAAGAGCAGATAATTCCATTAAAAACTATGAGATAATTTCCCCTGATAACATCTTTAGACTTGACGTAGATCAAAAGTTGGATGGAAGTTTTGCTGTAAAGATTGTTGTTAACACTGAGCTAGATCGTGAGACAAATGATTTCTATCAAGTTACAGTGATTGCCAAAGATGGTGGAAAGCCCCCTCGAACAGGAGCCATGAAAATAAACATAACAATCACTGACATAAATGATAATCCACCAGTCTTTGAAAAAGACAGTTACAACATTTCTGTTATGGAAGATGTTCTGATTGGTACCAGTATTTTGCAAGTTAAAGCTACAGACAAAGATATTGGTCCAAATGGTGAAATTACATATCAGCTTAGTCCACATCAGATGGAACTAAGCACTATAAAGGAAAAATTTGCAATAAATGAAAAAACAGGAGTTTTAAGTGTCATTGGACAACTATTATATGAGGAAGGGAAGACATATAAACTTATAGTTGAAGCTTTGGACAAAGGAGAAAGGCCTCTGTTGTCTCTGAATCAAGCAGTTATCAACATTGTTGTCAATGATACAGGCAACAATCCACCAATTGTTATGATTAATCTTGTATCCTCAGCTGGAGGACATGTTGTGAATGTATCCGAGTTGGCCACCATCAATCAGTTTGTTGCTCACATACAAGTAGAAGACACGGATACAGGGGAAAATGGAGAGGTTGCCTGTGAAGTTTCAAATCCCAAGTTTGGACTGCAGAGTCTTTCTGGCAAAGGATACAAAGTTGTTGTGCGTGATTCACTTGATCGCGAAACTTTTGAAATGCATAATGTAGTGGTAACTTGTCATGACTATGGGAACCCTTTCTTAAGCTCTTCTGCTAGTTTTCTGGTTCGAGTTACAGATGAAAATGACAATCCACCAGTATTTAGTCAGTCAATTTACTTGGAGGGGATAGATGAAGAAAATCGAATTGATGAAATTATTGGAAGAGTGTATGCAACTGATAAAGATACTGGTCAGAATGGACTTGTACAATATTATGTAGCAGAGGAATTTAAATCAATGTTCCAGATGAATCCACAAACAGGAATTTTAACAGCTAATGCTAGATTTGATAGGGAAGTGACATCCAACATTACTTTTAAAGTTCTTGCCATAGACCAAGGTACACCAAGTCAACTCACAGGTATGTCAACAGTTGTGATAACACTGAATGATATAAATGACAATCCACCAAGATTCACAAAAGAACTGTTTGAATTCAGCATAATGGAAAATAATCTTCCTGACACACTGGTAGGTCAGCTTACTGCCAAAGATATTGATGAGGGTCGGAATGCCCAATTTGCTTTCAATTTAGCAAATAAAACTTCATCTTTTTTTCCTTTTGTTGTTTTTTGGGATGGAAGGGTTAAGTGCAATAGTGCCCTTGATCGTGAGGTAAAAAGTGAATATTTTTTCACAGCTGTTGCCACTGATCAGGGTACTCCATCACGGAGCAGTTTTACAAATATTCATGTAAAAGTTTTGGATGAAAATGACATGGAACCACACATCACCTTTCCTGTACAAGGCAATAATACAATATCAGTACCCCATCTTCTTTCAATCAGAACAGTGATTGCAACTATAGAAGCACATGATGATGATGATGGAATCAACCAAGAGTTGACATACCTCATTTCGTCAGGAAATGAAAATGGAATATTTTATTTAAATCCATCAAATGGGGAATTGTCCATGACTATGGTGTACCCAGTTGAAAAAGATGAATTGTTCACTCTTTTTATTTTGGTGCATGATAATGGTATTGAAAAACAGCACTCTGTCAAAACAGAATTAAACATAATTATTAAATACTCCAATGCTTCAGCATTAGCTCCATTTCAAGACTATATAAAAGGTAGTTATGTTGGAATTGTTGTTGCTGTAATAACTGTAACAACTTTACTGTCTACTGCAATTATTGTTGTGATCTGTGTGATTCGGAGGTTTGATCAACATCAGCAGAAGCATCAGCAAATAGAAATGGAAGGATGCCAACAGAACAATATGGTGGACCTCATAGAAGACAAAACAAATGGATTGCCTATTCTTTCACAATCATATGACAAAGCTGATCTTCCAAAAAAGAAAAAGGAAGTCAGCTTTTCCTTTGATGATGAAATGGACTCGAATGACCATGAACTCAGTTTTTCAACAACATCTGCTTTTGAAGATCAAAAACAAAAGGAGGTAAGTAGTAGAGACTCATTCAATTTGGTGAAAGTAGCTACTTTCAAATTTTAGAACAATAAATCATCTTTTCTGCCAGTATTACTTGAAAATATATTGCAATTTTTATTATCCAGTCTTTATATCAGTACTAAATTATAGATGTTTTAAATTCAATAAAATGTTTCCTTGCTTAATCTGAAATGTTACTATGTTGTACTCAAATTAAATCATGGACAACTGCATTAAATGAAAATGAATTATAGGAAATTTCAGCTGATATGCAAGATATGTATGTGCCACTCTGTAGGTAATCATACATAAATTAATTATGTGACAGTCTGCAGGTAATTATGCATACATAATTTTGCCAGTTTTCAAGTAATTATACATACATCACTTGCCAGTCTACAGGTTATCAGACATACCTAATTTATCATTGTACCATTGCAGTGCAGTTAGAGAACATTGATTTAGTAAGAAACCATCAAATTCCAAAAGCTACAAAAGAGTTAATCTATCCTGATACAAATAGTGTATTTAGGAATTGAATTTATCTCCCAAACAACTGCCACAAGAGTGTCATTTAGTACATAACAAATATCATTGGTTTACTGACCAATCACCAAGCTAGGCATGTATTTAACATTAGTATATAACAAACTGGCCTACTGACCAGTCTAATCAAGAAGCTAGGCATGCCTTTAACATTAGCATATAAGAAATTGGCCTACTGACCAGTCTAATCACCAAGTTAGGCTTGTTCTTAACATTAGTATATAACAAACTGGCCTACTGACCTTTCTAATCACCAAGCAATGGTATGTTTAACTGAACAGTCTAATCACCAAGCAATGGTATGTTTAACTGACCAGTCTAATCACCAAGCTAGGCTTGCACTTAACATTAGTAAATGACAAACTGGCCTATTGACCAGTCTAATCCTAGCTAGACATGTATTTAACATAGACTGACCAGTCTAATCACCAAGATAGGAGTGTAATTAACATTGTAAATAACAGATACCATTGGACTACTGACCAGTCTAATCACAAACTAGACCTGTTCTTAACTGCTCCACATTCAATAAAGGGTCTGTCAGTGGCAAAGTGGGTCAAACAAATGTGTAGTACTATATAATTGTACTATATAATATTAGTGATGGTGTATTCTCAGATGACATAGGCTATTTAAAATCTTTATTGTTTTTAAATCTCTTGTCCAATTTTCATAATGTTGTTGGTTTGATCTTTTATGACTCACAACACATGTAGGTTTTTTAGTGCTGAGTTAATTGGAGTAAAGTGCATTGTCTAAGAACATGCCATGGCAGCTTACCCAGGCTAAAAAGATGGTAGGATTCAAACCACACCCTTACAGTACCATATCTGACTAGCTAATTCTAAGCCACCTTGCATCTCCTCCCAGGGTTCATTACATTTAAAACTCCCTTGCCAATCAACAATTTTCAAGGGAAGAAATACAGTTATACAGAATCTGCATTATAGTGGGCAGAGAATTCATCTCAAATCAAAGAGGTCTGTTGACTGACAAGGTTCAGTATCAATTGTGTCTGTAAAATTTGCATTACCAGAAATGGCTTTTGTTGCAGATAGTTGGTCTCTTTGTGTAATCTAAAAAAAGATAATTTTTCAAATTAAATTAAGATTATCAAATTGCATCAAAGTTAATTTTAATTTGATTAGTTACTTAGATGTAGACAGGAACAGTGCTCCCTTACAAAAGCTTCCTTATCTCAGATGTAGACTGGATGACTACTCCAACCAAACTGATTTGGAAAATCTCATGGAAACCACAAATATGCACAGTACATGAAAAAAAACTGTCACAAGGTAGGAACATCCAAAATTCAGGACTGTTCATTTAAGGAAGAGGTCTGCACAAAATAGACATAGATTTGAAACAAACTTAAATCTGCTACTTTTGTGAAATGTCAGAACGTTGGTCAGAGGAAGACAGGGACATCTTGGGGTACCCTTGTTTTATGTGGCTTACTATGGTGTCATGGAATAGTGGACGATTACACAAATTAAATGGCATGCAAACACATGCACACTAATGAATTATGCATCCCAACAGGTAATATAGGAATAATCCAAAGAAAGAAAGATGTAGACTGGAACACTACTCTCTTATAAAAATTGTATTATCTCACTTTGGTTGATATCTTTATAGGCAGATTCCTTGTTAACTTAGCAGATTCCTTGTTAACTTGGCAGTTTCCTTGTGATCATGATTGCTCTGACAATGTCTTACACCTGTACTTCTCAGATATTAATTTATTTTAGACTAATGTTACTGTTTCTATATAGCATACCATAGAGTAGTTTGCCTCAGGGTCTTTGATGTGGCATATGGTGCATCCTGCAATTAATGTTGAAACAGCTAGATCAAGAATTGGAAAATGTCTTTGTTCATTAACTTTGTTTTAATTACATGTAGGTGCTAAATTTCTTCAACAACACAAAATTCAGTATTTGCTTATATAACATAAATAATCCAAATTATGTTGGAAATCACAGAATATCTCTTTCTATTTTACAATGAACTAAGAAAAATGCAAAACCCAAGATAGATCATTTCATAAAATGAATACATATATGAAACAAATTTTCTATGATTTGAATTGCATGTTTGTTACAGGGACAGGCAACAAATAGGACCATGCTTCTTTATAAATCACAATTGCTATTTTCTTCATGTGTATTCTGTAATATGATTAACAAAAATATGGTCATGCCAATTTTCTGAACAGGAAGTAAATTAAATTAACTTAAATTTCATTCAATATGTAAGGCTATAACTTCTTTTCTATACCATTAAATCTGGTTTTGCTTTTTGAATATGATTGGTCAGGTCATTTTATTATTATACAGATTTGCTTCAGCAAATATTTCACTTCTCTTTCAAGCCAAATACTTTCCACAGGGTCAAGTCTACTATATGTACTCACATTCCAACTGCATAGAACATAGACCCAGATCTGCCACCACACAATGCACCAGCAGATCTGGGTCTGTGCAGTTTGTTAGGAGTAGAACAATCAAGGTAGATCCTGATCTGCTGATGGGTCTGGGGTTTTTTTGTTTAGGATGAACATAACTTGTAAGAGAGTATATATGGTATAATCATGATAACTAGGGAGAAAACAAATATGTGACCTACACTTCAGATTATTGCATTGATAAGTTTAGCCTGCTTACCTTTGACCTTATTTACAAAATTCTAATTGAGAAAACAACATAAAACACTTTTTTGTTCATTATGTAGGAACAAAACATGTTTTGTAGGTTTCTTTGATCCAAATGCAAACAATGTAAAATGCAATTGTATAATGCATCCATGTATCTGGCTTTATGCTATTTTTTTTTTTATCTGATCTATGTGCAAGTGTATAGGGTAAGATTCAGTCTTGCCATTTCATTATATCAAGTTTCAAATGCCTTGTCAGTATAAATTTTCTAAACCTGAAAAAAGTACTTGTCTATAATAAAGCAATTATTCATGATGGAAAGAAAATGATATTTTGTATGACAGGAAATTGTGCTTTAGGTTGCAATGTTTGTTTTTGTCTACTGTGTATAATTTTGCATGATTGACAGACTTATGACAGACTTATGACTTTTTTTCTGCAGTATTTGTTAAGTGTTTGAAATATGTAGACAACTTTGCAACTATTTTAGCTATGAGTAAAAATAAGTTTCCTTAACAATGATACCATAAATCCCAAGCTAATGTTTATTCCAGAGAAACTAATGGTATGTAATGTAAGTGGAGCCATATTGTCATTCTGTAGACAGCTTAAACAAACAATGAAGAGTAGGGAACAATTTTGTAGAATATTATAATCAAGGTCATAAATATGCCCTAACTGACAGAATGACAGACCTTTTTGTCCTAAAAGTCATGCAAAAGAAAATAGTAAAACCTTTTTTCTTTTTTTATGGTTGAAAATATTTTTAAAGTCTGCTATCTGCTGCAGTTTATTATCTTTTTATTTGTTGATCTTTATGTAATAGTAGTCAAAAAATGAAATATATTAGCTTGAAAATGTATATTTAGTTAATAGACTATGTTCACTTACAAGTGGAGTCAAATCACAAACAATAAAGATTCAGATCTGCTTTTTAATAATGTGCCTACAGTTCAGAGTTCATATTGTTTTTTCTACTGATTGCTACTAACAAAATGCATAGACCCAGATCTGCCTGTACATTTTTTGATGGCAGATCTGGGTCTGTGCAATTTGCAATTAGACACAATTTATTAACTAGTATATAAGGTACAAATTTTGCATGCTAAAAACAGATTTCTTTAGAAAAAAATTTGAATGAGTTCAGGAAAATATGATTTTGGTCTATGATCTCAGAATTGATTTAAAAACATTTGCTGAATGTTAAAATTGCTTCCCTTTTTTAAAAAACTGAACTTAAAAGAGGAAGAACAGTTAATTATTATCAGGCAAATTCAACACAAGCAGGGATAGCATCAAATCCCTTGTAATAGATGAGAATTAATGGCAAGCTTTGTTTCACTGCCTGGACAAAACACCTGAAATGGGCCTATTACAACAATGACAACGGTACAACCAGGTGAATATTTCTTGTACAACCGATGTTTAGCAGAGAATGACCAATTAGTTTGGACATGTAATATATCCTTTTACAACCAATAAAGCAGGGCTAGTTCCATTCTTCCATGGGGCTATGACCATCAAAATCAGAGAGCAGATAAGATACTGGACTTGGTTCCATATATTTGCCTAGAAATAAACTCCTGTTGCAATCATCATAGATACCTTTACATAATGATCAGGGTATATGTTGTTTGTACTGATTGCTCCTATCAATCTGTATAGAACTGGGTCTGCTGATGCATTAGGTAAAGGCATATCTGGGTCTGTGTAATTTGCAATTAGACAGATTTAAATATGATTACAATATGGTACCTATTGGTATAATTTTGCCATTTCCACCAAAGACCTGTAGAGGATCTGTCCCTTATGACAGTTTGGCATTCATTCTCAGTAAAAAAAAAATTGTTGGTCTAGGGAATTCCTATAGGGAGATTGAAGAATAACATAAATTAGTCATGTTATTAGAAAAGAAGCCAAAAAGTTAAATTGTATTGAATACAAATTGAATATGACCAGCATGAGTACACAAAGTAAAAGCTTAAGATAGAGAGTTTTTGTATTAACAAAAATATCAATGAGATTATTTAACTCTACCAGGTGAAGAGTATTTTCGAAAATTTTAAACATAGCTTTCTTCTCTGATTGCATTGTGATGTCATAAAAATGTAATGTAAAATCTCATTAATTTATTTCTACAAACTATTTTCAAGTTCCAGAAAAGTTTTAGTTATTAGCAAGATCAACTTAATTTTATTATCAAGGTGTGCTTTTTCTAACTATATCTTTTCTGAGGCCAGATTTCATGGAGTCTTCTTTTCAATCACCACCAAATTGTACTGAATGCTTAAAATCACTGAACTGCCTCCATTATATTAAATATGCTTTCATAATTTAGGCTTGACAAATATTTATTTTTATTGAAACCAGAAAATTGTATTGAATCACTGAACTGTCCACATTATGTTAAGCATGCTGTCATTAAGCATTAGACATGCATGTCATTAAGGATTGACAAAGCTAAAAAAAAGTGTATTCAATCACTGAACTGTCCCCATTATGTAAAACATGAAGTCCCCATTTAGGCTTGACAAAAACCAAAAAATTGTATTGAATCACTGAATTGTCCCCTTTATGTTTAACATGCTGTCATCATTTAAGCTTGACAAAACCAAAAATTTATATTGAATCATTGACGTGTCCCCATTATGTTAAACATACTGTCAACCATTTAGGTTAGACAAAATCCAAAAAATTGTAATGAATCACTGAACTGTATCTATTATATTAAACATACTGTAACCATTTAGGCTTGACAAAAACCAAAAAAATTGTAATGAATCACTGAACTGTCTCTATTATATTAAACATACTGTCACCATCTAGGCTTGACAAAAACCAATTAAAACTTGTATTGAATCACTGAAGTGTCCCCATTATGTTGAACATACTGTCACCATTTAGGCTTGAAAAAAAAATATTGTACTAAATCACTGAACTGTCAGTTCCCATTATGTTTGTTGAACATGATGTCACACACAAAAACAACAAATTCAATAATTAAGAGGTGTTAATAGGTAAAATAACAATAAGACATTTTCACACCTAAATACTTGACTACCTCATTACAACATTGTCCAAAAAAGCCATAGAGAATATAGTGTTATAGTGAGGCACTTTATAATGAAGTACATGATACAATACTCTCTCATTATAACACTGTTCAATAGAGTCATGGAGTATACTGTCTTTTACTATATGCTGCATTGTGAAATACTGGATTTTCTAATATAAATATTTCACTAGAGTGAAAAAATATAATTTTTCACTGGCCATCAATAGACTTGGATAACTTACTAGTCATAACATTTGTAGTTATTCTTAAATGCTTGGTTTGTCCAGCAGTAAATATGGTTATTTCCCATTCAAAATTACCATGGTTAAACTCCAAAAAGGTGTGAATTTTTGCTATTTTACTTTGAATTGGAAAGAAGAAATATATTAGTGGCGGAGTGGTCTAAAGCACTGTCTGTTACAGATCACTGCCATCTCACCTGTCTTGGTGGGTTGGGGTTTGAGTATAGGATTTAGGATTTGGTGAATGTGGATATTCCAGAAAGCTTGCCAGTAGCTTCTTGTGGGTCCGTGGTTCTTTCTGGTGATTTCCCATTTTCTTCCTCCACCATTAATACTGGCCACCATGAATAGCCTATTGTGTGCTGAAAAATGGCATTAAGCCCAACAACAACAACAATATATTACTGTTTATATTCTCTGTGTGAATAATCACAAAACATAGCAGAACATAACTGGTTAACATCTGACATCATGCTGGATCTAAAAAAAAAATAACCTGCACTTTAGTCTATTATACAATACATCTTGATAGTCAGTGTATTTGAGCACAAGATAAAAATAATTGCTTGCTGAAAATAAATAATTGATATGCTTTATCATTTAGATACAAAACTTATGTATTTTCATCCATTCAGTGAAATAAATCCATTATTCACACATTTCAAGCAAATATCCTCTGAACAATAAAATGTATCTTACGTAAATAATTTTACTACATAAATAAATTTACTACCATTTAGTGAAATGGGATTATCAGCCTTATAACATGAATTATAATGAAGGTCTTTATAGTGAAGGAACATTGTAATGATATCAGCCTTGAATCAGGAATTGGGCTATAATTAATGGATTTATAGTGAGGGAGTGGTGTAACCTTATCAACCCTTAAATCAGGATTTGTACTATAAAGAATGGCTTTATAGTGAGGGAGTATTGTAACCTTATCAGCCTTTAAGTCAGAATTTGTACCATAATGAATGATTTTATAGTGAGGGAGTGTTGTAACTTTATCAGCCCTTAAAACAGGATTTTTACTATAATGAATGGCTTTATAGTGAGGGATTGTTGTAACATTATCAGCCCTTAAGTCAGGATTTGTGCTATAAAAAAAGCTTTATAGTGAGGGAGTGTTGTAACCTTATAAGCCCTTAAGTCAGAATTTGTACTATAATGAATGATTTTATAGTGAGGAAGTGTTGTAACTTTATCATCCTTCAAGTCTTGATTTGTACCATAATAATAGTCTTTATAGTGAGGGAATGGTGTAACCTTATCAGCCCTTAAATCAGGATTTGTGCTATAATAAAGGTCTTTATAGTTAGGAAGTGGCACATTTTCATTTTATGGATTAGAATAAAGTTAAGTATGATGCTGTATTCAAAATGTACAGTAAAGCTGCAACAGTTATTGTACCATCCTTTCAATCAGCTTCTTGCTTAAGGCATATAGAAAATGGTCACAAAATACAAACTTTGGTTACCTGGATCACTTGACAAATATGCCACATATTTTGTTCTAATTTAATGGCCCCATCTTTCAGTGCCATATATTTACCAATTGTTGTGCCAATATGTAATTTGTTTGTTTGGTTTGCATTTTTTCCTTACTATCATCATTTATTTGTCTTCAGAAAACCAAAACCCCTCTAGTATGAAAACAAAAACTAATTCTCCATCCTAAATTTCTCATTTACACTTAAATTTTAAAAAGCACATAACACCAAAACTCCCAATTTGGAAATGTTTTTTAACTGCTGAATTCCATTGAACATTAAAATTTACAGCCCAGAATAAGCCTGTGGTCCTGTGTTAAGTAAATCACCTGGCACATGCTCAACCAGATTATTTACTGTTAACAATTACTGTAGTATGCTGGTTGGTGAGAGAAAAACCCCTAGGGCACATGAGGGGAAAAAGAATATTTAACAGGTTTGCAGACAAGGGTTAGAGCTAACAATAAGTTAATTCAGAGTTTTTGTAACATAAAGAAAGCCCCACTTGTAGTGTAAATTGTCAGTGTCTAAAGGTGTGCAGAAAACCCAATTAAAATGATGTTAATCTGATTATCTAAAGGTGTGCAGAAAATCCAATTAAAATGATGTTAATCTGAATATCTAAAGGTGTGCAGAAAACCCAATTAGAATGATGTTAATCTGATTATCTAAAGTCATGCAGAAAATCCAATTAAGAGTGATGTTAATCTGATTATTATCCAATTGTGATTGACCTAATTTGTAGATATGGTCAATAGAACTTTTCTTATAAAGAAAATACCTGGATTTTAAAAACAAACCAACATCCTCACATTCAATTCTTTGACATTAATTAGAAAGCAACAAAACTGGATTCTAAAAATCAGATTCTTTCAAATGGTTTTAAAGTTGACAAATCATTACATACATTTATTTAAGCAATCACAACTCATTTGTCATCACCCACAGGTCAGAAAGACTGGCTAAGCACTGAATGATTGAACTATCCTTACATGATGAGATTAGTTCATCCAAAATTATGAATCTGCACCAAAACCCTGCTTTTAGAAATTATGGCAAAAGACTGATGATGACAGGCCTGCATTTAAAAAAAAAATATTTTTTTTCATATTTTGATACACTCAGTAAATTGAAAACTTAAAAAAAACCAATGTGTTAGTAGATTAGGGATTTGTGTTGTTAATTCTACTGATTAGTCCTAACAGATAAATTAGACCCTGGTCTGCCAGCACATTGTGAGACAGCAAATCCCAGTTTATGTTTCTTGTACATAGGCAAGACTTGTATATGAATGTATACAGTAAATTGTCTTTGAGTTTTTGGCATCTGTTTGGCACAAATAAGCTTTTGAATGCTGAAGTACAATTCATGACACACCTGGTTGATGATAATTAAATGTTTTCATTAAAATTATTTCATTAAAATTAACAAGTATTTACATACAGACAATATTTCAGTTTAATACCATTCATTTATCAATTTTTAATTAAATATGCCTACAATTTATTAGCACAAATTGATAGTATATCATACATTTATTCTTTAACTTTTAAGGTTTTAATAGGTTTTTGGTATTTCTGGTTATTGAAGTTTTGTGTTTCTCAGGTGTGAAAGTGTGTCATATCTTTATTTTATCTGAGCATACTTTTGAGAACCTGAAAATATCTGGATACCTGTATTTACCTTTGAAATCCTTATTCCTTGTCCAAATTGACCACCAGCTACTTAATCATTATTATGTATTTGATTTTCAGAAGTACTTTAATATGCAATCTTATTATGATCTGATATTCCTTGCATCATTAATAATGTGTGTGTGCAAGTGTGTGTATGTTTGACTTGGAAGTGAGATAATTAGCTATGACAATACTGGTAATTTTCTCACCATAATGTCAAACTAACATTTAAAAGACAAAAACAAGTATGAAAGTCCTAATGATGGATGCTTTAATTCCAGGTGTTACAAGAATTGTATTGTTGAGAAACACTTTCACAATATGTGCATATCCAAGTAATGCACTGCCTTAATCAGTAATCAATCCAACAGGAAACCCCCATATATTATGGTTTACTGTCCAATAGGAATGTATGTCCAATTGGAATGACTTAGTTCTTTTTATATATTCAACTCTAGCTCAGTCATCAATCATGAACAGTTCTTAAAAGATTTGCAAATGAAGGTAATTTCAAATTGAAGGTTTTAAAATTTTATTTAAAAACACTCAATATTTTTGAGTTATCTTCCTTCATATTAAAAAAATGGCATACACTTTTGCATACACATTCAAAATATTTGCAGACTACTGAATACATTTGAAAACTGAATTATTTCACCCAAGCTTTGTTAGTCACAATATCATTATAAGACTTCCACTCTGAACCATAAGATAAAATATATCACAGATATAAAACACAGATTTCATGTATAACATGTACTGTACTGTATATACTTCCATAAAAGTTCATTCCACCTACAAGCTACTTAAACCCAGATCTGTTATTACATATTGAACTGTCAGGTCTGTGTTCATGCAGTTTCTGAGGAGTAATTAGTTAAACAAAAACAGCATAGACACTGATATGCTGGTGGATTATGCAACAACTGGTCTGAGTCTATATTGTATTTGGTTAGTAACTTTTCCCACTCAAATTCAGTCACATCACACTCAGAAGCTTGACCTGTTTTTATTTGTGTTAAAGCAGTACTGATTAACAACTATCTGCAGATTTGTTGACAGTTTCATTACAGTTTTTTTCTAAATTTAAAGAGCTCTGAAATTTCAATTCATTTTCATTTTACTTTTTCACTTGATTGTATTATTTTTTTCAAGTTTTATCTCTTGATAAAAAGATCAATTGAAGTAACATCCACACTATGTGCTTTACATTTTATATTTAGGTCAATTCTATGAGAATGGAACTTGATCCAAGAGTATGAATCTGCACCAAAACCCAGTGTTTTTAGAAATTATGGCAAAAGACTGATGACAGGCTTACATATAAAAAAAAATATTTTTTCATATTGTGATACATTTTAAAAAAAAAACAAAGTGTGAGTAGGTTCTGATTTTGTGTTGTTCCTTCTACTGATTAGTCCTAACAGACAAATTAGACCCTGGTCTGCCAGTACATTGTGAGACAGCAGATCTGGGTTTATGTTTCTTGTACATAGGCAAGACTTGTATGTGAATGTATACAGTAAATTGTCTTTGAACTTTTGGCATATGTTTGGCACAAATAAGCTTTTGAATGCTGAAGTACAATTCATGACACACCTGGTTGATGATAATTAAATGTTTTCATTAAAATTAACAAGTATTTACATACAGACAATATTTCAGTTCAAAACCATTCAATTATCAATTTTTAATTAAATATGCCTACAATTTATTAGCACAAATTGGTAGTATATCATACATTTATTCTTTAACTTTTAAGGTTTTAATAGGTTTTGGTATTTCTGGTCATTGAAGTTTTATGTTTCTGAGGTGCAAAAATATGTCATATCTTTATTTTACCTGAGCATGCCTTTGAGAACCTGAAAATATCTGGATACTTGTATTTACCTTTGAAATCCTTATTCCTTATCCAAATTGACCACAGGTTTTTATGTATTTGATTTTCAGAAGTACTTTAATATGCAATCTTATGATCTTTGTATCATTAATAATGTGTGTGTGCATGTGTGTGTGCATACATGTGTGTGTGTGTCTGTCTGTCTTGGAAATGGGATAATTAGCTATATAAGATAAAATATATTAACAGAGATTTCATATATAACATTTACTGTACAGTATATACTTCCATAAATGTCCATTCCACCTACAATCTACTTAAACCCAGATCTACTTTTGCATAATGAATTTTCAGGTCTGTGTTTATGCAGTTTGTGAGGAGTAATTAGTTAAACAAAAACAGCATAGACACTGATATGCTGGTGGATTATGCAACAACTGGTCTGAGTCTATATTGTATTTGGTTTGTAACTTTTCCCAATCAAATTCAGTCACATCATACTCAGAAGCTTGATCTGTTTTTATTTGTGTTAAAGCAGTACTGATTAACAACTATCTGCAGATTTGTTGACAGTTTCATTAAAGTGTTTTTATAAATTAAAAAAGCTCTGAAATTTCAATTAATTTTAATTTTACTTTTTCATTTGATTGGATTTTTTTCTTCAAGTTTTTATCTCTTGATAGAAACATCAATTGAAGTAATATCCACATTAATTGCTTTACATTTTGTATTTAGATCAATTCTACGAGAATAGAACTTGTCATCATAGGTGTACACTGACATCATAAACAACATCCCACATCATATGTGTTTACATACTGGGAGAGTTAGCTCCATTCATCCATGTTAGGAGTTCTTTACTTAAGAAATGCATTCTCTCTCTCCCAAAATGGATGTACTGAACTTTTCTGGATGCATCTGCTCAGTAAACCAAACACTGTTTATTTTGAAATTCCTACAAGCAATAAAAATACACATTATTGCATTCATTTATAATAACATAAGTGATTGTAGGATCCTTAGTAAAATAAAATATTATTGAATAAAACACATCTAATATCAGTTTGAGACCGATTTAATTAATGCACACAGTGCAAGACATGCATCATGACAAGTACCAGTAAAATCATGATCATCTAGAAGAGTTGATTCAAAATCATGATCGTCTAGAAGAGTTGATTAAAAATCATGATCATCTAGAAGAGTTGATTCAGCAGTATCACTCAATAAAGCCATGCTAAGTGATCCATGAATGTGCTCTAGAAAAGGAATACTTTTATGTGAATTATCAACAACAACAAAAAAAAAACAGTGTTTACATACTAAGAATGTTTGGATATTACCATTTATACTTGTGGCAAGTCATGTCCAACTGCAAACAACATAGACCTTGATATGCAGGCACATTATGTGACAGCAGATCAGGTTCTGTGTTGTTTGTTCTAAAAAAAACTGTTGGCTGCCATATTATCAGTGTTGGATTTTTGTTGTTTGTTCTACTGATTAGGTATAACAAGCAGTTTTGATTGTCTCATGATAAGATCTGGGTAGATGCAGTTTGCAGTTAGATCCAAGTTATAAATCAGTGTATTCAATATGTCATATTGAATAATTTGAATATGTTCTTAAACACAATTCTGCAAATAAGGAACACCCCCTTTGAAAGGACAAATTGACAAAAATGTCATTAAAAATATAATGGTTATGTATAGGAATACAATCATAATTATTTGTATGATACTGTTTGTGTTCTTTATAGACAAGTTCTACTGGATTAATAAAGAGCAGACTACTGTAAGATGTATATATAATATATATCTTAATTTTTACTAGTAGAACTCATT
The DNA here is from genome assembly GCA_016746295.1 of Potamilus streckersoni. Taxonomy (NCBI): domain Eukaryota; kingdom Metazoa; phylum Mollusca; class Bivalvia; order Unionida; family Unionidae; genus Potamilus; species Potamilus streckersoni. Next base: position 411,149 of record JAEAOA010000672.1, on the reverse strand, counting down.
TAGGTTTGTTTCAATGAGCAATTTGATTTCACTCTGACTGCTGGACTATATATGTATATATATATATATATATATATATATATATATATATATATATATATATATATATATATATATATATATATATATATATATATATATATATATATACTACGTTACAAATGTTTATAGCTGAATATTTATAACATGTAAAGAGATTCTATTTTTGGAGAAAGTTTTAAAATACTGTTAAAAATGCTTCAGGGGAATTTTTAGTTTAGTTTGAATCACTCTCCCTATGTTGAAAGGCAGAAGCCATAACCTTGAAATCTTTACAATTTTCTAAGCAATTCATTTTCTTTTGAATTATTGACTTACATGTTTTTCTTCAGAATTGATGATTCAAGATTTAAATAAATTTTATGGGCTAATTACTTTCCAATTTCATTTAGTAAGAATTGATTTTCCTAAGACTTTTTGTATTCTTTCAGAGCCAATACCACCATGGGGATGTATGCCCCAATAGACAGATTGTCCCCTTAAAGTCCTTCGGGTCGCATCAGTCCTTACAGACTCCTATCACTACCTGGAACCCTAAGACTCATGAGGTAAATATAATTCAATTCAATTCAATTCAATTCAATTCAATTCAATTCAATTCAATTCAATTCAATTCAATTCAGTTCAGTTCAGTTCAGTTCAGTTCATTTCTGTTCCTTTCAGTTCAGTTCAGTTCAGTTCTGTTCTGTTCTGTTCTGTTCTGTTCTGTACTGTTCTGTTCTGTTCTGTTCAGTTCAGTTCAACTCAACTCAACTCAACTCAACTCAACTCAACTCAACTCAATTCAATTCAATTCAATTCAATTCAATTCAATTCAATTCAATTCAATTCAACATTGGTTATTATCGATGTGTAACAGTCTGGCCTGAAGTAAGTTGTGTTTTTGCAATGAAATTATTTTCATATGGTTATATATGGATATTTTTTATTGTATACAGGTAACATGTGAAAATATGTTGATTAACAAATTCCAATAATTTTTTAACCATTGGCAAATTATACTAAAAAAAATCAAGTCAAGTCAGCAGCAATTTTTTTTTATAAATAAAAAAGGTTTCTGGATTAGACAAAATGCATCAGTAAATCATGGCCTTTGTCTGTTTAATGCAATCCTCCATTTAAAATGACACATTCTGGAATCACTGTTATTCCTTTTTGACAGCCTTTGGCATGTTTTTCTGTCCTTAATCTTCTTCTTTGCCTAAATGGGCAGCATTTAAAACACGACCCAATACCAACATATCTTGATGTGACTTTGGACAGATCACTGACAATCTACAACCACATGAAGAAAACTGCAACAAAATTGAGCACTCAAAACACATATTCCATAAACTGGCTTTCTTAACCTGGGATGCTAGTGCTAAAAAACTTGAGACATAAACACATGTACTATGTTATTCAACATCCAATCAATAGTTACATACCAAGTTACCAGTAACTGATATCCAACTCAACACAACAATGCAAATGATCTCTGGAATACTACGTTCTACTCCTTTATCATAGCTGCCGGTACTCAGCATAGAGCAACCACAAAATTGCTCATTAAGTGAGAAACTTTCACTGTAAGTGGACATCATTTCAAATCCAGCAGTCTGCTTGACTTTGAGACATCCAATCTGGTTAGGTCCATTGTTGGAAGATACGACCCCCGCTATTTCATCATGGAGTGACAAGTGGTCTTCAATAGGCATGTTGTAAACCACTTCCTCATAGCTGAGCCATCTGTCTGCAATCCTGGCTTCAACCTTGCATGATATCTGTGAACATGTTGAACCATTTCTGGATAGGACGAGTCAATGTCCAGTCAACCTATTCTGATGGGGCCAGGCCACAGACTCCTTCTGTGGCTTTTTAGCACTACAGACCATGTCACAAATTGTGAACAACTGTCCACTGACCAAGTTCCCTGGTGGACTGCAGGATCTGCACCTTGCTGATGATGACCCTGTTACATGGCTGGTCATGCACTGTATACAATAAATAAATAATCTCCTTTTTGACAGCTTTTCGCTTATTGTTCTGACCTTAAAATCTTTCTTACAGCTTTTAGCATATTGTCCTGACCTCAAAATCTTTCTTACAGCCTCTGGCATATTGTACTGACCTTAAAATCTTTCTTACAGCCTCTGGCATATTGTACTGACCTTAAAATCTTTCTTACAGCCTCTGGCATATTGTCCTGACCTTAAAATCTTTCTCACAGCCTCTGGCATATTGAACTGACCTTAAAATCTTTCTCACAGCCTCTGGCATATTTTTCTGTCCTTAATCTATTCTTTTTTGACAGCATCTGGCATACTGAACTGTCTTAATAGTTTTTCTCATTCTCAGTTTTTCCTTACAAAAGATATCAACTGGAAATTCTCTAGTTTAAATGCTTAGCTGGCCCTGTTTGGCTTCTTGAAAATATGCAGTGGTTTGAATGTAAGATCAAAATGTTATAATTGCTCAGTCTGGAGGATTGCACTGAACATTTGTGTTCCTAACAAGATTTGAACATACTCTGCCCATTCTATTTCAATGATTCCATCTCCACAATGGCTACCCCATTTTAGAATAGGTACTCAACCATGGCACCCACTAATGGCTATCCTGTTGACATCTCAAGGGCCAACCATTTCCAAAAAAACCCACTTGGCCACTGGCAAAGAAGTTTCACACAAAAGCCTGATGTTGGAGTCATCCCAGTACCATTGTACATAAACTCCACTTCATTCCTTTTGCCCTGGGCGTCCTTCTATAAAGATTTGAACATATAAAAAGAATTCTAAATGAAGCAAGAAAAAATTCTATTAAAATATAAGACCAATCTTTGGATGTTTGGTGTTGGATAATCATTTAATATAGTACAACTCATCTTGTCTTGCTCTGAGCCATGTATCTTACTAGAGTTATATAGGTCCACAGTATTTAATGCAAGAAATGAAAATCAAAGTAGTTAGCTATACTTTAGATATTTACAAACATGGTATTTGGTGCCTGTACCATATTTAGACCCATTCTTTGCTTTCTATGCATCAATATTATGATTGGCAATTGTTGACCTCAGAACCATGGTAATAAAGCCTGCCAGATAGATTATTCTTGTGTCATGCAAGTTTAAATCCCATCCAAAATACATCCATCACATTGCTCATCCAAAATCTTTTAAAGGCATATGGAACAAAGATAGACCATAGATAAAACATAATGTGAATATAAATTGCACACTTTGAAATCAGATTTTTTTATATAGCCATACATCGTATTCTGTCCTTCACATTAACTGTATCAAATGATTTTTTTTTCCCTTATAATCCCAATGGTATGTAACATTGGAGGGTATATATATATATATATATATATATATATATATATATATATATATATATATATATATATATATATATATATATATATATATAGCTATCTGTCTGTATGTATGTCTGTAAGCTGTAAGCATTTTCATATTTCTGGAGCATAGCTCAATCCATTCAAGGTATTTCAACCAAGATTGGAATGCATGTCAAGCAAATTGTATAGAGGTGGCTTTTGATATTTAGAATTTTATGAAATCATTCATTTTGTTGTTATGGAAACAAAGTGTAACATAAATAGTATATAAGTTGATATTCATGATCCTTAGGAAATTTTCAGTACAAGTCTATAGATAAGCAGGGTTCCAGGCAGTATGCCATCTTTAAATGACTCCTAATGAGTAAATGTGGTCCAGGAAGGTTACTGTTACATGGGTGCAGTTGAGTAGGTAAAAGTTGTGCTAAAGTTAATAGTATAGTTTTGTGTTAACATTGTACTGTCAGTCCAGGAAAATGATTACAATTAAGATTTTAAAAAACTAATAAAACATGGAGTATCAAATTTAAGATAAACAATTATTTATTCCTAATCACTCATTTTCCTCATTTTTAATTTTTACACACAAATTACATTTGGTTTTGTTTAATTTAATATCAATGTTATATTATGTTATTGAGATTATGTCCTTGCAAATAATGTCTCAAACAAAATGTGTAATTCATGAGTGACTTGTAACATTTTATATATACATAAAAGGTGTTGTGATATACTCTATGAAAACACATATAAGTATCTGACAGGAATCATGTACATGTATTAAATATTGGGTGTTATGGCAGCCAGATTTGCATATTAAATAAGCAATAGATATGAAAATTTAAATGGATTTGTTTCTAGAATAGGATGAAATTATCTTGTCCACATAGTATTTGATTAATTTTATTCTTAAGACATTTGTTATTTTTATATTATGTATCCAAGAAAGCAACATGATATAGTTTAGGTTCCTAAGTGGAACATGGGAAAAAATCAGCATACAGCACTAAGTTTAAGTGTTGGGTCATAAATTTTCTCTTATTTTGAGTTTTATATGATATATGTATCTAAGTATTGTAATGCAATTAAACTCCTTCTCTTTATCTGATATATGCATCATTTTGAGCAAGTAGCTTAGATGTTATTTTGTGACAATAAACAAGTGACCATACACCAAGCATTGGTGGACATATTTAATATTCACCTTTCTCCTATAAAACATCATACTTATCCACTCTTAAGACCACTTTTGTTTCAGATGAGATTTAGAATAACAATGACATTCATAATCTTTTTGGAAGTCTATATGTGTGGGACACATTCAGAATTCTAAAACAGAGATAAAAAAATTCAAAACATGTTGGATATGTCTGCACTGGCAGATCTGGATCTTTGCAGATTGCTTGGAGTAATAAGAAAAACAAATAATGTAGACCCAGATCTACAGGTGCATTTTGCTTTGGTAGATCTGGATCTTTGTTTGCAGTTGATTTGACTTATAAGTGAGCATATACGGTATGCACTTATATAATCATTAGCTAGACTTTATAACAAAATTTTTTGTTTATACTGTCAGAGTTGAAGAGTTATTTCAATGTAGAGAGTTAATTGAGAAATGAAGATAAAAATGATTCCCTGGATTTTTTTGTGTACAGTTAAAAACCAGTCTAGCTCTACCCTCTGAAGACTGTCACAGTGACACATCCAGAGAAACAGTAACTAGTGATAGTGGAAGGGGTGGAAGTGATGATGACTTACCAATATCTTCGTGTAAAGGTGAGATATGCCAATCTCCTTTTTTGTCTCAAATGTATCATTTGTTCACTGTTATAGTTTTTGACAATTGTGTGATATATTAGGTTATACTTAAAAATAGGTTGCTCTTAAGAGTGAATGATTTTGAAAAAAGAACATTTGAAGGTGGTTGTATATCATTTCTGGAAAATATTGGGGCAATCACATTATGAAGCTTTGTTAAATTATTAGTTTTAAATTCATAAAGTTACAGCTTTATATATTCTTTAAAATATTGTGTGAAAATTGTAGAAAACAATAGAAATTTAAAAATATTTTTCATCTACATTAAACTTTTTCTCATAGTAAATAATCATAAATGTCAAGCAGTTATTGCAGTATTTAGAATAAAGTATCCTTCTCTTCTCTAACCTGTGGTAGATGGCAAGTAGGAGATATTTTGGGCTTTGGAATATGCTGCCAAATGCTTTGCTAATTACATAAGGCTTCTTTCACAGGCATCAATCATGTCACACTTCATTTCCATGTACTGGAAGGGAGGAGAATGTTAAATGTTTGCATTCCTAAAGTTGGAGGTCACAACAGTTTAACTCTCCTAACCTAAGCACACTATAATACATAATGGAAATGAATTGTCCACTGTCCATTAGCTTGATTTCTATAACTCCCATATCACAATCCTTTGGCTTCATTAACATAACTGTCATATTCCTAGATAGTCTGGAGTGGTTTTTGAGACTCAAAAAGTGTGTTTTGATGCCATCAGGATTTAAGGTTTAAAACCCATGGTCCCATTGAGAATAAGCTGTCTTTTCATGTAAGCCAATAGAAAATGATGGGAAATTCAAATTTGAACAAAAGAAAATTGTACGTTCTGAAGCATTTAATATAATTAATAAAATAGTTGGTAGACTTAGGATTGTCAAATTGTCAAATATCAGCGCTGTACACATGCGGACATGCACACATACATGATCATAACAACACAGATAGAAATTCCTGTCATTAAATTCCAATAGATAGTGGAAGATAGTCTTAATTAAAAATGAATAATTGTATAGAGTTCTGACTATAGCATGTTTTGTGATTTATACACTTTACATGATGATAAGTTTCCTAATTATTTAAAACAAGAAACTTGTTGGTTGAAAATTTTTTCCTTTTATGTCTACATCAAATGTTGTGTCAAAGGTGAAATGCAAATTTCAGAAAAAGCCATTACTTGTTAGAACCCATTTGTAATCCAAAAAATGTCAGTCAACCATTCCATGACAGCTAGCATCAAATACAAGTAGGCATCATTTACATTTTGTAATACTATATAATGTCACTCAACCATTCCATAAAAGCTGGCATCAAATACAAGTAGGCATCATTTACATTTTGTATTAATATATAATGCCAGTAAACCATTCCATGAAAGCTGGCATCAAATACAAATAGGCATCATTTACATTTTACATTAATATATAATGTTAGTCAACCATTCCATGAAAGCTGGCATCAAATACAAATATAGGCATCGTAATATCCATGACCAGCTACCACAATGAATGTAAGTCTTGCAAACTTTACAAGTTGGGACACCCTTAATAATTCTTTTCATGATAGTTGGGACATTGAATCAGTTATTGTTCCAGGTATTGCAAGATTTGGGACACCTGCGAATTTTGTTAAAACACATAAATGATGTGAATTTTTATGGCCATCAATTGTAACAATCTAGGGGAGGGGGAAAATACATTTTGTTGGCACATACACATGATTAAATGAATAAGCCTCTGACAGAAATGGCATTTGTGGCAAAGATATTTCATAGTAAACCACACAATTAATGCAATTCACAGAGTAGTAAGTGAAATAGCAGTAATAGCAGTAATATAACAAGGCTTGTGTTAGGCTGCCACATTAGTGAAGGAAAAATAGGTGGTTCATACATGCTGGTTCATACCATATGTACTCGATAATAAGACAAAGCCAATTGCAAACTGGACATTTCATAACACAAAAGCAGATTAGGGTCTTTGCAGTTTGCTTTGAGTAATCAGAATAACAAACAGCATAGACCATGATCTGCAGGTGCATTTTACTATGGCAGATCTGTATCTTTGTTCTTTTAGTTTGATTTGTATAAATGAGTACAAATATGAGGTGAGTGTAAAACCCTTGATAATCATTCATTGCTGAATGTTCAAGAAAAAAGTTTATTGACATCATAGACTCTGAAGTTTCAAAATAAATAATCTGGTTTTCATTGTTTGTCTACCAAATATAATGTTTCTACCAATGTGTCTACCATATTTAATGGAGTACTTATGAATTCTTTGGAAAGCACTCTCCCCTTTTCTATATAACACCTATACAAAATAGGCACTTAAAAGCTGTATCCATGTATTCCTTGTTGGAGTAAAGTGGCAGCTAAAATCAAACTACAACATTATGATTTTCTTAGAATCTATACCATAAATTCCTTATGTGTGATTGATACTGAATTTTGTGGGTTACATAAGTCATAAAGATGGAGTAGGGAATTCACCAATGTTGGAAAAGGGAGCTAACTCTTCTACTATGTACATAGGTATGAGACATTGTTTAGGACATCACTGGTGTGCACTTATTTTGATGAGCTTTAATCCCATGAAACCTTAAGAAAGTTTGTTCTCTACTGGTCATAAAACTTGAAGAGCTTGGATGGTCCATAGCTCAAGTTTACTTTTATTACTCCTAAATTACTTGGAGGATTGCCTTGATCATTACACACACATTCATCCCACATTCTAGTTCATCCTAAATGAAAACTGTACTGTTTGAACATCCAATATGGCCATCACAGTGACAATACAAAAAATCTAGTTCTCACAACTCCCCTGAAAAAGATGATTCGTTATAAAAGTGAGGAGTTTAACCAAAAGACTTCTAATGTGGTCTACTTTGTCCTTAATGAAAATGGTGCCAGTGTATCAGAGCAACTAATTTGAAAATATTCTGATTGCTGAAGAATATCAGAGATGGCTTTTTAAACACTTGACAGTTAAAAGAAAAAAATGGTCTTAATTTTAAGTCCTTGAAATTTTTCTATATTCAGTAGAGTGCAATTCTCTTCAAGGGACTCTTGTTTAAAGTGCATGTATTACATCAAATACAGTATTTGCATGACCCATGACATCTCTTAATTAACATATTGTGGACAGCAATAAGTAATTATTTTTCAAAACTTCTGTATATTTTATCTTTTCAGATCATTTAAAAGGTCCCATTAAAAAATTAGAAGATTTTATACCAAAGTCTTACAGGAGAGGAATTTCACCAAAAAAAGTCCATTCACTTTCCTTGGAGGACAGAACTTTTAACAATTCTGGTGATAAATCAGATAACAAAAACAACAATAATAGTTGCAGACAGTCCTACCCTGTGGCAATTAGCAGTAACCATGGTAACAAAAAGTCAACATTTAAAGTGTGGCAGCCACTAACAGACAGAAAAGTCTGTGATAAGGCAGCATCACCAGAGATTTGGTCTCCATCTTTTGTGTGAAAAGTGTTTATGGTTCATTTGTGTATAAAAGGAGAGAGGCAGAAAGATAAGGGTGTTTTGAAAATAAGCCAGTAAACACAGAAGTTTATGGCTATTATATAGTTTTGTTCTTCCAGAATTCACTAACCTTGGACATATAACTTCAGAGACAAAACGTGGAAATTAGGCTCACCAAAGTCATGAGCCCAAGTAAATGATGCAAGACATAGTTTGTGATTTATTTCTGTATGTAATATTGTTATTTGTTACCAATGATTTTTGTAAGAAACGTTAGATCCAGCCTTTATGCTGTCCTCAATCTGAAACTAACAGTAGAGGACTCTGCTGTAACATTTTAGCAAGTCTCTGTTAGACTCTACTTTAAAAACATAATGGCAGTTTGTATATAGGACTCAATTGTGACAGATTGGCAGTTTGTATATAGGACTCAATTGTGACAGATTGGCAGTTTGTATATAGGACTCAATTGTGACAGATTGGCAGTTTGTATATAGGACTCAATTGTGACAGACTGGCAGTTTGTATTGGACTCTTGTCACTATTTACCCTAAAATGGATGATTATTATGACAAGAGATTTTGATGAAAGAACTTCAAATTATGTTTACATGATCCCATTTGAAAATCTTGTTATGGCAGAAGAATATCAGACATGGTGTCAACAGTCAACAATTAACAGGAAGAAATAGTCTTATCTTGAAGTCTTGGAAATTCTTTTCACACCATTGAATGTCCATCTCTTCAGGGGACTTGTTAAAATATATTTTTATTCCATTCAATCTATATCTCTCTTTCTTCAGGTTGACTTGAAATCACAGAGTCCATGGTGTTCTGTACTGACTTCAATTGTGAACAAGCAGTTTGATGCCATCAGATCTCATGTCAGATCCTTGGCTTCGTAGCTCTCACATGAAGAATATTTTTATTATTGTACCTTAAACTGAAACTATGCCCAGCATCTGTGATATTTTATTTGTCACATAAAACCTCTAAATACACACTGTTTTCAAACTAAATAAACATTTTTATGTCAGAAGAAAGAGCTTCTGTATTTTAATCCATCCATATCTAAGTATCTATGTATCTATCTATCTATGTATCTATCTATCTATCTATATATCTATCTATCTATCTATCTATCTATCTATCTATCTATCTATCTATCTATCTATCTATCTATCTATCTATCTATCTATCTATCTATCTATCTATCTATCTATCTATCTATCTATCTACCTACCTACCTACCTGCCTACCTACCCAACCACCCACCTACCTGCCTGCCAACCTATTTACATTCCAAGAATGCAGTTAACTTTGCCTTGCCATAAATATACACCCACACTCCACAACCAACACCACTGATGCTTTTCAAACACTGAAACTATTACAATTCAGCCCCATATAGCAAATTTTGCATGTTTTTTTTTTTAGTTAAAATACTAGTGTTTATAAGCATACAAAGGTGCAGCATGGTTTAAAATCAATGCAGCAGCCAAATATGCACTAAGTTATGATTACACAAATGTGAATCTTTAGAAAGTGATTCAAATCAAGGGAATAACAAAAATAAATATTTTTTAGGTTTCAAAGCAGACTTCAGATCACCACCATTTTAATTTAGGATCAACAAAATCATTATAATAATTCTCTCTGAGAAAACCCAATGTGGATATGAGCATTCATTCAGAGGAAGTAGTGATAACAAGATTTTTAAGCTGGCAACTGTGGCAGCCATAATAGAGATCAGATTGGAAACATTTAAATTTAGGACTAAAAAGACATCATAAAATAAACATTATCTTTAAGAAACTCTTGTTTTCCTTGTGATGGGTTTTATCTTGCTGGTCCCAAATAAATTTGATGCTGCTCATATCTAATATGGCTTCCACATCTGCCATCTTAAAAATGTTGTTATTGCTGCTTCTGAATAGTCATTTCAATATGGAGTTTTCAATAAAATACATCATGTAATGTCTAGTTCATTTTAAATGAAAATTATGCCAGTCTGACATCCAGTATGATTGCTATGGCAGACATCTTGCATATCTTATTCTTATTTTACTTGAATGGAAAGTATATCAGCATGGAGTTTTCACCAGAAAAAGTCTTATTATTGCCAGTCGGTTTAAATGAAAATGGTGCCAACTAAATATTCAGTATGGCCACCACTGTGGCTGTCTTAAAATTCTTAAAGATCCTCCTGATTGGATGGTCACCTCAACATGAGGTTTTAGGTAAACAAAATACATCTTTGATATTTAATTGGTCCTAATTGAAAATGATGCCAATCCAACATCAAATATGGCCACCACAGCAGCCATCAGTAAAATCTTGTTATTGCTAGTCCTCCTGAATAGACAGTCATATCAGCATAAGGTTTTTACTGAAAGCTTCTTATGATGTCCACTTGGGCGTAAATGAAAATTGTGCCTATGTTATCGGCACTATGGACACCACAGCCATCTTTAAGATCATAATGCTACTTCCTATACATAACTGAGGTTATCACTAAAACATTTCTTATGATATCTTTTTTTCTAAATGAAATTGGTGCTGATCAAGCATCCGGTTAGACCACCTTGTAAACCTTGTTGTTGTTGGTGTTATAGGTTTTTAAAAAAATTTCAGCACAAGATAGGCCATACATGGCAGCCAGTATTAATGGTGGAGGATGAACCCAAGAAAACCCCAGAAAGAACCACCAACCCACAAGAAGCTACTGGCAAGCTTTTTCACATACCCATATTGATCAAGCCTGAGACTTGAACCCATGCAGACAGAGGTGAGATGGCAGTGATCCATAACAGTAAATCCTTTTAGACTACTAGGATACTTGGGACCCCCCCATAAACTTTGTTATCACTACCCTACTAACGCTAACCCAAACCTTATTGATGCTCATATCAACATGGCACCATCTTAAAATTCTTATTATTGCTACTCCTAAATGGAAAGTCATCAACAAGACTAATTTTATGCTATCAATTTTGTCCTGAATGCCAATAGGACCTCAAATAGGGACACCATGGTAGCCATCTTGAAAATATTGTTACCACTCCTCTTAACTCGAAAGTCATATCAACATGGGGTTTTAGCAGACTTCTTATGGTGTCTATGTGGTGATTGTTCTGAATGAAAATTATGCTGACCTGACATCCCATAATGCCACCAGGCAGCCATCTCAAAAGTCTTATGATCATAAAATATTTACATCAGGACTCACACACACACACACACACACACACACACACACACACACACACACACACACACACACACACACACACACACATATACATATATATATATATATATATATATATATATATATATATATATATATATATATATATATATATATATATATATAATATATATATATATATATATATATATATATATATATATATAATTTAGTCCTCAATAAAAATTGTGCACCACAAACATTCAGTATGGCTGCCATAATGAACAACAAAATTCTCCTGAATGGAGATAGAGATAGTCATAGGGTACTCACCAAATGTCTTCTAATGGAATGCAATATATCTTAAATACAATATGGTACTGATATCACATTAAGTATGGCTTCCACTGTGGCTAATCTGAAAATTTTATGCTCATGAAAACCAAATATGGTTTCAACATTTGGTAGTAATAAACATGAAATGGTCTCAGTCTTTAATTCATTTTTGACAGTGCTTTTAAAGGACTGTTGTAAATCTACCTTATATTTTGTCAGTCTGTCCATCTTTGTCCATTAATCCTTCTTACTAGATTCATTATATATGTCGTCCACCTTCTGTAGGTACCAAACATTGTGGATGACTTGCACATGATATAAGATGGAATCCTATTGATTTATGGGTATAATATCAAAGTCACTGTAATGAATAAAAGATTAAATATTTCTGAATAATAACTAGTCTCCATGATGTATGGTTACCAAACTTTGTGCATGTTTTACACTTGAGTAAGGAAAAAAAACAATTGATTTTAGGGTCTAATGTTTTTGGTCACTGACTGAAGAAGTGAGAAGGGTTGCAGACAATAACATTAGTTCTCCATCCATGGTTACCAAATTTTGTGCATGGCTTGAACTTGGGATATGAAAGAACTCTAAAAATTTTGGGACCAAAAGGTCAAAGGTAAAGGTCACCAACTCAAAGAATAAATTTTCCAACACAATAGCACTAATTCTACACAACACATCTATACCAATTAAGTGTAATGCTTGAACTTTGGATAAGGAAGCTTTTCATTTTTAGGTTGAGAGGTCAATGATGATGATGATGATGATGACGATGATGATGATGATAGTGATGATGATGATGATGATGATGATGATGATGATGATGATGATGATGATGATGATGATGATGATGATGATGATTGTAACTGAATGAAGAATAATAGTTTCTGCACAGGGGCATTAGCAATACATTATAGACCTGGATCCACCTTTGCAGATGGTGCACACTAGGAGTAAGAAAGAAGTCTATTGATTTGAGGATTAGAATGTCAATAGGTCAAGGTTACTGCAACTGAAAAAAAGAAAAGTGATTTCCAAACAAATTTTAGTTATCTGCAAATAGATCTATTCAACACAGGGTGGACATACACTACCAGTTACAGTTAATAGATTCCACAAATCTTAGTCTTGTGTATTTTTAATTGTGTGCTTAAGTCCATGGTCATAATTTGCACCAAAAAAATGTTTTAAATGGCCAACTTTTGTCCATGATTGTAATTTGTATTTGAATTTGAATCATTCTAAGACCAGTTTTGATTACAGTTACATTAAGTTTCAATTGCAATGATTCACGTCTAGGTCAAGTGAAACTCTGTATAAATATGGATTTGATTTTTTTTAAAAATGCATTCTTGTTTTAGATCAGGCTATAAGAATCCTCATAGTTTACGGTTATGTTCAGATATAATTTGAAATGGATTGTTTGCTTTAAAATATTCATTCGAATTACTAAAGTGCTCATTCACTTTTGGATTTATACACATTACTTTGGATTATTATGAACTCATTTAAAGACATTCTGGATTGCTTCAATATGTTACATCAAGACATTATGAATGACTGGAATTCATTTTTGGAACATTTTACATTTTTGGACTTGAAGTAGAGCATTTATTTGTGATTTATTTCATAATATACCAAATGTCTCTTGAATTTTCACTTGTTATTCTAAATAAATAAATTGGTTGTTGATTGTGCAACGATTGCTGGCTTCACTTTCTGTTTCAGATATAGAGTCTTAACTGTGACAGGATAGAAACCGAGTGTTGTTTTCTTTTTTTTTGTTTGATCAACGAAAACACCAAACACAATGTATGCAAATGAACAAAGAATTTTATGAACTTAAGTAAAGAGTATTAAATCCATCACAATGAATATTAATCTAACTATGATATGAACAATATGTAAACATGTAATCGCCAATAATTATTTGTCTTAGAAAATTTAAGAAAAAATAAATAAGTATGGTTCTTACAACCTAATGACCTTATGATTAGAATTCACAATCCAGCATCCTTTCCCACAGTTTAGAATTCACATCCTTCAATAACTTTATACTGCCACAAATTATGCTGCCATACCAACAGCTATATTGTCACACCGCTAGTTATGCTACTGCATTTAACAAGTATGCTGCTTGGGGCCCCGAGTGGCCGAATGGTCTAAAGCGCTCTCCGTTATGTATTACTACCATCACACCTCTGGGTTCGAGTCTCGGGCTCGGCCAATGTGATTACGTGAGAAAGCTTGCCATCAGCTTCTCGTGGGTCGGTAGTTCTTTCCGGGGTATTCCTCAGTTGTTCCTCCATCATTTATACTGGACGCCATTTATAGCCTATCTGAAAACTGGTGTCAAATCCTACAACAACAACAACAACAACAACAATTACGCTACCACACTAACGGTTGTCACAGTAGCAGTTCTATGCTGCCACACCGCTAGACATGTACTGCCGCCCTGCCAACCCATCAGCTAAAAAAATGACTAAAGTAGCTAGTGTATTATAATGAATAAACTTTATTTATAAAATATATACATCTCCCAAATCATGACATATACAGATACACTAATTACTGCAAAAATAAATATACTACTATTAATTTTTTAAATCAATATCAAGATATCAACAGTGAGCTACATCAAACCGACTTTATTCCATACACAAACACCAAATAATTTGCCAGAATTTTCAATATCAATAATACAAGATAAAACGGTTTATACTTATGCAATTAAAATATTAATAATTAGAACTTCGTAAAGAATACTACTACTTGTCATTATAGCTGTATTAAGTTTTCTAATGTAGACACCTCCTGACAAGATCTTGGCCAAAGTACTAAAAAGAAATTGCAGAGTCCAACGGTAAAGTACCCGTGCATATCAGGTAATATGGGTATATTTCTACTAGCAATCAACGAGATATATATATTACTCCGTCCCTATTAGTCAAGGTAAACCAAATAATAAAAATAATAAAACTACTGTAGGTAAAACTGTGAGAGTCAAAAAATCAATTGGGCGGAATTGTTCAAAGGTATTACCAAAATATTGTTTTGCCTTATTGCGTGACAGTAACAAATACTACAAGTCACGTTCGTCACTTGAAGATGCATTTATCCACAAGTCACTTTGTTGTTGTGGGCTTAACGCCATTTTTCAGCACACGATAGTCTATACATGGCGACCATTATTAATGGTGAAGGAAGAAACCGGGAAATCCGCGGGGAAAAAAAACCACCGACCCACGAGAAGCTACTGGCAAGTTTTCTCACATATCCACATTCGCCGAATCTTAGACTTGAATCCGCGAAGACAGAGGTGAGATGGCAGCGATCCGTAACAGAGAGCGCTTTAGACCACTCGGCCACTCGGGGCCACTACAAGTCACTTTGTAAATGCAAGGAAGAGCAAATGTGCCTTTTTACGCTAGCAGTGGAAGGAATGTAGAGTAAGGAAAGTTTTGTGGATTCAACTACAGTCCCAAAAATACATTATTGCACCTAATGTTTTCATTTAGTCTTTGCTTATTTTAAAATTAAGTTCACATTATTGAACTGATTGAAACGAAGAATATCGTTTTTAGCTTTACAGGTCATAGGCCATAAAGCTTATAGGATGGCCTGTTGTCCATTTTACATATATATGTTAGCACGAGTTTCTTATTAATGCTCCTAAATTTATTTGAGGATTGCCATAAAAACTTTACACATACATTCATCTCATGGTCCTAAATCAAAACGGTGCTTTTTGGACATCCATTATGGCCTTCGTATTGGCATGGACTTTTACCAAAAGTCTTTTAATCTTAAGTAGTTTGTCCATAATTAAAATGAGCCAATCTTACATACAATTTAACTGACACTGCATGTCATTTTAAAAAATATATATATATTTAGTATCGACACTTAACGGTTAGAAAACAAGAAATGGGATTATCCTGAATTCCTGGACATTCTTTTACCCCTATATAAAGCCAGTCTTTCGAGGGACCCGTATATGTTTTTACTTTTGTTGGTTTTAAGGTTTATTAACACATTATTGGTTGTATTATGCCGGGAAACGAAAGTTGAGTACATGTCACCAACCGATCCAGACAAACTTGAACGAGTATCTAACCTGTGATGACGAGTCTGATACGCGCCCAGCTATATCTGGAAATAAAACAAAAAACATTAAGCTCAGGTTAAAATATTTAAAATTACTACTAAACAGCACAGGTAACAGTATCTCTTATCGACTTCTTTACTCATCGTTATTCAGGGTAGCATGTTTTCTTTACCAGCGGACGAAAACGGCATGTCCACTCTGACTATTGCTTTAATTAGCTTTATTGTTCAAATACCAGAAGATTTTATGGGATTGTATATTGCCCATTGTTTGTCCGTCCGTTATCGCAAGTCTGTTATCGATATTCCTCCTAAAGTACTTAGTATTTGCCTTCAAACTTTACACCCACAACAGTGACCATTTAGAAAAGAGTGTTAACGCTGCTCATCCTGAATATCAACATGAACGTATCACTAGACAACATCTTATGGTGTTTTTTGGGTCGTAATGAAAATGGTGCTAATAGGACAATTAATGTGGCAATCTTGAAAACCTTGTTGTCATTATTCATCCCTTGCAGAGCGTTATATCATAATGATGATTTAACCAGCAACCCTTTTATGATGTCTAATTGGTCCAAAACAAAAATAAATCCAATCTGATGTTCAACAAGTACTGCTATAGCGGCCATTATGAAAATATTGTTATCGCCTCTCCTCCTGGATGGATGTTCATATCAACATGGGGTTTTTCCAAAATACTTCTTGTTATATTGCTATATCAAGTTGGTCCTAAAAGAAATTATTGCCAATCTGAGGTCCAATATGACCAGCATGATATCCATCTTGAAAATTAATATTGTTATATCCACTGACTGGTCATATTAACACTAAAGACTTCTTGTGATGTCTAGTTGGTCCTAAGTGAAAACGGTGCTATTCTGACATCCAATATCGCCGCCATGGTAGTTGTCCTGAAAGTCTTGTAATCACAACTTTACAGAAAGTCATAGCGACGTGAAGTTTTTCCCAGAAGTCTCATTATAATGTGCAGTTGGTCTTGAATGAAAATTGTGATGATCTGACATCCAATATGGCCTCCACAGCAGCTAACTTGAGTCTTGTTATTCCGACTCCACCTGAATGGAAAATCATATCTAAAAAAAAATAGTATTTCTACACCTCTCCAATGGGATTGGCCCCGATTGATCGAGCGCCTTAAGCTCTCACTGTTACGGATCATTGACATTTCACCTCTATCTGCGTGTGTTCGAATCTCGGGCTTGGTAAATGTGGGTAAGTGAGAGAACTTGCCAATAGCTTCTCGTACATCGGTGGTTCTTTTGGAGTAAATTTATTGTTAGTACTCCCCGTAAACCAGGACCAGATTACCAAATAGGCAGAGTAGGTACCGGCCTATGGGCCCCACGCCTTTTAGAGATCCTGCTACAACGTATAAAGCAAAATGAATTGATTTGAACTTGAAAGAAAACTACAAGGAAAACTGAAAGCTTTCTTAAGAATTAATCTACTCAAAGAAACGAAAACTTTACATGAAAGACTATAGATTAAATACTTTATTAATGTAATGTACCCATTATCAATACTAAAAACGTATTAGGAATTAATTTGCGAAGGAGGCACTGAGATTTCCACTGCCTAGTGACCTCCACAGGGTTTAATTCAGCGTTGCAGTAATTGATGAATGATATTATGATGTATTGTTTTCACTACAAGATTCTAATGATATCCACTTTTTCTTGAAGAAAAATGATAACAAGTTGTCTCCTTTCTGTGTACCACAGCAAGTAATATTGAAGTCTTACTTTTATTGACAAATATCAGAGACGGTTTCAACACTCGACAGTTAAAAGAAATAAATGTTCTTACCTTGAATTCCTGTGATTTTGTTTGTCTTATTTCCCTGTCTTGTTTTTCGAAAACCAGAAACTCTGAAATTATATCGAAAATTTCTTTTAATTGCGGGTTCGTACTCTCATATAGTTCGTTCTACATAGCATCGCGATTTTTTCCTATATGTAACTCATTAAAATTTCAGGTCAGCTTCATTAAATGTAAATAAATTTACCTAACTCGTCTCACACGGAATATTTAAAACAAATTAGGCACATTTAACTACAATGAATGATCTGAAAATGAACTGAGTAAAAGGTAAAATTCACAATGCTATTTGGAACGATCTTTAGTTGTGATGATGCTCTTGGAAACCATTTACCAGACGGATATTAGTCAATGGTCAACTGGTCAAAAGGCTACAAAGTTAAAAATACTATTTCATTTTGCCACTTCATTTCCATATATACACTAATGTTCGGTTTTCACATTCGATGTTAGGTAAATTCGATGAAGAAGAAAGTTTGATCTTTCTAGGGCGATATTTCACGTGGATAAATTAACGCATTTGATAATTACAAAGATTTATTCGCATTTGCGGGAAGCGCCATCATTCTACATCTCTGTTTTCCTTCTTTGTCCCGTGAAAACGATGTGTATATTAATTCGTTTTCAAAATGTGCTGATCTCCGCCATGAGTCCTCTCACCCCAGGGATTAAGGCCATTCCCGTGATATTTGACACGTGACCCCATTTGTTATCGGCCCGCACACGCCCACCGACACGCCAAATGCAGACGACAAGTTTGTAACAAAGGGCACAAACACGTCAATCGTTGTAGTCATTCTTCTTCTGAATTTAGTCTAAACGTTTGAATTTCATTTTTATAACCTGGTAGCTCTTCTTAATCGAAAAATGGCCATAAATTGTATCGTCTGCTCATTGAAAGGGAAACCTTTTATGCCTAAAGATTTAAGTGACCGAAGTCTTGTGATTGAGACTATTAAGGAAAAACGATTCAAAAAGAGCATTAAACCAAACTGGAACAGTAAGAAAGAAGCGGCGTTTACTGGTGACCTTCGTCGCCAATGCGAATTATGAACACAATGTAAAACGCACATGGAAAATTAACTGCTTTCTTAATGTACTTTAGTTGTGGAGATTGGAATTCGGATAAGAGTCACATGGTGAAAGAAAAAGTGGATATAAACATGAATTTATAAAGGATATTAAACCAAAATGTAGAATTTAAATAAACTGACAGGAGGCTTATCGCAAATTCACACTTTGACATGATATGAATGAAGTTTGCAGATTTAGTCTTTATATATATATATATATATATATATATATATATATATATATATATATATATATATATATATATATATATATATATATATATATATATATATATATATATATATATATATATATATATATATATATCTTTAATGAGATGAATAGGGTCGAAATTCATTTCCGTTATAAATGGGTAAATATAAGATCTTCATGACGATAACATGAAAAATTAAGAAAGCTTTTGATTTAAGCCAGTTAAAATTCGATTATATTATTAATCGACTTCGGAAATTTGTTTTCTTTCTTCTTAGAAACTTAAATTGGAGCTAGTGCCCAGGCTATTACATATTTTAAAACTCATACTCGCATTATCAAGAAAGCGTTCTGAACATGGCAAATGGGATCACACTTCTTTTCGTACAATCTTCATTTTTATCTCTGAACGTCAGAACTTACTGTTTAATGTGAAGCAAAGAGTCACAAAGAATATATTTTAACGTGAACAATATAAAATATACGTGTTGCTTTTTTGTGAACTCCTTCAGCAATCTAGTCTTTAAAAACGTTATGCCTTCATAAACCTTTTAGGCAAAATCACGTATAAAAAGTTTATCGTATACTTAGATTCATGAATCCTCAATATACAGCATCATCAACCAGATAATTTATATTCGGTTTCAATTTCTGACAAATTGCTTGTAATGCCGATAACTCTGATAATGCTTTTGTATCTGATGATTTCTTTCAAATCAGATGATTTGTATCGCATCGAAAGACGTGTGGTATATCATAAAGAAATCGTGAAACCAGATGTGGTGTATCAATTACACGGACCAGCAATTTGTCCAAAATAAAATAAAGATTATACTGCAAATACTCACTTAAAAGTGGACTTCAAACAACATAGACCCTGATCTGCCATCACATATCAGGGTCTGCATTGTTTGTTATACTCCTGACAAAGTTCATAGACTTGAAACTGTTTGCGTATAATGCGACAACAGATCTGGGTCTGTGTAATTTCACTTGGAATCGACTTATAAGCGATTATATACGGTAATGGTGTTCCCATAATCTCTTTCCCAACTTCCGTAATTAGTGTAACCACTATTTCCCGTTTGGGAGCAACAGGGGTTAGAATGTCCCTTGAATCCGCACGGTAGTGCAGCGTCTGGAAAGTGCATATGCTTCGAGCTACGAATGGCGTGTAATTACCCGCTGTGTGCAGAACCTGTTTTAAAAATGCAACTTACCGGGAAATATGGTCTATACTGGCATAAAACTTTGACAGAAATGTTAATATTGTTATATGCTATCTAAACACAATAACAAGATCTCGTGCTGATTTCTAAACCTAATGTTAAAGGATGAGAGGGAGTTGCAGGCGTTTTTGATGGGAATCGGAAACCAATCCAGCTGAGAAAGCTGCTTTTCTTGTGATGATATTGCCACTGTGTGATTTGCATCCAAGCAGCTACTTCTCTTAATTGATATCTACATACGGCATTATTTTCTACCACTTCTTATCTAATGTATGTCATTAAAGACGAATAATCGACGCTTTTCTCCAACACCCACATAAATTAGTTGATAATCCTCCTTTGGCATTGTCGGCGAAGACAACGATGTAAAATTAAATAAATAAATAAGTAAATAAATAAACTGCCAGTACCATTAGCTTCTGAAGTTTGTTCTAAAACGAACAGAGCAACAAAGTATGTTAAAAGACAAAATAGTTATTAGCAATCAAATTCAAACATATATTGTAGATGATATTCATCTACTTCATGATATATATTCATATTCATAATTGGTTCATAATGTACCAGTGAGTATTAAACGTATTTTCCCTTCGTAGCACGACTGAGGGCAAACTTCAAGATACTTTTTAAGAATGACCTCATCAGCATGCTAAAGATTGACAGTTTCAATGCAAACTAACTCTCCTATGCATTGCGTTACAACAGCAGCATACGCTAATCTTTATTTATTTTTTAAAATTATTAATTTATTTTTTGCATTAAATTTCGGAGAAACAATAAATAATTCTTATTGCTAAATTCCCCGTATTATTCCATTAAATTTTTGAATTTTTGTCATTACTTGCTGAAAAGATTTTTCCAAGTTCCTATAATCGGCCATAAACAAACATGATAGAAGAAGAAGGAAAATCAAAATACAGATTTCGCTGACGTAAGGTAATGAGGATAGAAGGAAACAATTTCATTAACTTACGTAGGACAGACGCATAAATCTGAATAAGCTAACAAGTACAAAAAGTTCAAGAACTCCAGACTTCTCATTAGCTAAATTTACGATGAGATGCATGTGACGTTGTAAGGAGAGTTAACGGTTTAACAGCGCTTGAGGTAAGTTGCGAATATTCTGGATTTTTTTATTTTGTCGTTCCCGTATTTGTCTACGTTTTCTTTTCTTTTTCTTTTATTTTCTGTTGTTTGTTGTTTTGTTTTTTCTTCTGTATTTTTTTGTATATGTAATCTGGATTTCGGACGTATTTTTGATGTGACCTGATGTGATTATGATTTTTAACGTAGCTTTAACAATTTTTCAGTCGTATAGCTACGATGTCTGCAGTGTGGCAGTTTATAGTGATGTGTAGCACTGGGTCATCATGCCGCAGACATGTAGCATGATGTCCTACCCAGTCACATTATCATGACACCAGACCGACCAGTTCTAATACTAACCTCTTAATGCTGAGCGTCAAGCGAGGCGGCTGTTAGTACCATTTTTGTAAGTCTTTGGTATGACTCGACCGGGAATAGAACACACGACCTCCCGCATCCAAGGCGGACGCTCTTTGTAATGGATTTTGATGCCCAAGAAAAACGACATCATGTTTTGGAGAACAATTATTGTTTTCTTTTTCATCCTTACTTTATTTCATTTTAGTACAAATGTCTCCACGTGCATGAACGATGAAACATTTTTCGCATCGTTCTTTATCTGAAGCTATCTTCATAACTTATAGTCAACACAACCGATTACCTTATGAAATTACCCTCTGCCACCTCGACTCTCTCGTTCTCAGCAGTATTGTATAAGTGGATATAAGTTGCACAAATATTTTCCTTTGATTTATTTTCTCAAAATCAACGTTTGTTTTTCATTTACCGTGAAGAGCTGCATAGTTTGCGTAATGGCGCGCGCAGCTGTCAATTCCCTACATCCTATGGAGTGTTTGTTCTATTAACTGGGGAGGGTAAAAACCCAATTAATAATCTGATATCGTTAAAACAGCTTCAGTTCTGTAAAATGCATATAATTTGGTTGCTAATTGCTTTCAGCTACCTCCCAACTATCATAATAAAAGTTGGATCATAATGAAAAAATTAAAAATCTTCAATCGTTTGTTTCATTATTTTCTTGGTTGCGGTTCTGATTTCCTCTATAGTCATATCTTATTTCTTTGTTGGACATAAAGAAATTTATGCAAATATTTCGATGGCTATTCGAAACTTGTGGATTACATAAAACATCCGTTGCTAAGCCTTGAATGTTCTTTAATGGTTAGTATACCCTATTCATACAAGGTTGTGGGTTCGAATCCTTCAAGATATGCTCTGGTCAGCTGCGGGTCTCTAAGCAAGTTACTTTATAATCCCTATTGCATCTGCACTAAATAATCTTTCGTGTGCTGACGTGTCGTTTAATACAAATTATTCGATAAATTATATACGACAAATCAGGACAAATATGCCACATGCTTATATCCGCGTGCACGAAAGAAGAAACAGGGAAGCTAAAATGTAAAATATGTTGCCTGAACTTACATTTAACATCTGACAATGAGGTCATTGCGACAGTTATACATATGGAGTAATTATGGTGATTATGATGATAATAATTGTGATGATGCCTCTAAATGATGAAATAAGAGATTGCAAAAATTATTTATTCTCTTCAGATTCATATCGTTTTCAAACTTTTACAAGTCTTTTCCCAAAGACATAATCTTCAATTCGTTCAAGATCCATTCTTTTGTGTCGAAGATTCTTCAAGAACCAAGTTGCTACCGACACCTATAGGTGTTGATGTTTAACTGGTAACTGAGACTCTATGAAATAAAAGAAAATAGAAATGGAGATGCCAATATATATCTGGTTGTTCTAATTAGCAATTTTAAGATACAACGTACTTATAAGATATGAAAGTAACAAAAAAATATGTTTTCACGTTAACTGTACCTTTTACCAAGTTGTCGAGACTTTGCAGTTGAGACCAGTGTAGCTAATGTTGTGTTGAATGCTTAAATAAATTCAAGGCATATGTCATTCAAGTGCTGTTCCCGAACGAGATTTGCTCCGTAATAATAAGCATATTATAATATCTCCAGGCATAAATATTGCTCTCTTTTCAAGATTGTATCTTTCATTTTTTACTGCAAAAGATGTGTTGAGAGCCAAAGTCTGCATCTAATCAAGTGGTCCATGATAGTAAAACATTTACGTCTACTTTTATTTATTTTGATCACTACACTTTAACCGAAATCAACAAAGTCAAAAAAAAACAACCTGTGACCCCTCAAATGCATTATACTCATAAGAAATGAATATTGCATTGAAAACATATGTCAGACACATGAAGAACTCAAGTCCAAAGTATGAGCGACTTTTTAAGGAGCATGTTTGTCTTGAAATTGGTTCTCAACACATCTTGAAATGTTCTTACAATTTCTTTTAATGCTTGCCCTTCATAATTTATTTGTAGCAGGTCAGAAAGTCCATACCCGTAGATAGAACGGAATGCATTGAAAAACCTGTGGAATAAATTATGATGCCATTATCTACTCTGATAAATGGTTGGCGTGATACTACCTTTGGTTTAGTGTATGCACTGTTTTTTTGAAGTGTTTCTTAACACTTCTAAATATTTCTCAGCCTTGACTAATCTATATAACGTTTATAAATGACGGTAGAATTAGTTGACACTATTAGCAAAATGCTTTCTCAGTGCTAAGTGTCAAACGCAAAGGAACAATGGTCAATTGTGTACGTAACCCCATACATCGTCCGAAAAGTCGCATTTGATACTAAAACAGTACAAATACGTCGGGGTGATCAGCGCGGATGCAGTGGTATCGATTTCTCCATTGGCAATCACTCGGGTCGAATAATTGCTTGTTTGTTATTGGGGTTTGTTTTTCTTTCTGCTCTAATCGACTGATTTATCTAGAAATCAGTTTTCACAAATCTCCCATGTTCCTATATTTCTAACAAACCTATCTATGTTTAACATTTTATTTCGGGCGATAGCATTGTTTGATCAGCACCAATCTTTGAAGCATTCGTAAAACTGGGACTGCAACATATCTCGGTATTGCTTATAGGCAATGCCAATGATGAAATTGCAATATGTACATTGGAACTTGCAATCATAAACAAATGAGAACTGTCATCTTTGGGGTTTCCTTCTCAAGCAACGGAAGTTTGCAATATTGGCAAAAAGTCTATTGTTTCTTTACAAACCTTTGTTGTAATTGTTTGAAATCAATGAAAGAAAGGACTGTTCAGATATCAAAGTGGTTAAAGCATCAGCCTCGGATGCGTGAGGATGGGAGTTCGATTCCCAGCCGAGTCATAGCAAAGACTTATAAAAATGGTACTACTAACAGCTGTCTCGCATGGCGCTCAACATTAAGGGGTTAGTGCAAGACTGGTCGGCCTGTGGTCATAAGACTGGTCGGCCTGTGGTCATACAATGTGACAAGGTCTGCGGCATGATGTCCCAGTGCTAGAAATGTGACAAGGTGGGACATGATGTTTTGTGTCTGCAGCATGATGTCCTGTGCTAGACATTTCATCGTAGCGATTGATTGAAAAATTGTTAAAACTACGTTTAAAACATCCAAATCCAAATCAATAAAAGAAGAAAAAAGAAAAGAAAGAAAGATGCTTTTGTATTCCTTCGTACTTTGGGAACAAAGGAAGATGGGAAGACATAAAGAAAAAGAACAAACGAAAGGAATAAGGACAAAACCACAAGTTCGTATGCTTAACTCTAAAAGCGACGGTCGTAGCAGACGAGTGATTCATTCATTCCGAAGACCATCAACCTTTCAAGTGACTATGATTGAATAATTTCTTTATTCTCTCTACGAGACATGTTCATTTTATAGGCTGCTGGTCAAAAGCAAAGGCTTGACCATAAAAACACGATCCGCTTTTCGTAAACAACTCGCGAACTTAATATTGGTACTTAATTCTCCAAAAGTCATTCTGGACAGTAATTAAGCAACGAGGTTTTAGGTCGGAAGACAGTTCACTGAAAAAGAAAAATGAGTTTTGGTCATGTTGGAGCAATTTAGCCGACTGGAACATAAACGACTCCTAAATGGCGGTGCAAATTCACTTACCTTGAAGGAAAGGTTACGCTGGAACAAATGGATTTTCACAATTTAGAAACCGGAATATTGCACCCTTTTCGAAACATCGAATGTTCTACATTATATTAATGTCACAAAGTGTACAGTAGTATCATTCAGTTATTATTTGATATGTATAATATTTTTAAACTTCAGGAGAAGCGGCTAGCTATTTTCTTGATTCCATTAGTCTATTTAGATGCGATTTTAGCTTAGAATCGAGCGGCGCAAATTTTCAGTATTTATTTAGACGTATTCAGAGAAAATGAGCAATCTTCATATGTCACGCAATGCTATCGTGATAATATCAGCTTAATTTTTCCTCAGTAAAACTAATTCATCAATACAACCAGCTTGCAATTTATTCGTCATAAATTGTGCAACAAATTCAGGTTCAAATTCCAAACTTGGGCAGCCTGTAACTTTAATCAGAATAAATTTAGAACAGTATAACAGATATAATTTTGTACCCTTTATTAAAATTCCTTATTTCCATGAGGTCGTTTATTTAGAGGTCTCAAACGTGAGCCTGTACAGAGAAAGGAGACATAGGTCTCTCAAACTATCAGGATGTCTGTTTGAGGGGAATGGTAATCTATCAAATCGAGTTCCGGTTGTCTCGGTTTAACTTTAAAACATTTGATCATTTATTAGTGAAACAAAAAACCGGTTCACCAACTCCTGTAGAGAAAAATCTGCGTATTATTGCTTAAAGAGAATAGTAATGATTAAAAGGAAAGAGCAGGAACAAATAGCAACATCTTAAATACATATTTACAGTTTTAAAGACGCTTTACTGTTGTATTCTGTATGAGAGAGAGAGATTGATCGATCGATCGATCGATCGATTGATTGATTGATTGATTGGTTGATTGATTGATTGATTGGTTGATTGATTGATTGATTGATTGATTGATTGATTGATTGATTGATTGATATTATTTTATTCTCCATTTTCTGAAGATTTTAAGATAAAGTATAGAAATGCAATGTAATATATTAAATCACAAAAATGTTGATTTGTTACTTATAAAGTCTTCTGAATTACTTGTAATAGCAAACTAATATTAATATAGCTACCAAATAGATAGATTACAATATTTTCTCCATAACTCTAATTGTAACGAAATGGTGCTTGCCATTTAAACTAACTGATCAATATCATTTTTTTTTTCTTTCACAACATATAAATGAAACATTTTATTCTAAATGAACTATACCCCTGATGTATATTTAGTAAAACAGTATTTGAGCGTTGTGTAAAGAAAGTAATGTTTGAGCTAGAGATTCAGCCTAAGGAATTGAGTTGTGGATATCATTTACTGTTAAACACTTTATGACCACGTGTTCCGACCTGCAACCTACGCGTGATAAATACTATAATGTACACGACATGCAGGAACTTTTTGATACTATTCAAATCACTAGTATTTTAGATTTCCTAAAGGAAGTAAATCTTTATTTTAAACTGTAACTGTATGATCTTACCCAAACTAATTTTTAACTAATGCAAATACCAACTATTATTTACATCGTTCATCAAGATACATCATTTACATTTCCCGTTGATCGGGAACCAATATCTTTAACTGTTACCAACATTTACCATTTTATATTTAACTACTATGGATTTTTTACTATATCGCTGGTCGATATTGAACCTTTCTTTTTACAAATATGACCTACTGTATGGCGCTAAATAGCCTAAAAGTGCTGGTGCGCCGTTAAAATTAAATCAATCAATCAATCAATGTGGATATCAGGCTTTATACTTTTTAGAGATTTAAAAATAATTTTGAATTTTTCTAAAAATGAACGTCTTTTTATAAGATACATGATATTTTAAGCAAACAAAAGCCTTTCTAAAAATGGAGGTGAATGGGCACCCTTTCCAAAACATCGAATGTTCTACATTAATGTCACAAAGTGTATACTAATATTATTCAGCTAATTACTCAGTTCAACAATCAATATCCCTGACTGACCTTTGTTTGCAAAGCGAAACCCTTCAATGTTCCTAAGAAAGGCAGTACTAAACTCAATTCCGTTTTATTACTGAACCACTGGCGTTTATCTACTGAAATTGCAATACAAGATCATAAAAAAGAGTTACTCCGCAATCCGATAGTCTTAATTGTCAATGATATTTCAGACTTAGATGGTTATTTCAACGACCTCTCATACCCTTAAATTAAAGATAGGCTATAATTTCAAGTTAAGAAAGAAGAAAAAAAAGTATTAAATGGTTGTCAAGACAATTGTATATAAAATGTATCATGGAGCAGGTTATTCAGTACTGGCATGATAACCAATTCTTATGAACAGAGGCAACCTGAGCTCGATTCCTATTAATGGTAATGGATGGTGACAATGTTTGTTATATGTACTTTCTTTATCACAAATATTACATAGTGTTCATCTAGTGTGTTAATGTCAAAGGGGATGACTTATCAATGTTCATTCTCTAGTTACAGCGTGTTGGCAGGAAACTACAACTAAGAAGCACATTTTTTTGTTACCTGCCATTTTCCTTTCACACCTGAAAAAAAAATGTCCTTGGAAATGTCTGGTGAGTCAACAGTGGCAGGATTATTTTTTATTGCTCCATGTAACATTAGTTCATGTGGTGAGGAAGGAAAATTGTTTAATTGCCATTGATAAGAAATGCTACCTGAACCAAATATAACATATTATATACTTTGTACATAACAACTTATGCACGTATTTGGCAACAAAAAAAATATAACATACCATACCACTCTCGTCTTCATAAAAATGTATGAGCTCTTGATGATGCTTTTGTTTCTGCTACAGTGGTTGCTCTAATTTATTTACACATTTTAATATTTTGTTTTCGTTTCCTGTTATTTTTTAACATGTTTTAGTTGTCAAAAGATGATCATGACCTCCAATTTAGACCTGTTCCTGTGCTAATATTCGAAATCCGCGTCTAATCTTTGACTGACGGACGGCCACGTAAAAGAACGGACGCTAAAATTGTGTCTATGTCGAACTTCTGTCAAAGTAGGTGCTACAATAGGTCAAAGTGACATCCTTTTGTCATTTTGTTGCTGAACTCACCCTAGAGCATGGTTGTACTAAATTAATATACACTGTTACCAGTAATTGAGTTGGAACTGATACAAGTCAAAGAAGCAGGTCATATTAACCTACATTTGGTGGAAAGGTGTTGAACCTACCTAGACACAACAATATATAATTTTCATGACTTTGTGGTACATAGCTTATCAAAAGCTGCCCAAAAGTAATATGTATACAAAATCATTACATACGAAACTGAAGTAAACGAAAAGTTTCACAGAGAAGATAAAGTTTAAGATGTTGGGTACATTAACCTTCTTTATTAAATCGGTGTTGTACGCATCAGAATCGTGTCCCTACACCAAGCATAACAAGATTCGATGGGCAACTGTTCTTGTGAAACTGATCACATACCAAGTAGCAAGACTCGGTGGGCAAAACTGTACATGCGAAACTGATCACATACCACCAAGTAGCAAGACTCTGTGAGCAAACTGTACATGTGAAAATGATTACATTAAACAATAATCGAACTTAAACCTTTAACATCAAGGTTAATCTCGAGGTTATTCCATGTATGATGAAAATGAGATAAAATGTTATTGAAATAAAATGAAAAGTAAAACACTTTACCACTATGGTTAATCTAGACTGCGACCGACGAACGTACGGATGGTGGATATGTATGCCAAAGTGATTGCTGGGTCGAGCTTCCTGGATTTACTTAAATTGTTTAAAATATTTGTGTTAGAATTCAAGATGCCATAAAACTGCACCAGGACACGATTCCAGAGCATGACGCATGTTCTTTTTTTAACGTATTCGCAACGGCAATTGTGTTGAATTTACCGTCCAAGTCTAATGCTTCTGATTTGTCGTAATCTGATACCCTTATGAGCTTATCTTCTCTTGTCCACACGTTATGCATTAACTGGTGTGAATTACTAGTAATTGGTCAGCCACGTATTAAGGATGCATTGAAATTAGTATCAATGGACATCATTGTTTGATGGAGTAGATCG
This sequence comes from Potamilus streckersoni, assembly GCA_016746295.1. Lineage (NCBI taxonomy): Eukaryota > Metazoa > Mollusca > Bivalvia > Unionida > Unionidae > Potamilus > Potamilus streckersoni. The sequence goes on along the minus strand of JAEAOA010000672.1, from coordinate 381,296 downwards.
GAGTAGACTTTATCTCGTTAAGTTTTCGACTTGATACACGAAACGTGTAATCACGAGTAACGCAGTATATATAATTGTAGCGAGCGTTATTTGATTCGATAAGATCAACACCTTTTCAACTAAATTGTTCTCCAACAAAGACCTGGCCGTAAGATTAGTGTCTCGAAATGTAACTGTAACAGCACCCATTTTTCAACTGAGTTTGACAGATATTTGGCATCGGTCATGTAGACGCTGAGCAAAGCATGTTAAATGTGTTCAGTGTCTGAGACTAAACTATGAGAGAGAGAGAGAGAGAGAGAGAGAGAGAGAGAGAGAGAGAGAGAGAGAGAGAGAGAGAGAGAGAGAGAGAGAGAGAGAGAGAGAGAGAGAGAGAGAGAGAGCGTCTGCATGGATGACATTTTAGGAAGTCGTCAGTTGCTGTGGCATTTGCCTACATTACGTTACAGATTCACGCTATTGTAACTGAACTTGCAAATAATTAACTTCTTTTTGTTTTAAAATATAATGAAACAATAAAGACATGCTTAGGTGTGCCATAGTTTCGCTTCATTAGCTATGCATTGGTTTTGCTTCATTAGGTGTGCCATGGTTTAGCTTCATAAATTTCTCTAGTTTAGTTTTATTCTTTTCAGGAATGCTTGCACTTTCTCGAAGAAACTTGTGGATGAAAAAACTAGTTAAGTTTACAGCCAAAGATAAATGAAGCATGGTTTATGGTCGATTTACGGCCGCTACCAGCTTCGTGAGGTCGGTCTCTTAGATCAGTAAGTAAAGAAATGTGCATTTTGTTTACTTTTTGGTCCAACAAAATGACTTCCACCTGGAAAAAAGTTGAAAGTTGAAAACCGTTAACTCAAGGATTTCGTTAAAACAAGTACGTGGTCAAGGGACGAGGGACCTACTAAGTGTGAACATTACGTAATATTATATCAGGAAACTTAGTGAACATTACTAAATAATATATCAAGAAAGTTTGTAAACATTACGTACTAATAAATCAGAAAATTTAGTTCACATTACTAAATAATGTATTAATAAATAATATAATATATCAGGAAATATCATGAACATTAAGTAGTAATATATCACGAAACTTCGTGAACATTACGTAATAATACATCAACAAACTATGATTTTTAACGCATCGTCTAGGTCCAATCTTTTACAATATTAACAAATTCATTTAGTTTGTAATTACACGAATATAACTCTATTTTTCTTTTGGAGTAAAGAAAATTGTAAAATAAAGTACCATAATATTAGTTGTTTTATTTATTTATTTATTTATTTATTTTTAAATGCAAGAAAACTGATAAAACGGTGAATTCAAGGCAAGTAAAAGATTACTTTTTGATAAAGTACGCTAACAATGAATGAAATAAAGGAATCAAAATGACTGGAAGGAATCAGGGACGCAAGCAGATTTATGGAAGTGGAGGGCTGTGAAATGGGGTGGTACGCTTGCTCCTTACGGGCGCCAATGGTACGAACGCAAGTAAAGTATATTTGAATGATCAGAATGTATTGCTATATTCATTTTCTTCTCACTTACAAGACCAAACAACGACCATTTAGCATTATAAAAAAATCTATCTAATAAAACCACTCCTTCCGAACCACATCACGAACAGGTGCGCTGGGTATTACAATCGCACGCGAGTCGTGCCAGCTCAGATAAGATTGCCATGTTCTCTACAGAAAGAGTGCGTCAGACCAGCCTGGGTTGACAACCGTGGTTCGTTCTTGTGCAAGGCTCTTTACTCCAATTGCTTTGACACTAAATAACCTATTTGTGTTGCTGTGCTGTAAAGTTTAAAACCAAAAGAAACATGCTGAACAAGATTTGATTGAAACTACAGAGGAATAAATAATTATTAGTATGATAAACAAAGATCAGTCAACATATACGCTAAGAAGAATTGTTCAGTTTCGATAGGGACCTACTTAGACCAACAAGTAGGTCTCTGCTTTTTTTTCTGACAAGCGGAATAAAGTGGAGACATACTTTTTGGTCAAGAACCTACTTAAAAATATATTGTAACTGTATTCAGGTGTAATGCAATAAAATAGATTTTCCATATAAAGAATAAAAAACAAACATGTTTATTTGTAAGCCCCATTTACTTTCTCTTTGCTTTTATTATTTTTATATAAAAAATAATTTTCTAACAAACACACAAAAGTGGCATTTGCATCCTATAAGATGTGTGTTCTTACAACATTCACAGAAAAAATTGCAATATTTCATAAAGTCTGATGAGATCTCATCTCAGTGGATTTAGAGTCAATTTTGGCTTTGGATTGCTATGCACATACAAGTTTATTTGGAATTATATATCAGTATATCAGAAAGTGAATCTGCTGCCATCTCATGACCTGGCTACTAACGTTTCTTCATGTTATCATAGTTACCAAAGAAATACCTTTATGCTTCCCGCAGTAGCTGGAAGTACCGTATGTACTCGCTTATAACTCTAATCCAATAGCAAACATACTCTGCTCTGCCATCTGATAATGCATTTGCAGATCTGGGTCTACTGAATACTCGTAGCAAACAACATAGACCGAGATTTGCTGGAACTTTATGCTGCAGCAAATCTGGATCCGTGCAGATTGCAGTAAGATCCAACTAGTGACATATGGTTTATAGGAAGTAATATGGCCCAACAAAACAAAGGCCAAGAAAAACTGGATTTTCCAGGATTTTTTTTTTAAAGATATGTATACATTATACAATGTCTGCATTAATTACAAATGTAACTTTGTGCAACTACCTCAATACCTATATAAATATAAAATCAAAAACATTGGGATCAACACCTTATGAATACTTGTAAAAGATGAACATATTTTTGTCTGATGAACACTAACTAAATAACAATAAAGCTGTACATAGTACACATATTTTGAACATTATAATTAGACAGTAACATATAGTACAAGTGTAGCAACACTATAAGCAAATATACTCCATCAATCTGATCAAAAGCATTACAATGAGGGAGAACTGACAATACACTTCATTGTAAAATGACCTCACTTTAAGGCATTATGCTCAATGTTTCTATTGTACATCATTATTATGATTCATTACTGAACTGTGTATTTTATTATAACATGACCTCACTATATTTATAAATTAATATACTCTATAGTTGCCATGGTCATTATAATGAGGCTGTATTGAACTATTACCTCATTATAAGTATAGGTTAATAGCTAAATACTGAAAAATATTGGGTCTAAGGATATGTAATGAGCCTGATGTTTTGCTGTAAACAATATTATGCTGTAAAATAAATAAAAATTCCCTGATGATAAGGCCCCCAAATAATATCATGGTTCCTATTATAAGGCAGGTGTATCATGGATTCCATTTATTTAATTGGTACTAAAATTATGCGTATCATGCACTTCATTATAAGACACTCTCGCTATAAGGAAGCATACTCTCACACCAATGGACAGCATCAGAATAAAGGAATTCTGTATCATGTACTTCATTGCAAAATATTTCATTGAAAGATGGCCTTGTTGTAAAGCACTGTGATCCATGGTTTCCATGGGCATTGGTATAATGAGATATTACTTTACATTATTAAGAACAAAAAGTTAATTATTATGAACCAAATAACAAAAAACATACATTTGTAGATTTCAATAACTTATCTTCTTTGTATCATTAGATTTCTGCATTAGTTTCTCAAAATTTCATGTTACTGGATTATAGCATACTTGATTGTATGACAACAAAGTCTTTTTGATGACACATTGCTCTCTTCTGACCTTTGTTGATGAAACAATTAAGAATGTCTGAAATTCTTTTCTGGGCACTATAATTCTAGTAAGATAAATTAGTTAACATATGCTAATGAAAATGCAACTAAATGAAACACAACACATAATTGTAAATACAAATGTTTATTTATATGGTAAATCTATAGGCTCTTTGCAATCTAAAATGTTTTTTTTTCTGACATTTTCAAGTTGAAGCATATAGTAAACTTTTGTACAAGCCCTAATGCCCAGATCAATATGGTAGAGATCAATAATATTGGCACAAAATGAATGTCTGTCATGTACAGATACAACTCATAAATACAAGATGATAATAATGAAGAAGAAGGTGATATTGAATAAGTAATGGATTGTAATGCATATCTCATATTCCATTGGTAGACAAAGATTACACAAATGAAGGGTCCCAATCTGCAATATCTGGTCTCTGATTGGATGATAAGGTGGTACAGAACTGTTTTTGGCTTAAGGAATCTGGTTTACAGGTTTTAAAGAAACTGTTACCAGTCACATTTTGATATATAGCTGTGCCTTCTAGATTTGGAGTGAATGATCTAGATGGGTTAAAAGTCAGGGAAACATTCACATGGTTGTGCCTTAAAGTTGTTTTAGGATGAAATGAATTCTCTGAGTGGTCAGGATACTGTTTTAATCCTGGTCTGGCACTTAATGGTTGCATGTTTGGCTGTAAATGACCTCTAAATGTCGAAAAGGTTGCTGGACAATCTGAAAATAGAGATTAAAATCTATCAGAAAAATCTTAAAATTCAAATCTGCATAACATTGTATCTATAATGCCTTTCATTTCATCATAAATAATACATTTTTCATATTTTATTTTGTCTACATTTTTCCAGATGACTAATAATATAATAACAATTATAAGTTAATAGATAGGATAAGATCAAACATTATCTTTTCTACCATATATATATATATATATATATATATATATATATATATATATATATATATATATATATATATATATATATATATATATATATATATATATATACACATTTACAAGTCCAACTTCAAACAGCAAAGATCCTGATTTTCTGTATCATAATGCACCTGCAGATCTATGGTTGTTGGTTCTATTTGATTACTCCAAACAAACTGCACAGACCTAGATTGGCCAGCACATTATACGATGACAGATCTGGGTCTATGCAGTTAGCAGTTGTATTCATCTTATAAGCAAGTATATACAGTAATCTATCTATGAAAATATTTGTTGATGAAAAATATAACTTTGAAAATAAAAAAGTATACACATGATTATTCTCTTAAAGACATGTATTTTTTCATGCTTTTAGCTTTTTGCATCAACATGGTGTTACAAAATATATGCCATTGATTCTGTTTCAAGGAAGAACACCACTTGTACCATAATCCAAAACAGACAGCCCCTCTTGAGATGTTCATACTGAAACAGGCCAGCCACTAATCAGAAGTAAGCTAGTCCGACACTAAAATAGTACACTTTTACCATCTGGTCCCATTCACCCTAGACCTTTCTCTTTTATAAGGCCACCATTTAATTACATAAGGAATGGCCCCATAAAAGAGGGACTGATGTGTGTACTTATTCAACTTTAGATTAAGGATGTAGAAGTGGCCCTCCTATGAAGCCACTAATGAAGGCTTCAGTTAATGATGTTCATGCTGAGGTCTTGACTTTTCAAAAGAGTCAAAGTTTTATTTTAAAATCTGACTTTTTCTTTTGAGGATGTATCATTTCTTGCCTTTAATTTTGTTTTGTATAGCTCTTTTCAGGATGTGCAAACTGGTGCTGTATAGTCATGATTGTGCTCATGTGCTCTTAAAAGCTACACATACAAAATTCTTTACCTCTACTATGACTATTTGAACATTCTTCTTCACTGCCGCCTTTCCCACTGTCACTGCCACCAGTTAGCTCCCCTGATGCATCACTGTAACTGTCCTCAGCATGTTGACATGGCACATATTCACTAATGTCATTCTGTAAAAAAGCCATATATATTACATTTAATGTACAAAGGTATTGTTCAAAAGCTTTTATTTCATTTTTGTGTAATCATTGCAACAAAATATCAGCATCAATAAGATCAGAAATTCAAGGGAAATGATTTTAAAACAAACTAATATCAGGGGGCCCCGAGTGGCCGAGTGGTCTAAAGCGCTGTCCGTTACGGATCACTGCCATCTCACCTCTGTCTGCGTGTGTTCAAGTCTAGGATTCGACGAATGTGGATATGTGGGGAAGCTTGCCAGTAGCTTCTCGTGGGTCGGTGGTTCTTTCCGGTAATTTCCCAGTTTCTTCCTCCACCATTAATACTGGCCGCCATGAATAGCCTATCGTGTGCTGAAAATGGCGTTAAGCCCAACAACAACAACAACAACAACAAACTAATATCAGTGATAGAAAAAGTTTTAGTTTTAAGTCTTTGGAAAACTGCAAAAGGCATATAGAATAATTCCTAGTGACCCACACAAGTTATCACATGTGAGGTAACAGTAATTAATATTCAAACTATGAGGTTATATGGACAGTGGAACTAGTCTAACCTGTTGTTGCTGTCGCTGATCCTGAAGCCAGACATTAGTCTGGAATTCTAACATTTCCTGTTGAAGCTGTAGAAGCTGAAACTGATTTAGTCTGTCTTTCTCCTCATCTCCAAGGCCATTCTGATGATCGCTGTGGTGGCGCTAGGTAAAAAGAAAAAAATCATAAACTCTCTGGTCCTTATATTGATCTATGACTACCATAAACATCTTTTGTTCAGTAAAATTGTATGCATTATTTGTAAAAGATGAGAATAAAATGAATTTAATGAAATTTTCCAGTGATATTTTTTTTTAATTATGGTCATGTGATTTTAATTTTTCACTATATATACTAGTACCATTGTCTAGTACATGTACTGTCTATTTATAATACAGTACTTATGCTAGTACCATGGTCTAGTACTGTCTATTTATAATACATTACTTATGCTAGTACAGTAAACTTCTGCTTTACATATTTTTTTTATTTAGCCACATCTGACATTTATATGAAATAATATTATCACCCATGCATAACAAGAGACACTAAGACGTGTGTCAGTCATATATACATGTGAATACAAAGCATGGGTTCCCAAGCAAGAACAGCCATATTTCTGGTATAAAAATTCAGCTCCAATTGATGGAGGGATTTGAGTTGTGTGAATTCAGCATACACAAGGTTGCTCAGGAACACACTATATGAGTAAATCAGGGGTTTACTGTACTATGTCCAATTTATATATTACTTATGCCACTTTTGAGTAGTTTAAAAGCTATGCAATGGAAATGTTAACAGATGGATGGATATAGCAACTGCAATGTCCACCCAGTTATGTAAAGGGAAAAGAAGAACAAGTGATGTACCTATGTCTATTGTAATGTGCTGCTCCTTTCAAATTCATCAATCCAGATGTACCACTATGAAACACATTGTAATATCAGAGTTTATCTTTGAGTCATCTCATGTTTAACTTCTGTATTATAGTCTGTCAGTATAAACACCCCTTAAAAATAAGCAATGTTAGCCAGAGATTAGAAAGAATATTGTGTAAGACCAAATCTATATTATTGAAAGTTTCAGATATCTGCGTAGCAGTCATTCTTAAAATTATAGACAATGATTCTTAAGTTATTACAACAAACAGAGTTGTTTAAATAAATCATCAGGAACTATCACATGAAACACAATTTACCTCATTCCTGGATTGACTGTGGTCTTTCATCTGAGTAAGTTTGAGATATATCTTAAAGTATGAAATTTATCTGAATTCTTGATAACACAAAGTAGGAGATATTTAAAGCCAGGCCAAAAAATCATTTCTTACTGATATTACAAAAATATAAAGTTTTTCTCTAGACTTTTGTGTCAAATGTAAAATATGGATACCTTAAACTAGTTTTGTTTTGATGTTTATGGTCTAAAATAGTCATAAAAAGATGAGTCCAACTGCAAAATGCACAGGCCAAGTTAGGTTGGGAGTAATCAGTAGAACAAAGTACATAGACCCTGATATTACAAATGCATTATGCTATGGTAGATTAGGATCTTTGTTGTTTGCAGTTTGACTTGACTTATAAGTATATATGTGGTACCTACATTACTGACTTTTTTTGTAGCAACTTTAATATCCTACTGGTTAGTAGGGAGAGAGTTTTTGTAAATGTTTGAATTATTTTGATTTATTTTTAATTATGTCAATAATTTTCACAATCTTAAATAAGAAATTAAACCACTGATACCTTATTTATCATAACAGCCCAGGGACCATAATTTTGAGAATGATCACAAAAATAATTCTGATGTGCCAAGAAAAATGTTTAAATGTCATTGAAAGATACTGTGTAATTGATTTGATTCAAAAACTACTGATTTGGATGTATTTTTTAAGCATTAATTAACCATAACAAGTCTCTCTTAGCAAGTAAAAAAAAAACCATGACTGCAAAACTCATCAATTTATAAATAGAGTGCTTCATTTTTTACAAGAGATTCCTCTTTTCTGCTAAATCTAATTAAATTTTGAAACAAGCATGTAAAGGTTATTGGAAATTTGCCACTCATCCATGTAATAGCTGAATCATGGTGCAATCAATTTATGCAGCAAGTATCATCTGTAAATTCTGTCTGATACACACTTCATGTAGCAAGTATTAACTGTAAATTCTGTCTGATACACACTTCATGTAGCAGGTATTAACTGTAAATTCTGTCTGATACACACTTCATGTAGCAAGTATTAACTGTAAATTCTGTCTGATACACACTTCATGTAGCAAGTATCAACTGTAAATTCTGTCTGATACACACTTCATGTAGCAAGTATCAACTGTAAATTCTGTCTGATACACACTTCATGTAGCAGGTATTAACTGTAAATTCTGTCTGATACACACTTCATGTAGCAAGTATCAACTGTAAATTCTGTCTGATACACTCTTCATATAACAGGCATTTCTGTAAATTCTGTCTGATACACTCTTTATATAGCAAGTATCAACTGTAAATTCTGTCTGATACACACTTCATGTAGCAAGTATCAACTGTAAATTCTGTCTGATACACGCTTCATGTAGCAAGTATTAACTGTAAATTCTGTCTGATACACACTTCATGTAGCAAGTATCAACTGTAAATTCTGTCTGATACACTTTTCATATAACAGGCATTTCTGTAAATTCTGTCTGATACACACTTCATGTAGCAGGTATTAACTGTAAATTCTGTCTGATACACACTTCATGTAGCAAGTATTAACTGTAAATTCTGTCTGATACACACTTCATGTAGCAAGTATCAACTGTAAATTCTGTCTGATACACACTTCACGTAGTAAGTATTAACTGTAAATTCTGTCTGATACACTCTTTATATAGCAAGTATCATCTGTAAATTCTGTCTGATTCTCTATCTATTATAATGGAATCCATGACTATACCTGTGTCATAGCCAGAACCATGTTATACTGTTGTACTTCATAGTGATAGAGCACTGTAGCATATTTTATGATGTAATACACATGCAGGTGTCAATTGGAACATCTTTGCCTTTTCCCTTGCATTATAGAAAAAGATCTTGGAAGTAAATGGTGGGCCATTTTAAACCTCCATCATGAAATACCAAAATCTTTATTCTTTTTATGTGCTCTGGACCTTGTCAAATCATAGAAAGGGTTTTTAAAGTACAGGAGTTCAATGTAAAATTGACTAAAATTTTGTGTATACTCTCCAACTTTATTGAAATGAAATTTAATTTCAAACAACTGACATTAAAGTCAATATTTTCTGACTTTCTTATTATGCACACTTCCCAGATAAAACTACACCTGAATTACATGGACATGTTAAAAATTCACTCTGATTTAAAGTAAAATGTGATTAAATGTAACAATGTACTAAAGATTTGGTAATCTATTCCAAATTTGATCCATAAATATCTGGTCTTGGCTATTGAATTAAATATGCAATAAATCAGTTTTTTTTTTATGTTACAGTTAAATCCTACATCATCCCCTACACTCATAACATAATAAATATCTTTGACCTACACTAAAATCATTTCAATGGATTTAGCACTACTAGTATAATATTTTGTTTTGTGATATACCCAAGGGACCACCTTAATAAATTCACTAAAAAATTTGTGAGGGAAGGGGGACTTATCAGACATTACTCATCTAACATATAAATTTGCTAGGACCTTTTAAACTGGGGGACTGTCTGGTCAATGAACATTGGGGTAATAATTGGAGAAACATGGCTCACAGCAAGAACATCTTGTGACTAAGTGTATGTGTGTGTGTGTGTGTGTGTGTGTGTGTGTGTGTGTGCATGTGTGTGATATGGATTTTTAATATAGATTTAACAATTTTTCAATCCTATCACTATCATGTCTGCAGTGGCAGTTTATAGTGATGTCTCACAAGAATGATAAAATAATCATAGCTTGGAAAGTCTGGAAAGAACTGCAAACACTAACTTAATTTCTAATGAATATATCTAAATAATCATGCACATATATGATATTGAATTTATTTGATGGCAAGTCAATGTATAATGATAATCTTTTCCAGCAATTACAAGATTTTACAAAATATTACCAAGGATAATTTTGTCTTATAATAAGCCCCTCCCTCGTCTTTTACATTAAATTTATTAGGCTGTCTACTGGTCTTATCATGGAAGCAATGCGGTAATAGTTTAGAAAATTATAAACATTAGATAATTATAGATAATTATTATAATTAGATAATTATAAACATTATCCTACCTGTAAATGGTCTGTTTCCGAAAAAACAGAATTTGCAGATCCAGATGTATTGATCTCAGTTCCTGGTTGCTCTAAAGAGTCATCGAGATTGAAACTGACCTCTTTTTTCTTTACAATGGTTGGGGCTGAGGATCCAATGGGGGCCCCAGGATCTGTGCTGGTTTTTACTTGAAAATAATTTGTAAGTTCAGAAGGCAAGTTGGACATGACCTCTATCCCATCCATGTCATTATCTTTCTGGTCAAAATGTCTCAATATGCAGATAATAATGACAATAAGAAGTGCAAGGACAAATGTTACAGTAACCACAACTACCACAATGACTATATTGTAACTAATACCAGTTGTAACTTGTGCTGACAGAGCAGTAAAATTTGCTTGATGAAGGGTGATTTTTAATTCAGCTTCACAAGATAACATTGGTGCTCCACCATCTTCAGCAGACACTAGCAAAGAAAAAGTTTTATTCTGAGGTATAAAGTTTATTTTGTTCAAGTAAATGTCTCCATTCCTTGGATCTATCACAAATGTTTGCTGTTCATTTCCAGAAATTATATGATATTTTTTAATCTGATTCTGTCCTTCATCATAATCATATGCCTGGATGCTTGTGATTTTCATACCAGGCATGATGGCCTTGTTAATGGTGACTGTGTTGTTTGAGCCTCTAGGGAAGATAAAGACAGGACTGTTGTCATTTTCATCATCAACAGTCACAATAACATTTGCACTGGATGTTAAAGCCGGATTGCCGTGATCAAATGCAACAATAATAAAATCATATCTACTCTGGTTTTCTCTGTCCAATTTGTGTGTTGTCTTTATAACACCATCACGATATACTGTGAATGGTACCTTGTCAATAAAATCTGAATGCAAAGCATACAGAACAAAAGCATTATTATCCACATCAGCATCAATGGCTTCAACCTTTCCAATAAAAACATCTGCATCTTTATTCTCCATTATACTGAAGGCAGGATGTGCTGGTTTGAATTCTGGATAATTATCATTTATGTCATGAATGACCACACTGACCAGTGCTGTGCCTGTTTTTGGAATAAGGCCATGATCCACCGCTAGAACATAAAAGGATATGAAAGACACCTTTTCTCTATCAAAGATCTCATTGGTAGTCACAATTCCATTGATAGCATTGATTGAAAAGTTATTTCGAGTGTTGTTAGCAATGTAATATGTTATCTCAGCATTTTCAGCAAGATCAGGGTCTATGGCTTGTACCTGCAAAATTATATCTCCTAATTTGTTACCCTCATATAAAGAAGTGGAATAGGTTGAAGGATGAAATAATGGTGAATTGTCATTTTCATCTGTGACCCTAACTAGAAATGTTGCTGCTGAGGTCAAGGATGGATCACCATTGTCATGGCAACTGACAGTAACTGTGTGTACCTCCTTATTTTCCCTATCCAAACGACTCTGAATAATGACCTTGTAACCTTTTCTTGCCATGGATTGGAGACTAAATAAAGGATCTAACACTGTGCAACTCACTACCCCATTTTCTCCAGTGTCTGTGTCCTCAACATTTACAAAGGCCACAAATGTATCAACACTTGCTCCTTCTGAAACATTGATGATCTTTGAATTTCCAGAAGACAAAAGGTTGATATTAACTACAGGTGGATGGTTTCCAACATCCTCAATGTAAATTGTAATAATAGCTTGTGACACATGAGGTTGTATCCCATTATCCCAGGCTTCAATGATGAGCTTGTGTGCTTGGTCATCTTCATACATTAGTCTCTCCTTCAGGTACAACTCTCCCGTTTGCTCATTAATTCCAAACATATTCTGGATTCCAGAGAGATCTATTTGATTTGGTCCAATTCTGTAGGAAATTCTCCCATTTTCACCAATATCTCTATCAGCTGCTGACAATTTTGTAATGACAGTGCTGACTGTAGTGTTCTCTTTTACTCTAACTGTAATATTATCATCTGCAAACACAGGAGAATTGTCATTTACATCTGTCACTACAACTCTGATGACTACTGACCCAGTTTTTGGAAGAGAGCCACCATCAATGGCAAAAAGTGTAACATTATATTGGTCCTTTGTCTCCCTGTCCAATGCTGATTTTACAACCAGATTTACTGTGAAACTTTCATCCATTTTCTTTAAAACATTTAAACCAAAATATATATTTGTCTCAATTTCATAACTCTGAATTGAATTTTGTCCAACATCTCTGTCGAATGCACTTTCGATCTGGAACATTCTCCCAACAACTGGAGATTCTGGGACTTCTAGAATTACTGTTGAGGATGGGAATTCTGGAGAATTGTCATTGATGTCAATAATCTGAAGTTTTACACTAATCAATGCAAAGAATGAGCTCTGCGTCTTGGAAGATTGTGCAGCCACATCAAAATTAATTATGCACTGGACTTGAGCCTGACATGTGTTTTCTACATCACGGTCAAGAACCTTCATAGTCCGAATTACACCTGTATTTCCTTCAATACTAACTAGTGAAGATATCTTTTCCTTTTGGAGGAATGAGAAATGTAGACTGTTCAGATCATTTGCAGGAATGTCTCTTGTAAATTCATCACTGTGGGACACATTTCCAACAAATGTGCCAACAGGCATCTCCTCCTTAATTATGAATGTAACAGAATAACTCTGTGTTACAACACCTGTCACAAGTAATATACAGAGTAACACAATCATGTTCATAACTCCCATTATAACTGAAGTTGAAATTTTTTTACATATGACACGTAGTTCTCTTCTGTGTGTGTGTTCACAAAATAATACACTCAACTTCAGGTGCAAGGTCAGAGTTCACTTTATTATTTCAAACTGGCAGAAGTGAAAATTTTAGAAAATGTCTCTTCTAAAACAGAATCACTGAGTTCTTCACTCAATGATGGCCAAAATATACTTTCCTAATTTGATCTGCAATTCTTCTTACTCAAGCTGGTTTGTACCCTTCAATTTCAATGGTGACTGCACCTGTAAAAGAAATGACTAAATGTTGCTAAATGTGAAACTTGGTCAAACACTTTACCTGAGATTCCAGGTGAGGCAGAACAAAGATACTTCCTTTACCTTTAAATCTGAGAATGGTTTAACTGTTATTCAACCAAACTAAACTAAAGAATATAATACTATAAAAGTTTCAAAAGTCTTATGTGAATTAAGTACAGTTTATCAAGGTCAGATATCGCTACACAACAATAACTAACCATCCCTCTCCATTAGGATGTGATGACTCTTGGCTGATTTTCTTGTTCTGCATCGGGCAAAAATTTCCTAATTGATACTACCTGCTGTGTGATGTAGACTCATAGAGTACACAAATGACTAAAGACAGTAAAGTCAGGTAATATGTACCAAGCTCTGCATTTGATAAAATGACAAGATAATAAATAAATTCAAACAGAATAATATCAGGTACTGACTTTTCTGACAGGATCAAGATCTATTACAATGACAACATCATGTTAGGGACACCTTACCTACAAAATTGTCACTATCATGTTAGGTATACCCTACCATAAAATGGTCAGGATCATGTTAGGTACTTTCTAAATAAAAATTGTCTCATGTTAGGTACACTGTACCTAAAAATTGTCATCATCATGTTAGGTATGCCCTACCTAAAACATTGCCAGTATCGTGTTAGGTATGCCCTACCTAAAACATTGCCAGCATCATGTTAGGTATGCCCTACCTAAAACATTGCCAGCATCATGTTAGGTATGCCCTACCTAAAACATTGCCAGCATCATGTTAGGTATGCCCTACCTAAAACATTGCCAGCATCATGTTAGGTATGCCCTACCTAAAACATTTAGCATAAATGTGGCTGTCATACTTTAAATGTTTCTCATTCACTTCAGTCTTTTTATTTTAATAAAAAATTTGGATAAGTTGTTTCTCTTAAATAGCCAATGACTATAGATGATAATGAAATTTTGGTTACTACCAAGTCTGAATAACTGGCATTCTAATAATAATATGGATTCAAATTTTTCTGACATAACCACCTACACCTTGTAAATACATCAAATGTCATATTATGTTTATTTGTAACAATTTTAATATACCTGTTTCCAAGCCAGTTATGCAGGAGAATCTATTTCATCTAATTCTAAGAATGATCTTGAACTACTTATCAATCCAAAATTCAGAATTATCAGTGTTGAAGAATCCATCATACTCATTTTCATTTTGTTTTATCTGGCTGAAATATCATTAAGACTGCAACTGGTAGACATATGAAGCATGAATGTTTACTAATTCATCACACTCAGCCATTAAAATACCAAATTAGATAAAATTTCTTTGATTAAGACAACGGATAGAAAGAGACAATATAAAGTGCTAAATAGTTTTAGTTGAATAAAAATAAAACTGGATCCATGATAGGGAAGAAAGTTGCAATAAAAGACCAAAACTATGCACCTTTTAATGATGAAACAGGAAAAGCTGATTCACTTCCTTAATTCATTGCATCCTAAAATTTTATTGCTTTAATGGCAGGTTATTGGAGTCAGGTCAATGAAGTCTAAGTAACCATAATACATGTATAACAGACACATCTCAATAAATGATCTTCCCCATTTTGTATACATGTGTTTATTAAAACATAATGGTACTCACATACTGTCACTTCAGGATGTATGCTTTAAACAATCCTTTTGTTTTTAACAATATATTTTTTAAAATTATTTTTTGTATCAAATTAGTAAATATAATTATTATTTTTGTACAAATGTTTTGTGCATTCAAATTATGCAAGCAAAATCTTCAAAATAAATGGAACATATTTTTAGGAAAAATATTGGCTCAAAAAACAAAGTGTTGATAACTTTTAAAGAAAAATGTACTAGAATTTCCACTGAAATTTTAGAAGAAAGATAAGAGAAGAGAGTTTGCGAACTGTACAGACCCAGATCTGCCATTGAATAATGCACTGGCAGATCTGGGTTTGTGCAGTTTGTTAGAAATAATCAATAGAACATAGACCATGATCTGTGGGCAGATTATGTTATGGCAGGCCAGATTCTTTGATGCTTGAAGTTTGACCAAACTTATAAGCAGGAGAAAATGGTAAGCAAAACACAATTTAAATTTGCACAGCTTAAAATTCTTTACATTGTCACAAGAACTGAACAGCTCCAAATCAAGCAAAGCACACAAGAGATAAGATGAGTCAGATGTCAAAACAATAACATCAGAAGCATTAAGTCGATGACTTGTTTTCAACATTCACTATTTGTGTTGAGAAAAACGAATTAACAGGTTATCTTTCAAGTGATAAGCTAGAATACATATCAATCAGAGCACAGCTTGAGATCATGAATCTAACATTTCAAGTGTAGAGTGAACATTTTGTGTCAACATTTCTTTTTTACATTTCACGATTGAATCTTTTACCAAATATACAAATCTTCAGAATAATTCTGAATACATTCGATCAAGTATCGTAGGACGATGGATAGGTATCTAGTCCAGGATAATAGTTCTTGTGGACTAAAATAGCTTCTCATATAATTCCCAACCCTGGTGACCATGCAACAATGCATGTGTGTAGCTGTCAAGGGGTGGGGATGAATGGCATTTTAGAATGAATTGGTACAAGTTGAGTGGAGTGTAAATATTTGCCTACAGGTGATAGGATATCTCACTGTAACAAGTAATTAGGAAAATATTTTGATCTTTTGATAAATACACAGTTAAACTTTTTTATGCTTACAGTGTCATACTTTGAGCTGAAATCTAAAACCATAATTATAATTTTTCCATCATGAAGTGAATCTCACCACCCCCTTATTATGGAAAGTTAAAAAAGCAATTTATGATGGCTTGTATATATGAATTATCATATTGATATTCCTGTATAGTGTGTATTATAGTTTAAAATGCTACTAATAGTATGAATTTTGTAATCTTTAATAAAACATGACACATAACAGCTTGGTGGATTTATTTCCCATATTATTTCTCTAATCAATAAAAAATACATAAAAATTACACTCATCTCAATTTCTTGCTAGAGGTATTGTTAACTTCATTTCTGAACTATAAATGTTTCAAATGAATTGAAAGTACATATAAAAATTTAGTGTAAATGTAATATTATGTCATTAAAATACTAAAACAACAATTTTCGTTACAAGAGCAATGAATGGTGCTTTCAAAAAAAGCTTATAAAATATTATAAAGAAACCATGCCATCAGCTCCAGCACCTAATTATATAATGAAGTACATGTTTAAGTGCCTTAGTGGTACATAATTTTAGTGGGTACATAATTTTAGTGGATACATAATTTTAGAGTTAGATGTCATGTAAGAAATATTTATTTCCTGAGATGTGGTTGAGTTGCTGAAGCTGGGATGTAAATGGACACCAGCTGAACTGGCACCAGATGCTATCAATAATAAGCAGCATCCAATTGGGCAATTAGAAATTCAGATAACACCATCAGTGCTACATCATCCATAAAACAGATACATAACAAAACTTACAGAGCATGGCCCCATAAGCTGTCTTATCCCATAAGTGTCACTTCGCATAAGAAGTCACTTACCTCTGGTCCTATGTCTACCTTTCTTTTTCTGGAATATACTCTCTTTTTAAGTCCAAATGTAGTCATTTTATGTAGAAATTCCCCTTTACATACCACCTGAAACTTCTTTAGCCTATATAAGCATAGAGTTTAAAGATTTTGAATCTACAGCTGCAATAGCAAACTAACACACTGTCGTCCTAGCAACACTTTCTTGAATATAGTGCTTTCAAGCATTCCATCTAATTTACCACTATATGACAG
Organism: Potamilus streckersoni; assembly: GCA_016746295.1. NCBI lineage: Eukaryota > Metazoa > Mollusca > Bivalvia > Unionida > Unionidae > Potamilus > Potamilus streckersoni. The sequence goes on along the minus strand of JAEAOA010000672.1, from coordinate 363,880 downwards.
CCCCTCCCCACTATCATTAATACATAGCAGGAACTATGATTGACAAATCAAATTCAGAGATCAAAAACTTTTTAAAAAAATGGGTGGTTGTTTCAAGCACTTAGATTAGAAACATTTTTATTTTTCTGAGCCCTAGGTGGCAGAGTTTTCTGAAGTGGTATAGTGGTGATACTGCAAGCTAAAGTGGTATAGTGGTGATACTGCAAGCTAAAGTGGTATAGTGGTGATAATGCAAGCTGAAGTGGTATAGTGGTGATACTACAAGCTGAAGTGGTATAGTGGTGATACTACAAGCTGAAGTGGTATAGTGGTGATACTGCAAGCTAAAGTGGTATAGTGGTGATACTGCAAGCTAAAGTGGTATAGTGGTGATAATGCAAGCTAAAGTGGTATAGTGGTGATACTGCAAGCTGAAGTGGTATAGTGGTGATACTACAAGCTGAAGTGGTATAGTGGTGATACTGCAAGCTGAAGTGGTATAGTGGTGATACTGCAAGCTGAAGTGGTATAGTAGTGATACTGCAAGCTGAAGTGGTATAGTGGTGATATTACAAGCTGAAGTGGTATAGTGGTGATACTGCAAGCTGAAGTGGTATAGTGGTGATACTGCAAGCTGAAGTGGTATAGTGGTGATACTGCAAGCTGAAGTGGTATAGTGGTGATTCTGCAAGCTGAAGTGGTCATAATCAACACCAAGGAGGATACAGACCCATCAGGGGTAGGGGTTTGCCCCGTAGTACCCTCTGTAGCTGTCAGCCTCTATAGAAAATATAACCCTGAGGAATAAACCACATATCATATTTCCTGTTACCCATGATGAAAATGTCTTATTACCCATAATGAAAATGTCTTATTACTCATAATGAAAATGTCTTATTACCCATAATGAAAATTTCTTATTACCCATAATGAAAATGTCTTTGAAATTTAACTTGATTACAATGTATGTGTAACGAGTACAGTTTTAATGTCAGAAGTATGTTAAGTAGACTTCTACATTGGAAGTCACATTGAACATTAAGTTGAAATAACAATAAGTAGACTAGTTAATTTTTTTCTTTCTTATTTTGCTCATTTTTGGAGGTTTTAAGTTTTAAGCTAACAGGAAATGAGATTGATTTTCAAATTGATCAGGGTTGCCTAAGAACTCTTATGAAGTATGTTAAAAGAAAGTCATGCCTCAGACTGTCCAATCAAGCTAGCATTGTAGCTTTTTGTACATTGACACAATAAATGTCACTTCAAGGACAAGAAAAATTCATGTACAAGTCTCATTTACACAGAGGTCATGTATACCATCATTTACCTATGTGTCCTTAAGTGGAGGTATGTTTATTTTTAAGTTTTCTTATACACAGGTCTTCTTATATGGAAGTGTCCTAAAGGTGAGTTACACTGGACGTATGGACATTCAAAATATTGACTGAAAGGATGCCACTAAAGTCTGACATCAGATATTAAAATAATACATACAGGTATAACACAATACTCGGTACTTGTAAATAATACATATAGGTATAACATAATACTCGTACTTGCAAATAATACATATAGGTATAATACAATACTTCATACTTGCAAATAATACATATAGGTATAACACAATACTCCATACTTGCAAATAATACATACAGGTATAACACAATACTCATACTTGCAAATAATACATACAGATATAACACAATACTCCATACTTGCAAATAATACATACAGGTATAACACAATACTCATACTTGCAAATAATACATACAGATATAACACAATACTCCATACTTGCAAATAATACATACAGGTATAACACAATACTCATACTTGCAAATAATACATACAGATATAACACAATACTCCATACTTGCAAATAATACATACAGGTATAACACAATACTCATACTTGCAAATAATACATACAGATATAACACAATACTCCATACTTGCCAATAATACATACAGATATAACACAATACTCCATACTTGCAAATAATACATACACATATAGAATGCTCCAATGACCAATGTGGTTAAATTGTCTTCCTCAGATGAGGTAGGTCACAGGATCAAAACCCTGGCCAAGTCATGCCAATGACTTATAAAATGGTACTAATAGTTGCCTTGCTTGGCACTCAGCATTAAGAGGTTAGTGTTAGGACTGATCAGCCAATGTCAGGATGTAATTGTAATCAAGCTAGATGTCTGCAACATTATGTCCCAGTGATAGACATCACTATAAATTGCCACACCGCAGACATGTAAACATTGAAACACTGTTAAAAGCTATGTTTAAAAATCTAAAAGACACACACACACAGAGTACTCTGTACTTGAAAATAATACCTACAGGTATACCCCTAGCACTCTGCATTTGCAAATAATACATACAGGTATACTCAAGTACAGTTGTGTACTCTGTACTTGTAAATAATATCTACAGGTATACCCAAGTACTCTGTACTTGCAAATAATACATACAGATATACCCAAGTACTCTGTACTTGCAAATAATACATACAGGTATACATAAGTACTCTGTACTTGCAAATAATCATACCCTCAGTACTCTGCATTTGCAAAAAATACATACAGGTATATCCAGGTACTCTGTACTTTGCAGATCAGTTGGATATGTAACTGGCTATGAAAGTCAATTAATCTGATTTTAAAAATCTGCTGGTCTTATAATAATTCATTCAACTAGGATTTTAATATTTTACAGGTGTTTCACAGTTTATCTGTATTGTCTACATGGATGAACAGCAGATATCAAAATGATAAATACAACTTTCAAACTTAAATTTCTTTTTTTATATGATATAGAAACTTTACATGAACCTATATAACAATGTGACTAACTAAATACATTTAATAAGTTATATTTTCAAGTCAAGCTACCCAAATGAGTCATATGAAAAGAAAACTAAAAATATATATCATTTTACTCCAAATTATCTCTCAGTTACTTACAACACCCATATTAAAGCAAGAGTTTAGCACACTATGATAAACTTAATCAAATTAATCTTTCACACAGAAGTCAACAGTTATGTTTGTAGATGAATGAACAGAAATATCCTTTGATGTCTGGTTTTGTAATGGTCACTCTATGCCAGTAACATTAGTATTTTTTTTTTGTCCTGTCAATGGTAACAGACATCTCAATCCACCTACCTGGCTCCAAACAGAAAGTCTAATCACAAGCCAGAATAATATATTGGTAGAACTTGTTACACAAAGTAGAAAATAATTGCAACATCTCACTGATATCCCATTGAAACACAAAGAAAGCTGAACACCTCAGTAAATTTGATCACATATTGTTTGTGGTGTGCATCAAACAGGGATATATATTAACTTTTGCATGACCAACTCCAAATTTAACTTTGATTTGACAAATGCATTAATCATACTGCTATCCCTATTAAAGAACATCAGCAAAGAAAAAGAGTACTTTTGTTAGTTCAAATTTGATAACACTATTATAAGTTCCAAATTCCAGTTTACTAATCCAGTCATCAGAACTGACTAAAGTTTGATCAAAATACATCAATGTTACATTAACATATTATCTTATCAGGTAAAAAATCTAACCTTGCATATGGAACTAACACATCTATTCATAATTATACATTGATTTGTTGGTTGTCTGCTTGAAATGATTGGACCTTTGATTTCTTGTATTGGTTCTGTTGTAATAATTTGTGAAGCAATCAATATTTCAATCTATATTAACTAATTAGATGAAACTGCTGTTGTTTTATAAAATGATCAAAAGAACAATCATGTTTCATACAGTATTGTACAGGACTCTGCTAGTTAATATAATAGTCTGCATTGTGTATGATATAAACTACCATGAATGAGAGTGTTTGGCTGTAAGTGCTAAATGAAAGAAAATGAACAAAGGCTAATATCTTGAAATGACATGATTTTCATTAAATATGTCAATGAAACTCCAGATTCATGATTTCTTTTTTTGCATAATTAATACAGATATAAAGGATTTGGATTACTATGAATCTTTACAGAATTTTTCAGGTTTTATAAGATAGTTTGGGCATCTGTAATTGAATTAAATGTGTTTTCTACAAAACAAGAGTCCCTAGAAGGAACTGACACTCTGCTGGCTGAAAAAGATTATGCAGGAATGAAAAATTAGTCCATTTTTATCCCACCTTTTATTCTTTTTATCTGCTGAATATTGGAACAATGAAACAGCCTTCTGATAAATCCATAAACCAAGTTTGAAAACAAATCCATAAACATTTGTCTGCATTATGATTTGCGCAAGCAATTACCTCAATACAAAAGTCTCCTTTAACCCTTACAATCAATGTGAAAGTGCTGACTATTAACCTGTGTGCTGAAATGTAACTGAATTTAATATCTGAACCATCATCTTTTTCATTTATGACTAAACTGTGAATGTTATGATTTACGACATGCTTCCCAGAATGTCAATAGAGGTAAAACCAAGATTGTTAATATGGCTGACACAGTGGCCATATTAGCAATCTGATCTGCACAACTTCATTTAGGACCAATTGTGTACTGCAATACATGATTTTGTTAAGTGCTAGAAGTCATCACAAATATATGTTCAAGAGCAGTAGCAATAATTAAAGATTAATGTATGTGTACTGTCCAATATTTTGGTTCATCACATAGCCATTTAATCTTATATGCTTGGTCTGGCATTTGATACAGCTGTTCAGTCATTATTTTTGTATAATATACCCATATTCGAACTACTTATTTGCATTTCTTTGACATCCACATATAGATATTTTTTTACATTCTGTTAATTGAACTTTGATAAGTCCAAGGTTATTTTAAATTATATTCATACAGTAAAGCTAAAAATATTTAATATACAAGAAGACATGTATAAATATTTTAAAAAATCATGTTTTGTACTGAGTTTGGGAAAGAACTCTTTTGACATGTCTTATGAACATGTCTATGCCTGATGGCCTCAACATATCCAAACTAATTTCTGCCAACTCCAAACAAGCCACATGCAATTTTGTTCATACTGAGGTCATTAAACATGTACTGTCCTATATTATGTTGAAAAGATATTTTGGCATGTAGCCAACAAGCTTGTGAGTTGCCTATGCTGAATATTGAGTCCACTAAACATATTAGACAGTACACATGATAACCTGTTTGTTTTATACTCTAATTTACAATAAAAATTAGTTATTTGATCTCTTTAACATTTTATGTAAGAGAATAACTACAAATATTTTTTTAAAAAATATGTTTTTTTTTCATTTATAACTCATCTTCATTCATTATGGATGTGATTGCATTGCACAAGAGGAATAATGACATAATATAAAAAGTTGGATGATGTGTCCTTGTCAACGATATAAATGAACAAAATATATGGTACAATACTCTTAGGTAACCTCATATGATAAGTCTATAGAACAAATTAAGAGCAGATAGTAAAACTATTTTCAAAACTGATCCCCCAACCCACAGCTGACAATTTGAAGGATGGGCCAACACTTAACTCATTAAAACCATTCTATATAATGCAACAAGTATTTTGGAGAAAATTCTGTGTCAGTGCAGCATGGTTAGAGATATAATTTTCAAGAACACTGCCATGGAAACCATTTTAGGGACTGAGCTAGTTGCAACTTAGAATGAGTCCAGATTGGCATCATCATTTTAGGACCAAAAACCACATGTCAATGACCATCCAATTAGGAATAATAATGGTACAGTTTTCAAGATGGTTGCAATGTTGGCCATACTTAATATTTGAGTGGCACCATTTTAATTTACAGCCAGCTTGATCTCTCAGTATGAAATTGAGTTCTAAGTTTCATGACTTTTCTATACGATACATGATGGACAATGCAGGATGCAGTATGATCACTAAGGCTCTTTTCGTTTTTGACCTTTGACCAAAAATTTAATTTAAAGACTCGTGGATAAAGACTCTATAAATGATTATTGGTTTTTTCCCCCAAATAATGTCTCAGTTTAAATTAAATTTAAATATGCCTTGTTTTTGCCCATTCTCTAGGATGTATGTATTTCAAGATAATATTTGCCAGAATTGTAAATCTTTCCAAAGGTTTCAAATTAACCACAGTCAGATGCCTAAAAATATGCATTGTGAACAATTAATGTTCTTGGGGTACTTTTAAAAGAGGATTAAATTAAGAAGCCTTTTAAAAGTTTCACTTTTCTGTTGTAAATTAAAAGAAACCAGTCTGTAAAATTATCAAAGGAACTACAAAATGTATGTTCTTAGTGGATGGTGTCCATTTAATGAGAAGTTAAATATGTAACTGATATTAAAAAAGAAAAGAGATTTATAAAAGGCAACTATCTGTGTAATGATACTAATAAATTACTGTGATTACATTGCAAAACAAAATTGTATTATAAGACCAGTCTTACAAAATACACATCAGAGGCACATTACCCAAAGCAAAAACTGACCTTATAAAAGTGGTGTCCTCTCATGACTAGGAACAAAGCCAAAACTATATGTTGATATTGTTCAAGGTGGTCTTATAACAAGGGTGGCCTTACTTGAGAGGCCTCTCAAAATGAGGACTATTGTACTGCCTATAGTGAAATTAAAAATCTGAAGGGATGAAACAGTGAATACTTTCTCTATTACCTGGATTTAATATGATCCTTAGTGCTTTCCCTATTATCCAGATTCAATACCAACCTTAGTGCTTTCCCTATTTTTTGGATTTAAGACCACCCTTAGTGCTTTCCCTATTTTTTGGATTTAAGACCACCCTCAGTTCTTTCCCTTTTACCTAGATTTAAGACCATTCTTAGTGCTTCCCCTATTACTCAGATTTAAGATCACTTTGGGTGCTTTCCTCTAGAATCTCATGCTGAAGGAAAAAAAGAATTTGCTTTGAAAAATAGGTGTTTCTCCTTTTATGAAGCACCTCCCTATGAAATTAGATAATAAAGCCATGTGCTAATTTGAAAGAACAATTGTATTAATCAGAAATTAGAGGAGATAAGGAGCAACTTGTCAATCTCCACACAAGTCTAGTTTCTACAGAACTGGTGTCTTAGACTATCACACAGCTGATGTTTATAATTGGATAAATGTGCTCTGGAATTTTGGCTACCCTGAGAATTTGGAAACTTTTATTTAAAATAAACTTACCAGAGCAATATATCCCTCACTCAGCTTGTGTTCAACAAGTATACAGTAGCTGTAGACATACATAACATTGTTGGTCCTAGCTCATATTAAGAAAAATGATTAGCAGGCCACAAAAAGCATGAATTGCAATTACAAAACTGCAAACAAATAAGTCAGGAATGCAAACTGTTTTGACAAGAGGAGTGATTTATTGGAGTTTCAGGGACTTCTGGTCTAAGTTTTTCTCATCTTCTGTCTGATTTACAAATTTCCTCTCCACAGAGGTTCTTTGCCAGAACTCAAACCAGAGGGACTGTACCAGGAGTGAAGGGGAATAGCAATTAACAGGAGGACACCTCCAATGGCATGCACCATGGGAAATTCACATACACAAAGGAGAAAAAATACTGATAGCTAAATTTCAAACAGGGTAAATTCATGGGAAAAGATACACAAAACTGTGTACAGATATGTAAATTCTCTTTTAAGATGATATTTTGCTTCATAAAGTATAAATATTTCCCACATCATGATTATGTATAAGATATACACAAAAGTATTAAATCATATTATCATTACAAAGTTCTCCTCCAGCCATAATTGATGTTTAAAGTACAATATACATTGCTGTGGAATTAGATCAGAATTCACTCTCATAATTCAAACATTGAGAATCTAACTCTAACATAAATAGCACTTCACTCCTTTGCTATAAGGACCTTCATTATAACACATATCCTGATGACATTTTATTAAGTGGTTGTAAAATTAAATGAATCATGTACTTCATAACCTAGTAGTTTCACATTAAGGTGGTATACTATAAAGTTTACAAGGACAGTGTTATATGTGAGGGAGTGCTGTTTCTGAAGAAATATGGTTTTATATATTACCATGAATACAACAAAATACACAAATTATAACAAGATCTGCACACAGATAAAGAAAAAGTGGGAGAAACATTCAAAGCAATAATAACATGCACAATTAACTCACCTGTAATACATTGAAAAATACAACCTTGCTTAATGAATGATCTTCTCAAACAAATAAATTAATACATCTGCTGATAACAATAGCCTGGCATTGTCTAGTGTGAGTCAACAATTAGACAGGTCTGTAACTTTTCTTCCTGATAATGAACACTCCTGAAATAATCCCCCATCAGCTCTAAGAGGATGGTGCTTGTAGATTCTGCAAGCACCTGTCAAATTAAGTGCCACAACATGAGCAAAGAATTTGCTGGCACCACAATAATATTTATGTATTTTGTGTTCTCCATGTGTTCTATTACTGCTATTAACTGAAAATTGTGATAATATCTTCTTTTTTACAGTATGATTTAAAACATAAAGTTACTAAATGTTTAGTCTGAACAGAATTTGCAAATTATATATATATATATATATATATATATATATATATATATATATATATATATATATATATATCACTGAAATATACAAGTAATGCAAGATTGACAGTAAAGACATTTTTTAAGGAAAGTGGTGATAGAAATAATTTGGGTGCAAAAACTAAATAATTTTCAAGATCTTACCTCTGTAAATAAATGAAGATATATACCACTCCTTATAATTCAGAAATATAATACACCACTTGAAATGTTCACTGGTTTGCTAGTATTCTCCTGGTAACTGATCAGCACATAGACTGAAACACTGCACTCATTGCCAGGCAATTTAAAGCCTCATACCCAAACCCCAAAAATAATTATCTCCCATTAATTATCTGCAATTAGTCCATTATCTGTCTGTAATGTAACAATAACCAGGTCTATCCAAAATCCCTAAAATACTTCACATGTCTGTAAACATCTGAGACACAAGAGATAATTGTTTCATTGGTACATTGGGTCTAGTTAGGATCCTGTTTGGTCCCTGTTTTGAGACACCTGAATTGGATTCAGAGAAATCATGACAAAAGAGGTCCCTCCCTGTGTTGGCTACATAGACTGATGAATTTGATAAACTACCTTTTCTCTGTACATTATTACCCCAGGGAGTAAATTGTAACCAGTCTTTCCTGAATAGAAAACATCCTAAACTGAATGAAGAGTTAAGAAAATTTATGGCTGTTTCAATTGGATTACACTATCAAAGGTTGTTCTTTGATGCAATTGAATAAATCAAAGAGATTTCCTACAAAGGAATATTTTGGGTCAGACAGGACTAGGATGGTTTGCTGAATGAAGTGTTATTTGTGGGTTGATTCACAAATTCTGTGTGTGGAGTTATGCAAAAGATTTGGTGTTAGAACCTCCTTAATTGTTTTATAAAAATCCCAAAAAAACAAATCTTTTAGAGGACATTTATCAGGCTATAAATTTATCTTTGAAATGACTTTATATGAATTAATTTATGTATGATTTTAAGAACATTTAAAATATTTTTCTCTTTATGTTCAGTGTAATGTATTTTAGTGTAGTGAAGGTATGTTTGTCATTTATATGTATGTGTGTGTGTATATATATATATATATATATATATATATATATATATATATATATATATATATATATATATATATATACATACATACATACATACATACATACATACATACATACATACATACATGCATACATACATACATGCATACATGCATACATACACACACATACATGCATACATACATACATACATACATACATACATACATACATACATACATACATACATACATACATACATACATACATACATACATACATACATACATACATACATACATACATACATACATACATACATACATACATACATACATACATACATACATACATACATACATACACACACATACACATACATACATACATACATACATACATACATACATACATACATACATACATACATACATACATACATACATACATACATACATACATACATACATACATACATACATACATACATACATACACACACATACATACACATACACACATACATGCATGCATACATACATACATACAACATACATACATACATACATACATACATACATACATACATACATACATACATACATACATACATACATACATGCATGCATGCATGCATGCATGCATGCATGCATGCATGCATGCATGCATGCATACATACATACATACATACATACATACATACATACATACATACATACATACATACATACATACATACATACATACATACATACATACATACATACATACATACATACATACATACATACATACATACATGTTCTGTGTGTGAGACACAAAAATGTACTTGCTTATCATTGTTACAAAACTTTTTAATTTTATTTATCTTGTTGCAAATTCCCCAGAGTGATTCTAATATGTTGGAGTTGAAAATTTTTCTAATATTTTGTGTTTAATTTTTTCTAGTGTACATAAGCTGTTTATTCTCCCAATGAAGAGATTGTTTAATTTAAAACTTAGATTGTGCAGTTATAAATTATTGTTCTTCTGTTTTAACATGTACTGAGTTGGTATGGACTACATCTGAATAAAAATTACAAAATTACCTGACACTACTTCTGTTATGAGTTTCTGTTTGTTGCAGTCATCCACCCATTGATTGTGTTAATAGCAAATGTTATTGCCACTTGAATTTATAAAGAATGACATTCATATTGATTTTAAATCAAATATATAATATTACACTATCAATGTCACAAGAACCTTTAAACATTTCTATCTGCTGAAATTATCTTGCATTTGTAATACAAAGATGTTGTAATGTTCTATATTTGTAACAAATTTAACTTGCAGTTTATTCTTAGGACAAATAAAAAACTCATTTGATTTGTGTTGCAAGTACATACAGGATTTTTTTCTCTCACTTTTGTAGTGAAATACAGGACTCTCAAAATACATTTTTCAGGTCACTAAGTTGAACAGTGTCTTGTGACACTGGGTGGAGTATGTGAATACAGTTGTAATTTTACTAATCGGAATTCCTCTTGTCTTGAATTGCACATCTAACACAAAAATGATCATACAATCTGTCTTCTTAAATTTCACATGACATAATTTTGAGTATTTTCGTATTTTCATCAATAGAGAGAGAGAGAGAGAGAGAGAGAGAGAGAGAGAGAGAGAGAGAGAGAGAGAGAGAGAGAGAGAGAGAGAGAGAGAGAGAGAGAGAGAGAGAGAGAGAGAGAGAGAGAGAGAGAGAAATTGGGTGCTATGAGTATTTTAAGCAAAATTGTTTTGAGAATTTACTTGAAATAGTTTCAGGTGCAACGAAAGTCTAACCCCTAGAATTACATACATCTTTTGATTTGTGAAAATACATGTTTACTGGAAACTAGGACTCTGCCATAGATAAATAAATCTGATATAAGGTTTTCTTTATTCTTTTTTTTCAATTATTTCCAGAAAGGATTAAAGAACCATCAACAAAAAAACAATTTGCCAAAGAAGTGATATAAAGCATCTAATCAAGACAACCTATTATTTGAAAAGGACAGTGTTACAAATTGACACCACACATCAAAGTTCTGTTTATATCATCCAGGGTGGATTTTAAATCAACAATATAACAGTAATTGGTATAAAACAGAAATAAGTCTTAGTGTGGTGGAAAAACTATTTTTTAGCTGTCCTTGGAACAAAAGAATTACCCACTTTTCTGTAACATAATCCTGTATTGAGTGACCACAAAAATGTAGGTAAGAAAGATTTATTATAATCAAATTAAAATGTAGCCTTACCTTTTCATTTCTGAAACCTGAATCAGAAACAAGATGTTAATTTAATTGGAGGGTGGAGAGCCAGGTCAATGTACACTTTGTACACTTTATATACCAGAGTGTAATTCAAAATGTGGACAACTGAGATCCAGATTAGGCCATGCTGTCAATAAAGTATAGACTCCAAACCTTACTTGATAATATTCTTCAGACCAATCAAATTGTGGCATTTGTAAATTCTGAACAATATTTCCGAATCTGAAGTAACACATGTAACTCAAACTCCTGAATAAGCTTTATAATGAAGGGGCCTGGTGTCCAATAATATGCTTTATAATGGAGGGGCCTGGTGTCCAATAATATGCTTATAATGGAGGGGCATGGTGTCCAATAATATGCTTTATAATGGAGGTTTCTGGTGTCCCATAATATGCTTTATAATGGAGGGGCCTGGTGTCCAATGATATGCTTTATGATGGAGGGGCCAGGTGTCCAATAATATCCTTTATAATGAAGGAGTCTGGTGTCCAATGATATGCTTTATAATGGAGGGGCCTGGTGTCCAATAATATCTTTTAAAAAAAAGGAGCCTGGTTTCCAATAATATGCTTTATAATGGAGGACCTGGTGTCCAATAATATGATGACATTAGATCATGGTCTATGCTGTTTGCTTGAAATCAAAAAAAGAACACATAGCAAACACCCTGACTTGCCTACATATTATGGGATGATAAATCTGGGTCTATGCTGCTGTCTGCATGAAATCAGAAAAAGAACTAGATGAATGTTAAGCAATTTGCTTATGAAGATATACTCAACCCCTCCTACACCCCACATCTACATCATGATGGAGATTATAGCAACAAAACCTGCACAATTCTTATCAAAATAGTGTGAGTCAATGATTTGTCAACATTCATATTTCTGATGGGGACAATAATATGTACTAAGCAGTGCTGTTAGGCATGCCAGGCATGCACATGCCTAGGGCCCTACCCCACAGCAGGGGGACCCATGGCAGCTCAAAAACAAAATTTTGGTGTAGGTTGTGATAACAGTTTAGTACTATATTAATAAATTTAACAAAATGACTCACATGCACATGAAAATGCAATGCAATACTCTGTATCTGAGATTGAGAGGGTGAGGCACAATTCTGGTTACTTTTAAGGTTAGAGTTTGTGCCTAGAGCCCCCAGAAAATGGCTCTGATACTAAGTTTCAGATCAAGTTTCAGATCAATACGCTAAAAGATGCAACAGCATTAGCTGTAAGAAAATAGGTAATAACTCTTATAAACAAGAGTAATTCAAAGGGACTGATGTTCTGCTGGGCAATGAGAATCTTTCCCAAACTTTAATATAAGACCATTTTTTAACTGCTTTATGCTGAAACAACTTTAGATAAAAAAAAAAGTTTACCAGTAACAAGATTTTCAAATTAACTGCTGAGGTACACATTTTGGATGTCAGTGTGGCACTATTTTCATTTAGGGAAAAGTCAATATCATTAGAAGTGATTTGGTGAAAAACCACCATGTCATATCTTCTATTCAGGAGGAGTAGTGATGACAAGATATTTGTAATGGCAGTCATATTGGCATAAGAAGTATTTGGTTGAAAACCACATAATTTTCTGTTCACACTGAGTTGTGATGACATGATTTCCAAGATGGCTGCTATGGTTGCCATATTGGATATCAGACTGACATCATTTTTATTTAGGACCAGCTAGACATCATACTAAGTCTTTATGCTGATATGACCATCAATTCATGAGGAACATTAATAATATGATTTTCAAGATGGTTGCAAAGGATGGCCAAATTTAACATCAGATCAGTAACATTTTAATTTAGGACCAACTAGACACCATAAGAAACCTTTCAATCAAAGCATCATGTTGATGCAACCATCCATTCAGGAGAAGTAGTGAAAACAAGATTTGCAAGATGGCTGCTCTGGTTGCCATTTTCAACTTTAGATTGGTACCATTTACACTTAGCACTGACTAAACATCATAACAAGTGTTATAGTGAAAATTCTATGAGGAGTATTAGTAATAATAAGATTTTGAATATGGCCATTACAGTTGCTGTAATGGATGTGTGAGCTGTACCATTTTTAATTAGGACCAACAAGACCTGTGGTTCCCAAACATTTTTGGCTGTGAGCCTAAAAATAGGTTTTCTGATCCTCGCAACCCCATTTTCACATTTTGATAAGTTTTATCCCCAAAACAAAACTCCATGTGACCCTCCAGAATGTTGTTATGACCTTGATTTGGATCATGACCTTGTGTTTGGAAACCACTGAACAAGAGCATAGGATTAATATGTATGAAAAGTTGCAAGGTGATCCTCATAGTAGTTTAGAAGGAGTAGTGATAACAAATTTATGCTAACTGATGGTGAAACAGTGGACAACAACCAATGGCTGGATAATAGATGATGGCCAACAGAACATCCCATAAGCCATTAGTGCCAAAAACAATTATAGAACCACAAAAGATTTATTAATCTGTGCATCTTTAGATGATGCTCATAAAAGTACTGATTTTAATAAAATCTGCAAGACGAATTCTTGGTCTAATATTGAGTAATGAAATTGTGTTGCACACTGTGTTAAGCTATAAGAAAAAAGGTAATAACTCTAAACAAAACTGCAGCAGCTTGGTGACCTTTTAATATGCACATTTTCAGGTGATGAATATAACATTTACATAGTTCATGGCATTCCATTGCAAACTGCATTACAAGTAATACTTAAGAGATTTTGTCATTCACTGCATTAAGATACAAGACATACAGTGGCAATAACTCCACAAAATAAATTGTGGGAGCAAAGTCATTTATAGATATGTGTATCTTCAGGTCATGATTGCAACATTTATCAAGTTTCATGTGCCCCCCCCTTCACCATTCATGACTAGTTGATTTAGTAAGTGTCATAGTCTATTTCTTTTGGTGGTAGTCATCAATGTTTCTAAGGATGATTAACCAACATGTTATAGCCTGGATTTAGCTAATATTAAAATATGAAATTAATAGATAGAATAAATGGAGTTCTGAACATAAATATGGAATAGAACAATTTAATGAATTTCTTTCTATAAGTAAACCCCAATCTTCACCTCTTTTCCAGTTTTGCCTGATATAGGTGCCAAACAGAAACTCACTAATAATCAATTAAGTCCTGACCAGATGCACTGAAGTACAGTATCCTTAAACACACTATGGATTCAGCTTGGTGCCTAATCATGTATGTACATCAATTTAAAAGTGCTGTATGTTACAAAGACATCTACAAAATTCACTCTGTTACAGTGAAATTGTGTACTCTTACAAGACAGTACAAAAATATTCAGTAGCAAAGTGATGTTGTTGATATGCACAAAACTAATAATTATCAAAGTTCAATCCAACATAAACATCAACTAATTGTGCTGTCATTTGTCAAGATTAAAAATCTTAGGGTGTTGATCATAATATTTACCCAGATTCATGCCAAACCATCAAAAGTGAAAGACTAGTTGTGTTTTGAAAGATTATGTCATGCACTGCATTATGACACTAGATATAAAGGGTAATATCTCCACAAAAAAGTTGAGGGTAAAAAGAGATCTAAGACATGAACATCTTCATGTCATGTCTATCCAAATTTGATGACAATCCATCAAAACTGCAGAACAAGCTGTCCAAATGATGTTATGTCATACACTGTAATCAGGTACCAGGCAAGAAAGGTTACAAAATAACTAACAGATGTGTTAGGGCAAAGTGATTTCTTGACATTGTGGAATTAGTTGCACTGACAAGATTGGGTTGTACATTGCACAAGATGCACGGGTAATAACTCTAATAAAACTTGCAGCAACAAAAATGATTTGTCTGTGTTTGTGAGTGTCTGTGTGTGTATGTATAGTATGTGTGTGTATGTGTATATGTATGTATAGTGTGTGTGTGTGATTTGGATTTGTAATGTAACTTTAATAATTTTTCAGTTATATGCTTTCATGTCTGTATAGTGACAGCTTATAGTGATTTCTAGCACTGGGGCATCATGCCACAGACATGTAGCATGATGTCCCACCCAGTCACATCATTTTTATAAGTCTTTCGGTATGAATCAGCCAAGGTTCAAACACATGACCTCCCACATCTGAGGCAGATGCTCTAACCACTAGACCACCAGGTAATGTCAATAATATTTTCAGGTACCTAGTTTCAAAGCAGTCCATAAATAACTACAGGACTAGTTGCACTAACAAATGCCGAAGATACCTGGAAGGAAGAATGGATGAACTCAAGGATTAGTATTACTGAGATCAATTTTACAAAATTTGTGTGTTGCTTTTAATCACTTAATTTTAATTAAGAAATATGTTGGGTTTTGATGGAATGAAAATGTCTGACTGTTTTTTTTACCAATCATCAATAATTTTTTTATAAATCATCACCACTAGTTTGCTGTATCATGTACATTGTGACAGGCATATATGGTTATGAAGGGGATTGTTGTATACTGTATAGACCATGATTTATTAAAATGGTTACATAGGGATTTGCTGTATACAGCATAGACCCTGAGATTACTGCATACAGTGTAAACCCTGATTGCCATATACAGTGTAGACCCTGATTGCTGTATACAGTGTACACCCTGATTGCTATATACAGTATAGAATCTGATGCATTAAAATGGTTACATGGTGATTTGCTGCATACAGTGTAGACCCTGAGATTGCTGCATACAGTGTAAACCCTGATTGCTGTATACAGTATAGACCCTGATTGCTGTATATGGTATAGACCATAATTGCTGTATACAGTGAAGACCCTGATTGCTGTATACAGTGTAGACTGATTTCTGTATACAGTGTAGATCCTGATTGCTATATACAGTATAGACCCTGATTGCAGTATTTAGCATAGACCCTGATTGCTATATACAGTATAGACCCTGATTGCTGTATACAGTGTAGACCTTGATCCATTAGCATAGCTATATAAAAGCTTGTTTTATACAGTTTAAACCCTAATCCATCTGCATAGTTATATAAGGGCTTGCTTTATACAGTATAAACCCTGCTCCATCAACATAGTTATATAAGGGCTTGCTTTATGCAGTATAGACCCTGATCCATCTGTTGGACAAACATGTTCACCAAAGTACAGTGAACTAGAAATTCCAAATATGTATTGCTGCTTTTACTTGCCCTAACATTGATGGTAATGGAGAATGAGAGGGAGGGGAGGTGCACATGAACAAGAAAGACCAGTGCTTGCTTATTATACAGTCCAAGTATGAAAACTATCCTTTTCATGGTTTGGATCTTAGGACTATCAAAAATCTTGATAAAAAAAAATAACTTAACAAAGAATTTCAAATGACCTTGACCTTGCCTGTATGTTTGAGCAAGGAATGGAAAACATGTGTATAAAAATGCAATGTTCCCTTATTCTACAGTCTAAGTATGACAACTAACACTTCACAGGTTTAGGGCTTAAAACATGCAGAACACCTTTGATATACTATAACAATATCTTCAAATGACCTTGACTGAGACTCCAGCATACATGAGGCTCCTTGGATAGAAATGAGAGAGCTCCATAATTTTACAGTTTAATTATGATTGACATCCCTTAAATGGTGTGTGATGTATGACCATGATTTTCAAATCACCATGGCCTTGCATGAAGGTCAGGAAAAGCAAAACATATGAATGTCAAAATGCAGAGCTGCCTAATTTTACATTTCAAGTATGACAGCTATCTTCTAGAGAGTTTGGGACTTATGACCACCAGGAAGTTTGAGCTGAAAACTTAACAAAGATTTCTTTATGACCCTGACCTTGTCTGATAATCTAAGGAGGTTAGGGGTGCACTGATATAAAAGGGCAGATCTATTTGATTTTTCAATCCAAGTTAGACACAGTGTATGTGACTTGTGATAATGTAAGAAAATTAAAACTGAAAACTAAACCAAGATTTTATTTTTAAATGACCTCGACCTTGTCTAAGGCTAACAGGGCAGGATGGAGTGCATAGCCATGAAAGGTCATAACTTCCTGATTTCACAGTCTAAGTATGACAACTATCCCTCCATGGGCTTGGAAATTATGACTGTATAGAAAAAAAAAACTTTATAATCAAAATGTCACCCAAGATTTTCAAATGACTATGACTTTGTTTAAGGGTCACAGAGGTGGGAATACATTGTCTTGAAAAAGCAATGCTTACTGATGATACTATCTAATTATTGCAAGAATTCCTCTTAGGAACTTTTGCAACTTGTAACCATACAAAACAGCTTTAACTAAAAACTACCCAAAACTTTCAATTGTCCTTCATATTGTCTGAACATGTGCCAAGAGCATTGGAGTGTGTGAAGAGAAAAAAAATGCTTACTGAAAGCAATCCCTCAAAGGGTGTGGGACTTTATATAAATGTAAAAAAAAACCCTGAATCAATGTTGATGCCATTGATATTGTCAGAATGATTGACACCTTCACAAAAGCAGACAAGACTGAAACCTCATTTCTATGAAAACAGTTATTATTTCAAAACACAACATATCAATTTTCTATTCATTACATTTCAAAATAATGCAAAAAATCTTTTCTTAAAAATATTTTCAGACATTATTCAAAGCATGCAAGCAAGGAGGTGTTTAAAAAATATGTCTTCTCTTATTTTAAAAAATTTCCATGAACTATAGACACAATTAAATGTAGAATCTGAACAGTGTATTGATATCTAAACACTGTAACTAACTAGAAATGGTTCTACTATGGCACACTGCATTCAGTCAGCAAATTCTGTTGCTAAGTGAAAGCATGCCAAGGATATTTCACTGCCAAGTGAAAACATGCCACAAAGTTGTGTTGATAAGTGTGTGCACATTTTTAAGAATACATACTTTAATAACAAGTACTACTCTGTAATAGTAGCCAGCCCTGCTATTGAAAAGAAATCCATATTATTAAATTTCCTTGATATAAACTATAAACTGTTTAAAATTCTTTCTTTCTTCATACAAAATCAAAGTATCACAAGACCCCATATAATTTGGTTGCCTGCTGAAGTGTTATCTGAATGTACCATCAGAGATCTTGTGTACATCAGTATAGCAACAGGACCTTGATTTCTCCTCCTGTTAAGGTTATCTTATCATCTCTATCCCTGACCTCACACTCATTATTCAGAAAATATGGCTACATTCATGCCTGTTACATGTTTCCCTCACAATTCCTGATTTACCAGATCCCAAGGTGTTCTTTTTAATAATAATCATCCATGCTACCACAGAACTCCCTTAAATCCAACTATCCATCCTCAAATAATTTCCACAGGTATATGATAATATCTATATTATCACCTGCACAATAACATTGATATTGATAAAGATTTGAGGATCAGGCAAAACTAATGCTTGTACTGATGATCTTGATATGATATAAGTGTAATAGGTAGACATTATGATCATATGGTAATTGAAAAAGGTAAGAAAGAAAGCTGTGTCATTAAAAGGCATTGAAATTTTGCACAGATGGAATTAAGTACTCTTACATGGAATTTATTCTGCATTATTTTACCTGGGTTGATTTTAACAGTGTCTGTGTGACTAAAGATAACATCTGAGTGAAGGTTTGCAGATAATACTGTCAGATGTCAATTTCATAGATGAAACACAAGTGTCATTTATACATCTTGCCATCACAAAATGACATTTTACAAACTAAAATTTACATGAATCTATGTGGGATTTTGACCCTATACATCATAAAGTATCACATTTTAAATTTCCACCTGTCACTGGCAAAGGTTGAATCCATAAAACGATCATTCTGGTTTTCACTGTTAAAAAAATGTAGATCTTTCAGTGTACTAAAGTCACCTGTTTTAAATACATTGTAAGCTTCCACTGACTCAAAAAAAGCATTCAGTTAGTGTGAAATTATTGAAAATGTTCTGTCACTATCTTAATCTTGGACCCAATTTTTAGAATAAAAAGGTAAAAACTATTACACCTATAATAACATACTACTACTACTACTACTACTACTACTACTACTACTACTACTAAAAATACTACTACTACTGCTACTACTACTACTACTACTACTACTACTAATAATAATAATAATAATAAAAACAACACCAACAACAACAACAACAACAATAATAATAATAATAATAATAATAATAATAATAATAATAATAATAATAATAATAATAATAATAATAATAATAATAATAATAATAACATTTATTATCAGCAGCAAAAGTAATCAATCTAGATATTAAAAACAACATATCAGGAACAGATAACATATACACATACTGGCTAAGATAGCACAGCTGAAGCAAATTTGAAATATTGCCTTAAAATTAGAGAATAGTGAGAAAACCAAACTTTAAAAGTGTATGTCGTAACCTCAAAACCTGAAACAACATACACAGTAAAAGTAAAACAACTCTGGAAGTCAAAACATTATTCTAATAAACACTTTGAAGATATCGAGCTGCCATTTTAGGCTGTTGATAAATACTCCCTTTTTCTAATGATTTCTCATTACTCCCAGGGAGCCATGTAAATTGAATCACCCTCAATATTAAGTGGACAAGTAGCAATTTGGCAGAATTAATGTATAAATTAAGCTGAGACTATGGACAACTTCCCTCCCATTGATAAATATATTAGTGTACCTTGAGAGGTAAATCAGGATTCCATGACAAACATTGGACACTTCTTTCTTCTTCTGATTAGCACTGTATGACAGCTTCCTCTATGATCACAGGGTCTGTTCTCTTAAGGAAAATGTGGAAAATTAATGTTGGGTCATTGGCAATATATCTCAGCAAGAGGAGGGGTGACTGTATTTATGTAAATTAGAGGACTGTGGGGTAAGGTACCTCCCATTTGAGTGAATTGATGGAGCTTCAAGCAACCCCCACTGGGAAGCTGAGAAGAGAACTGATTTAAGCTGTTTCTGTGGACAGAATGGAATCATATATCAAGGTTTCTGACAGAAACATAGAAGTACTTCACACACCACTTAATTAAAGCCCATTTCACCTCAGCAACAGTATTGTATGAGTAGATGAGGTGTGACAGAGAAAGTGACATGGTCCAGAAAAGTGGGGGCCAGGGTTATGGATTTTATTCTTCATTCCAGGAAGGAACACCCACTGAGAAACACTATAACAGACAAAAGGACTGTGCTAATTAAAGTCCATGTGACTAATACATTTCAATTAACTAAGAAAAGCACAGGAAAAGAGATATTTACTAAAGTATTGGGAATACCAATTCAAATTGAATTTCTTATGTGCTCAAATATGGTTTCTGTGTAACATAACCAATTTCTCATGCTGAACTTTTTGGATGAACACACTTCTAATGCATGGGAATTTTGTTTTGAAATTTACTGTACGGGGATGCCATGAAGAACACTGTTATAATACACTCTCTCTTCAGCATAAGTTTACAATGTGTTATTTGGTTTTATCAGCTTCCTGTCTTTAACTCTCTCTTC